>CP139508.1:397550375-398111325 GCA_021014915.2 Artemisia tridentata subsp. tridentata
GTCGTATTACTTTATTGCTTAGAAAAAAAAATTTTCTTATTAAAAACAGATACGCCGTATCTTGGGGAAAAGATGCGTCGTATCGAATTAATTAAACGCGTTGTATTTTTTTAAAAATTAAACGCAATACGCCGTATCTGAGAGATCAGATGCGCCGTATCGTTTGATTTAGCACAGTACAACGATAGCAGAACAGAAAAAATACGAAAAATAAAAACAAAAAATAAAAACACACAACGAAAATAAAACACACAAAAATAAAAGAAAACAATTAACACACAATACAACAAATATGCAAAATAGTACAATGATGCAATTAATCTAATAAAAAGAAAAACCTAATTAAAATACTAATCAAATTAACAGATAATAACAAT
Organism: Artemisia tridentata subsp. tridentata; assembly: GCA_021014915.2. Classification (NCBI taxonomy): domain Eukaryota; kingdom Viridiplantae; phylum Streptophyta; class Magnoliopsida; order Asterales; family Asteraceae; genus Artemisia; species Artemisia tridentata. Next base: position 397,550,753 of record CP139508.1, read on the forward strand.
TCACTCCCCGGCAGCGGCGCCAAAAACTTGATGCGTGCGATGTGTCGTTGCGGTTTAGCAGTTTTAATGCCTACTCAAGTTTTAAATTTATATTTAGCCGACTTATCAATAACACACACACTTAACGAGCAGTGTACCCGGTCAGTATGAATATAATGGTAAGTAGAGTGTCGATCACTAAGAGTGGAACGTATTATCTCGTTATTCTAATCAGTATTTTAATATCCTAACGCAAGGGGGTTTCAGCCTGAGAGACTGGCACGATTTGTTTGCAATTAAATAATAAAATAAACCAATAGGCACGAATCAGCAAGTAGCACACACGTACACAGATAAATACTCGAGACAATAAGAGGGCTGCCCTTATGATTAAGTAGATTGTCACTTGTTTTATTGATAGCTTTATATGAAGTGTATGTAGTTAACCCTTTCTCGTTGGTCCTAATCTTATCGGCGAGTAAACCCTTAATGATTACTTATGTCTAAAAGTTATTCCTAAGTGATCAATTTAGTAATAACCGTGGGAGCCACATTATGTCCCGCAGTCAAATGCCCGCAAGCCACTAATAAACACAGAGGTTATCAATGCACTAATAAGTAGTAACCAAAGACATCAACATATAAACTTTAATTGATGGGAAAGCAAGTATTAAAGGGAGTGCAATCTTTCGTTGTCACATTACACAAGCCACCAATCCTGATGAATTAAAGTTTGCTAACACAATAAAACAAAACTACTTAATGAATTAAACACATGCAACACCTTCTTACAGCTCTTGTATCTTTGATTTGGGTGTGTCTTGTGCTGCCTCCTTGACTGAATTCGTCCTAGGTTTTCTGGTCTTCGGTCTTAGGTTAAAACTTTTGGAACCTGTAATTCGTCTGGTCTACGGGGTATTTATAGTTTCTGTCTGAGGGAAGATGCGGCGCATCTAAGGAGTAGATGCGGCGCATGTACTTAACTTCGCGTGGGGTCCAAGATTATAATATTCAGGAATATTCGTACACCGCCAGAAGATGCGGCGTAACTCCATGATTAGATGCGGTGCATGTCCTCTTGTATCTTGGATCGTATCTGGTGATATCTTGATAGAGATGCGGCGCATGTCGAGATTGAGATGCGGCGCATCTGGAGCAGATTAGTCTTGATCTTCTTCATTTTCGTAGACTCTTAACTTTATGCATGTTATGCTCCATAATCAGTCCAAAATTGCTAAGTTTCACCAAATGCTTGTTTTTACCTGAGAATTACAAAAGTAAACGATTAAGTATCAATCCTCATACATAATATAATAAAACAAGTCAAATTAATAGGATAAATGATAGTAATAAAATGTACTTGTTTGAGTTCATCATGGTACTTTCTCTGTGACTGTATGGCGTGGTAGAATTCCCCATAGTCATAAAAAGTGCTAGTGATTTATGGTTTTATGGCGTAGTATTATCCCGCTTGGATATCCACAAATTTTCTTTTGCTGATGTTACTGGTGACTCGAGTAGTTAAATCTCGGGACGAGATTTCTCTAAAGGGGGGATAATGTAACAACCGTGGTTTTGACAGGTTAGTCAAACCAATAGTGTTGACTTGTTAAATTTTGTTTGGTGGTTTAGAGGTTTTCATGAGTTTATGTGTGGGTTTGGTATTCGATCGTTATGTGTTTGCTGTGGTGTTGGATTCAGGGAAGTTCATTTTGTATACTTTTTGTGTCGTGGAAATGAGTTTTACGGTTTTGTGATTCGGGGTTTTTGCGTAGTAAGTTTTGTTCAAGTTTTTGAGCGTTAGTACGTTACGTGGTGTTCGGTTTTAAGGGTTATATTAATGATAAGTGTGAAATTATATTTTTGGAAACTTTGAAAATGATAATTATTCAGGTTGTCGTAAAATGAAGGTTTATCGCGTAAGTTGTTAGATTTCGGTATAGTCTTTTATAAAATAACAAAATACAAGGTTTTATGTGTAATTTTAATATACTCCCTCCGTCCCATATTAAGTGTCCATAATGGAATCTTGGGATGTCCCAAATTAAGTGTCCAGAGAATATTTTCAACCAATGAGAAGAGACTTTAGTGGGTAATAGTGATATTTGATTGGTGGAGAGTGTAGTTGGCCCCACTTTCCTAAAACTTTGTGCATTTGGAAAGTGGACACTTAATATGGGACGGAGGGAGTAAAAAAATAAAAAAATGTGTATGTATATACAAAAAAATTCGGCCTAAAGGGTTTAATGGGGAAAAAGGAAACAAATTTGAGTCTAAATATAATTCCTAATTAAAAGGGATATCTAGAATAATCTTAGGGTAGTATAAATACAAACCAAAACACCCTAAAAACGTTTTTGTTGATTATATGTTCGAACCAAAGAGTGCAGAGAAGCAGAGAAAAATTAGGGTTTATTTTTGAAGCCTAAAAATCAAGATCAAGGTATAATTTTCAATACTTGTATGCAATTAATTATTATAATTCATATAACAAGGATATGATGGATTATGGTTTATCATTACTTCTATAAATTATTGATATAAAACATGTTGGGATCAATAATTAGTAATATAATGATGATTGGTGATGAGATTTGGGCATAAAACATGTTAGTTAATGAGTTAGGGTTTTCACAGATTCATAGTTCTGTAAAGATACGAAGATATTTAATAGATGGAGATGAGTTAATTGATGATTCTTGAGTCTAAATTTTAGTTTAGAGAACTTGCTTTCCAAAAAGTCCGGCCACGAGCGATTTCGAGGTCCGTAATTCAGTCTAATGATTTTTACGAGTAAAGGTGTCAAAGCTGTTAAACCGGGACATATTTAGGTTAAAAGTATTGAGGTCAAAAGTGGTTTTAAAAGTGTAATTAGGGTTAGCCCTTATGTAAAAATTGAGGTCTATATTCTCTTTGACTTCCACGTGAAGGGTATGCGTTAATAAGTTGTGCAAATATGTTTGTTAGGTCAAAACATTTTGGTGTGTGTTCAGATCCGAATCTGGATAGTTTTCATGTTTGATTTTTCAAAGAGCACTTGTGTGTGTTTTTAGTGCATGGCCTTCTGGGAGAAGCTTGTATGCTCATGAAGGACCATGGTGAATTTTTGGTGTGAGTTTTAGAGCTTATTTTGTTGTGATTTCATGTGGGTAGAAGTACCCCAAAAATCTGCGTATTCTGAAAAAGTGTATGCAAGGGATTTAGTGGGTGTAAGTGTTTGGTAGTGGTTAGTATGGAGTCTAGGTGACCCATGGTGGTTTACATGAACCTTAGACATCCATCATATGTGTGTTACATGGACTATAGCTTTTAGCTTGGTTGCGTGTAATGTGATCTTATTTTGTTGTATAGATTTGTGATTGATAATTTGGAAGCTGCAAAGTTTGAGGTGAGTTTCATAGTCCCATTTTTACTTTGTTTTAACTTGGGATGGGAATGATGCTTGTGTTGAAATATTTTTGAGTTACTGTGATTATGTGGTCGTAAATGCATGGACTTGTAAGTGTTATTATACGTGTATTGCATGTTATGAGATTATTGTGTGGTGATTCTGTGTGGTCCATTTGGAGGGTAGCTATGCTCCCATTATCCAATTGGAGAGTAGTAGCTCTACTCACTATTATTCTGTGTGGTCTGATCAGAGGGTATGGTTTACCCATTATTGTGAACTTGGATCGTGGGCACGTTCCGTCCCTTATGTCCCTTAAGTGGTTTATGTTGGTTGAATGACTGAGATTGCATGCTATCTAGTATAATGACTAGTCTTACTGTCCTGCTATGTTTTATAATCACAGTGAACTGGTTGCCTGAGATATATTATGTGTCTTAAACCTATGAACCTCACCAACATTATGTTGACGTTTTAAGCATCATTTTCAGGTGAGCATTCTAAGGCTAAGGTAGAGGGAAGCGACTAGACGAGACTTAGTTGCATTTGAGAACGATTTATCTTTATGTTTTGATTTGAATATGTTTGATTTTGGATTGTGATACTTTAATGTTTTTCGACTAGTACTTTATGTTTTATTGAGGATACCTTTGGAGATTTGTTTTGGTTATTTTCTTTTGGGGTATCGTTACGACACTTTGTGTCTGTACTTTGCTCTATTTATGTGCATGTAGAAATTCTCTATTTTGACACCATGTGTTGTGATGATATCCATGAAGTTACACTCGCGTTTCCGCCTTGGCGAGGTGTGACAAACAGACTCTAAACACCTATCAAGTAAGTTCAAATCACTCCTACCTTATACTATATAATTATTTTAAAAAAATGTAAACAAAAACAGGAAAACCACATGCAAATGACTAATCCTTCAAAAAAAATGGACAGGGTGTTCGCTTTACATGCGAGGGCAATATAACAACCATTAATGCATCAAGAGATTGGTACTATTCAGGATGTTCAAGCTGTGCCCTTAAAACCGAGAATAATAACGGTATCTTTGAATGCAGAGTGCTTGGACCACTAGACTATCCAACCTACCGGTAATTCTATATTATTACATTACACTCTTATAACAACTAACATTACACTACATGACCAATACATATGTGCAGATATAACTTCAAAGCATACCTAACCGACAATACAGTAACAACAATGATTACATTTTTTACACCTAAAGCAGATCATATTGTTGGTATCGACTGTAATTCATTAGTCACTTCCCTCAACAAACCTGATCCCCGAGATATTCCTGAAAGAATACAATCAATCGTTGGGAAAAGCCACATCTTCCAGTTCCATTATAACACTTCTTCAAAACAAGGCCCGCCAGAATTCATTTTTGATAACCTAATGGATGAACCAGAGTCGCCAAAACAAATCAAGGACAGACCATCAGGTGACAAACTTACAATGCTACATATACCTTAACCATAACGAATAAAATACATCTAAGTTACAAAATACAAACAATTTCTTTATGACAGGGTCGGCAACACCACATGAAGCATATGAAACCATTGAAACAAACATACCTCAACAACAAGTGTCTAGTGCGACTGAATACATTGCAGCTCCAACACCAACGGCCGACACACAAGGAACACCACCAACTGCAACACAGGAAGAACACACAGAAGGTAAGAAACTTTCGCTATTTCAAAAAAATTGTCGATAAAATACTACATATAACCTAACATCATGACCAACATTTGTTAACCTTATAGAATTGCCACCAGTACCACTACCATACACTGGTATGCAAACCAGATCAAGGACAGATATGATGTTAGCATCAAAGGAAGGAAAACAAGCAGTTGCAGAAATTGCAGGTTACAAATTATACTTAACATCAACACATAGTTATAAAAGACTGAGAAAGACATCTTTATTATAATATAATTGTCTATTTGCAACAGCTCAAACGACACCACCACCAGAAGATGCTATGACTAAAACAACATCCAAGACATCAGTGACAGACACCGGTAAATTGGCGACTGCAAAACGACAGCTCTTCCAGGAAAAAAACATCAGATGCCAAAAAGAATAAAAAATAATGAAAATCTCCATGGAAATCAAGAAGACACATCTAAAACCCACACTTTTGTTAACCAGATGCTGTTAAATCATAAACTCAAATGGATGTTATTGTAAATATATATGTGAAGCAAACCAGTAGCAGAAGCAAACCAGTAGCAGTATCAAACTCCACGTAATAACTACTAATGATGTTAAAAATCCTTTTGTAACATGGTTGCCCTACAGACAACCCTAAATCAAATGTACGAAAACATCCTCTGTTATACCATCATTAAAATGCAATAACCCTTTTGCATATACTTACTTTGTACACTCTTCAGAATATAGTTTTATAACCTGTATTCTACATTCATACTTTTTACCCACAAAAAACAAGAAAACAAAAACAAAAACAAAAACAAAAACAAAAACAAACAAACAAACAAACAAAAAAAAAAAAAAAAAAAGAAAAAAAAAAAAAAAAAGAAAAAAAAAACATAATTTTAAAAAAAAAAAAAAATGAAAAACAACAATAAACACAAAAAGTGATGAATTTTATTCATAAACATAGTATCTTACAATCATCACCACAGAGATCAACAACAACATACCATCACAACATAAAGGACAACACAAAACCTACATTAACTTCTACACACAAAAACAATAGCAACGACAACCAGAAGAGACTAAACTAATCATGCACCTCCATCACCATCACATGTCGACGTTTCTCAGCCCTAGCTTCACGCACAACATCCAAAACAATAACCAACGCCTGCAAAATCTCCCTATTCTTAGCTTGCGCTTCCACTAAGCACTCCATCCCATCCCAAGCTGCTACATCAAAATGACTAAAACTTTGCCCTTCTTGAATCAACTCACCAAACTTTCCAATTTTCTCACGCAAACCACCACACCATTCACCAAGCTTCTTTATAAAACCCTCAATTTCAGTCTCTTCTTGCACAAAAAGAAATTTGAAACAGTCTTTCACCTCATCAGACCCGCAAATATCTTTTAGCAAATCAAAGTTTGGAGTAGAGACCATTTTTTTTTATTGCTGGGATATAAGTAAAGGTTATACACACATGTCCATTACTTATATAGGCAAAACATATAAGTCTAAACAGTAATGGCAACTACATTGGAACAGTACTTAATTGGGTTCCTGATACACCCCAACCACAAATTTTGGAATCTAAAACTGCAAAAAACACATGCAACCACTGTATACCACATCCTTATTTTTTAAAAAGGCAATCATCATATACACCAACATTCAAATATGAAGACAAATTTGAAAAAAAAAACAACACTCCTACACACCCAAAACTGATGACAACCAACATACTACTCTGATTAAAAATTAACAAGTAACTGGTAAACCATAACATCCTTAAAATACACATTTGCACTCACCATGTAAACCATAATAAGTTATAATTTTATTTATATCAACATAAACATCCACCAAATTCCAGCTAAACTAGAACTTCCATACACTAAAAATATATACCATACGGTAGTCGCATAATTGTAACATAACTAATTGCAACACTACGATTTTTACATCCCAAGATCACACATAAAGCTACTACATTTAAACGCATTTAACCATACAAAAGCCACAGACACAAACAACATTATTTAAATTTCCTAAGTTTCTTTATGATCTTAGATTTCTCACCAACACGCAAAGCAGCAGCATAGCTCCTCTGAATCAACCAACCAATTTCATCAAAATCCTGTCGCTCCGCAGCCTTTAAATCCTCCAAACACTCATCGACAACACAATCACTCCCAAACTTCTTTAGCTCAAGGATAATTCCATGCCTGTGCTGAATACGAATCTTCACTTCTTCAATCCTTTCATTGTAGTCCTTCTCATCACATCTGTAAGCCTTCATCTCACGCGAAAAAATAGCCTCCAAAACTCTCTCAATTCGCCTATCACCAATTTGCTTTCCAATCTTTAGCAATTTCTCAAACCTAGGAGCCATCACGTATGAATAAAGATACCTTTTCACCCAAACGAAGTTTGTGTATCCGCCCTTTACAAAACCCTAATTTTTCGATACAATTTATCCCCAAATTATTTATCTTACTAAAACTCTATAACAGATACGTAAGGTCACCAAATGGATCATGGACCCAAAACGCAACCCACAAAAAAATACCAAAAGCCCAAAAAAAATATATACACACATCCATAAAAACAAAAACACAAAACAATATACAACTCTTATAAACTCAAAATTCACACTTTTTCCACACTATTCTTATAAAAATATAGACATCCATAAAAATAAAAACATAAACCATAAAATAAAAAAGTCCGACAACTATTACTGGACAAATTAAGTTGTCGTGACTAGGCCTTTTTTAATAGAAAGTCAGAATAACTGGAAACAAATAAAACCTTTATACAATAAACGTTACAAACCAACAGACATAAAATCACCACACAAACTCACCCACCGCAATGCGCGGGCTTCCCCGCTCGTTAACATTCGAAGAAGAAATACTATGTTATACATTGTCAAATTTTGCTTTATATATCTATGATTACAATGTTTAAATGATATGTGGATACATGGATTTGGAATGTTCAAGCTCCGTTTCACGTAATTAACTTACAAATAGTTGCAGCCTAGCTAAAACCATAACAGTTGTATACAAATCTAATGCGTCCAGATCACGTTCTAGCATTTTTTTTGTTGCCATGGCTTCTGCTTGCATCTGAGGACTGCAAATCAAACAGACAACGAAACCAATGAGAGTACAAACACAAATCATCTCAAATACAACAGTTGTAAGTTGTTATTTATGAACTTACAATGAGTCAAAAGAGTTACCATTATTTTGTCTTTGTTCAAGAGTATTTAAAAGAACAGTTATTGGGAAAATACCGGGTTTACCAAACATTTGGTGCATATATAAAAGTCACATGAAAGGCATATAAAACTCAGATAAAAAACCAATTGTTAACATGTATTTGCAGGTTTTATCCACCCATTATCTTTCCTTTTCTCAACTAAAAAGCAATTGATACAAATATCCATTGAAAGAATTACCTCATTGTTGAACAATGAAGCCTTCGACCATTTGGTGCCGACATAACGTTGATTACGCCTGATTCAGTCCGTAATGTTATGAATGCATGGATTGATCTGTACGCTGGACAACTGCAACAATATTACATAACTAAAGCCAAAATAAGCATAATTTACATCACCTATTACTTGCGTAAAGCCCAAAATAAGCATAACATGGTTTTGCAACGGAATTAGGTTTTAATACGGGGTCGATGCAGGCTAAGTTATACTATCTATAGAATCATATGGGTGAAAAAGGTCAGCTAAAAAGGCAATGTGTCAAATGAGTCAGAAATTGCCTAAAGTGACCTCCTAAACCATTTTGATGAAAAATATTAACTCATTATATTATATAATAAATTTCTAGCTGATGTATCAAATGAGTCAGAAGACGCATCTCGGTATTTGGAGAGAAACTATGATTTATGTATCTTGATACGCTGATGCGCACTACATTAAAAATATCTAGTTGAGGGTACTTACCGGCTGTTTCTATCCGCTTTTCCATCTCATCTTGTCATCCAGAAAAACAAATGAGCAAAAGATATAAGATATTCACTGTGTTTGAACAACCGATTCCTCTTTTGTTCAATCCTTTAGCTTAACCCAATGGAACCGTTAAAACTAAATATATATTAACAACCTGTAATTTGAAGCTTTAGGTATTCTACATAATCCAAAAGATCAAAACTAAATACCAATGATTTACCTAAAAATTCACCATTCCTGGAAATGCTCCATCATAGACGGACGACCGCAATCCATCACAAAATTTGCTATCTCAATATGCCTCTTTAAATCACTCGCAAACATTTGATTTTCAATCTTCAAATTCCGGCACAAACGTGTATCACAGAAAACATGACACCAATGATATTCATAATCAATGGAAAATTCAAGTACCAAATTTACACATCAAACTAAAAAAAAAGGAAGATAAATTAAAACTTACAAATGTATATGTATGAGGCGATTGAATTAAATATGCATAATCAAAAAAGAAAATTATCATGCTAATATCAAAGAATATTTTTTTTAGAAAAAAGTTGTACCATTGAATATGAATGGAGACTTTGAGATAGGGCATCGTACACCTGCATATGAAATTGAAAAAAATTAGAACAATCGAATCACACATATCAAAATTAATCGGCACAAAATTAAATTGAAAAAAATAATAGAAACCTGATACATATAAAACCTGCTGCAAACAAATAAAAAATGTATTGTAATTCAATCACAAATGTTGTATTATGCGATTTAAATCTAAACCCTAAATAAGAAGACTGTGAAGATGATGAATCAACTAACATCCGACACAAAATAGATCAAAAAAATAAAACTCGTTACCTGTTTTAATTTGATGAACCCAAAAAATCAAATTGTGGAATGATTGGAGAAGGATTTCATTTTGATTTTTGAACCGTGGAATGTTTTGAGACTGGATGCGGTGGTAGCGTGAATGATTTGGGTTTAAACAAATTTATAATCGATTGATTATTTTTAGCAAAGAATTAAATGGCGGATTGTAACTTCTCTGACCAATTATCCCTCTTTGATGACATTAAATGACGAATTGTATGCTAATGGAAGAAGGTGTTTGAAAGGATTAGTGCATAGGGCGCTTGTACGCATTAATCCTCTGTCCAATCAGAGAAGGGACACATCAAAATATTAATTGCAGTGCATGCTTTAGAGTGCATGTAAATTATTCACGTTTATTAGATAAAATAAAATAGATGTGGAACATGAAGTCAAGTATCTATGGTTTAATTTATAAGTGGCAAAATAGACAGGTCGGGTTGGGTAACGGGTCTAAGCGGCGTTTAGTCTAAACAGACTAATTCGGTCATTTGGAAGCGCGGGTTGAAAAAAGTCTCGGTCGGGTTGGCCAGACCGTTTTTACTAAACTAATTTTTATCTGACTAAAAAGTGATAAATATGATAAAAGACGTTATAATTTTTTATTTTTCTCGCTAGACTTATAAGATCAAATATTAAATTGGATTTATCTTGAATATTTAGTAAAACCCAAGAAAACTCATCACATAATACGAATCAACCAACTCGACACATGTTTAATCAGTAGGTCTTAAATAATCACATCTAGTTTACACCCCACAATGTTAACACGCATATGGGAGGTGTTATAAGAACCCTCCCTACGCATGGGTCCCGCCTATTTTTGAAGAAATGTACAATCCGACAAAGCAGGCAGTACAAGCGGCGGCAGCAGTAAAGTCAACACATCTAGTTTACACCCCACAATGTTAACACGCATATTCAAAGTTCCCTTTGTAGTTTGTAATTTTAGATAGATTATTTATTGTAGAAAGCCTTTTTAATTTATTTATAAACGAGAATGGCGCCGGCCGCCGCATTGCGGGCGGACCTGTTTTTTTCTCGTTGTTTTTTTAGCGGGTCAATTTTGTAGAAATAAAGTAGAATAAATTTTTATTTGATCTATTGGTTGTATTTCAAATGGGGCCGCCGCGTTGCGGGCGGGTCAGTTTTTTTGGCCGTTGTATTTATTTCTTTTTATGTCTTCGGGTTGCTTCTTAACGATAATGATCGTTGTTGTCTCAAATAATTACTTTCTAGAATTGGAACTCGTGAGCTGAGAAATCTAGTGGTGTTGTATTCAGATCATAATATAAAGAGAATCAGTACATACCCTTTCAGCATGCGTGTGGTAACCAGTAACTTCACTTCTCATTTCAGTCATGAGTCCTTGCAGTAGCTTTTAGGTCGGTCTTCCTGTCATGTGTACATTTGAAATTATCATTAGTCGGGAGATATGGTATAAATTAAAATTAACACGCCAAAACTATACAAACATTCCGGATCAAAGTAATGCAAATAAATGGGCAAAATCATAACATAGTAGTATCTTGTAGTTATGGGCTTTGACAACCTTACATTTGAAGTTGGAATTCCTTATAGCAATGCTACAATACCCGTTCCCCATAACTATTTTTCTGTACACGGATATTACACTTAAATTAAGGCACATGAGTTGGAAGTATTATTCTTTATCTCTAAACCTTACACACTTAAATGTTGGTAATTGAACATTTTGGTTACCAAACTTTTAGTAGATAATCACTTACTGATGCTATTGATTGTCGTTGTTCTCAAACAGGAAGTCTGCAACCTGCATCGTTAAGGGCTCTTCGCTTGCCATTGCATATATTTTCCAATACCAAGCCTTAGATATTGCATTTTGTTTTCCCAGTATTCACCAACTGAAAAGGAAGTAGAGAACGTGTAATTATATCATAATCACAATATAACAGGATGAGGTAGAAACACCTACGCGTCCAAGTCGTAAATAACACGCTTGCTACAAAACGTATACACATTTACGTGAAAATAACAATTAGTAAATTATTTCAACTGAAACTGAGAAATAGCTATGCATCCAAGTCGTAAATAATAAGATTGCTAGAAAACCTATATACATTTACGTGAAAACAACGTTTAGTAAATTCTTTCTTCAACTAAGGCCGTTGAATTTTTAAACTTTTACCGAATTCTTACATATAAAACCTCATAATCAGTGATCATTCTTCGACCCTGAAAAAAGATGCAAGTCTGACAATCCAGATGCGTAACGTGTATCTTTATCCAGATACGTAACGTATATCTTTTTTGGGAACTGAACACTAACAATCATAATGGTTCTACATCGATACTACCAACAATTGAAACAAATGGCTGATAATAGACAATGAGTTGAAATCACTTACATGCAACCTTACTATGTTGGCAACTATAGGCATAGGATCAGGTTATACATCATGTAAGTATAAGCAAATCATGCTGCAAGTGCAGACGTACCACGCTTGAAGAAGATAGAATTACGCGGCTCAGGAATCTCTGACAAGTAGACAATCGACTAAAGAGGATACACCCGCCATGGCTGCAACTGTAATAAGGTGCCCTGCCAAGATACAAGTGATCTCAGCTTTATCGACTCCACCCAGGCGCATCATAAACCACACGTGGACAAATTTGAAATTCCATCTATTTTTTTATTCATGAGAAACGGCTGTATAAGGCGAAGACCAAAAGGCAAGCCTCAACTCAGACATGTGAACAATCGACTAAAGAGGATACGCCTGCCATGGCTGCATGCCAAGATGCAGAGAATCACAACTTTAGCGAATTCACTAAGAAAGTAAGAATCATCACAGCCTACTACAATCGTTATCACCATCACTCGCATCTCATAAACATAAATGTGTCACTTGGCACATGACTATTTTGTGGCCGAAAAACAAATAAAGATGATACATCACCCATGGCTGCAACTATAATAAGTTGCCTCGCCAAGACGGAGACAATCTCAGGTTCAATCGAACAGGCCAAAACTCGTGACAAGAACCACTTACAAACAACGGCATCATCGTTCTCATCATTTATGAAGCTGGTTATTTTAAGTGATATTTTCAGTGTAAAAAAGACCAAATAAATAGCTTTTGCCACATGCTTGAATCTACTAATCAGCTTAATGATAAATTAGTAAGGCAATATATAAGCAATCCCAAACCCTTTAACTGGATACACAGATTGCATAACAATGTATGCAAAAACAACTCTACTAAGAATGAAAACTCTTTCTTAAGTTTCACCATCTAAGAAAATCTCATTCAGAGGGTGATTGGCATTGTTTACATTTTATGCTTATTTGTATATCTTTAAGCCAATAAGCAGTCATATTTCGCATGCATCTTTGCAAGCTTCTACAAAAGCACCTACTGCAAAACCCAGAAAACACCAAAAGGTTAAACGCAAATCAATTCTAACCCTAAATCTAAGCAGTTAGGAAAACTTACCATAAACGCAATCTTCTCAAGCAATTCATCAAACACATGGTAGGCACCAAATCCACCAAAGATATTAATAACAAAAGTCAATCCCAAAATCATAACTAAACCCTTAGTTTCATATTTTTTTTTCACAAATCATCAAAAACCCACAAATCATATCAATAATCAACAAAAAAAAATAAGAAACTCCAACAATAATCAGAGTACATACCTTTTTGATTTTCTTTGCTGTCTTCTGGTACCCCGATCATCACCTGAATCAAGACCACCACGACCCCTATCCCACCACCACAACCTTTACCTTAGAAATCGGTGAAACCCACCGGATGCGTGTGATTTTTTTATCACGATGGGAATGAAAGAGGTTCACGAAATATGTGTAACACATAATTTTTATCACTATGGGAAGATCGAGAAGCTTCAGTATAACACCGAAAATGGATCAGGCATGCGGATCATTTGAGAAGGATCAAAATAGCCCAAAAATTTTGGCAGGAAAGGCCCAAGGCAATACGGCGTCGTATTGATTGCAAATTAATCATATATATAAACACATAATTATTATCCCTATGGGAAGATCGAGAAGCTTCAGTATAACACTAAAAATGGATCAGGCATGCGGATAATTGGATACGGATCAAAATAGCCCAAGAATTTTGGCAGGAAAAACCCAAGGCAATACGGCATCGTATTGATTGCAAATTAATCATATATCTAATGTTAAGAGTGCCAATGAGTCAAGCCAATCGTGAGATCGATTCAGTAAAAGCTCAAAACGTACCTGAGCTTGAGCTTAGATTGCAATTCGTTCAATAAACATGCTCGAACTTGAGCTTCATACCCAAAACAAGCATCATGTAAACATTTTGTGTATAGAAAAAAGATTGAGTTTGATTTGTTTGCCTTACACCTTTATAATGCCAACTACTTGGTATTAATCTCTTAATGGTTATATGGAAGAAGATTGAATTTCAATCTTTATCAGTCTTCAAAAGGTTTAAGAAAATGTAGACGAGAAACTGAAATAGAACTTGTGATGTAAATTTAGATAACATCGTACAACGGCTAGTTGGCCTAACAATATTCATATAGATGCGAACTTTTTCAACTAAATAATTGTGAGTTTAAGTTTTAAATAGTGCAAAATTGTGTAAGCTTGTCTTCCAAAAAAATAACATTATCCATTTTCATTAAATTCAAACTATTTGTAAAAACGGATTTAACTTGGTAATTATATGGGGCGATTTAGGCAAGACAAATACTCCGTAGTAGGGGTGGCAATTCGGGTCGGGTTCGGGTTCACGGGTTCGGGTTATCGGGTTCGCGGGTCAGAAACCTTCAACCCGAACCTGACCCGTTTAATAAACGGGTCAATCAGGTCGACCCAAAACCGACCTGAAACCTATTTAGTCTCAACCCTAACCTGCTAATTTTCGGGTCGGTCTCAGGTCGGGTTTCGGGTCATGTAGGAAATTGTGGCAATTCGGGTCAGGTTCGGGTTCACGGGTTCGGGTTAGCGAGTTCGCGGGTCAGAAACCTTCAACCCGAACCTGACCCGTTTAATAAACGGGTCAATCAGGTCGACCCAAAACCGACCTGAAACCTATTTAGTCTCAACCCTAACCTGCTAATTTTCGTGTCGGTCTCAGATCGGGTTTCGGGTCGTGTCGGAAATTGCCACCCCTACTCCGTAGTAGATGTTTAATGACTCATGGGTCAATTTTACCAAATGATCATCACGTCGTAGAGTTATAGATTATCTGGGACTCGGGATGCCACGTTTCAGCATCACATTGGGTCCCTAGTCAATTTAGCATCGTGCAAACAAGTAATCCACTATATTTGCACCAATCAAAGTCATGGGAAAATGCTAGTATATTGTTTTAAAATAAATATATCATTGAACAATCATTAATAGAACAGAACAATGATATCTATAAATACGCGACAAAGGTAGACATCAACAACACATAAAAAAAAAAAAAAACATTCGATATCTTCATCCATAATCACAAAGATGGAAGCAAGTACAACAAGATTTGCTTCGGCTTCCATTATGCTATTGTTGTCAGTGATTGCAATGCTTGCTTCTGCAAATGCTGATACTGGTTATGGAAAATCACAGCTCGAGGCATACGTGCCACCAAAACCCGATACACCAAAAGAACATGTCACATACGAGAAGACCAAACCAAAGGTACCAACAAAGCCCGTTGTACCAAAGAAGGAATATGTCACGTACGAGAAGACCAAACCTAAGCTACCAACAAAGCCCGTGGTGCCAAAATATGAAAAGAACTATCCTAAACTACCAACAAAGCCCGTTGTACCAAAAAAGGAACACGAATCCTATGAAAAACCCAACCCGAAGTTACCAACAAAACCCGTGCTACCAAAAGGACAATATGGTTCGTACCCAACAAAGCCCGTAGTACCAAAACCCGAAAACAAAACCTATGGAAAGAGCTATCCTAAGGCACCAAAGGTACTAGAGCATCCAAAGAACATAGCTGTTCAAGGGCTTATTTACTGTAAATATGGTGCTAAACTCCTCCCACTCCAAGGTACGCACATTCTTTGTGATACTTAAGCTAATAGGCTGATAAGCTATAACATGCAATACAAAATATTATTGTAGTTACTATCAATTTAGGTACATTATTGATTCTTGCTAGTTTATATATATGCATATGGTGTTACTTTTCTATTCATGCAAATTAACAATAATATCATTATATGAAAACAGGAGCAACTGCGAGAGTGACTTGTTTGGCAGTACGCAAGAACGGATATGAATCAGCACCATTTTCGTTCTCGAGTACTCCAGCAAACAAAATGGGTTACTTCTTGGCCAAAATACCAACATCAAAGTTCATAAAGGACGATATCTGGGAGATAACAGAGTGCAAGGCTTTCCTTGAGTACTCACCATGGACTAGTTGCAAGAATCCCGAAGATACTAATGGAGGAATTAAGGGTGCTCCTCTTGTATTTTCTCGTCATCTCGACTCCAATGGATTCTGTTTGTCATCAGTTGGCCCTTTTATCTTCAACCCTGGACAAGAGTCTTTGCCCAAGGAAGGTTACTAGCCGTATCGATCATATCACATTA
This sequence comes from Artemisia tridentata subsp. tridentata, assembly GCA_021014915.2. Lineage (NCBI taxonomy): Eukaryota > Viridiplantae > Streptophyta > Magnoliopsida > Asterales > Asteraceae > Artemisia > Artemisia tridentata. The sequence continues at coordinate 397,567,244 of CP139508.1, forward strand.
TCTAGCAACGTTTTGTTTTTTCAGCAGACGTAATTTGTTGTTTGTTTGCTGACTTCTTTAATTTGCTGTTTTGTTTTGTAATGAGGTTTCTAAATCCATGATTATTTATTTGTTCACCATATCTCTTTTGAGTTACAATCTTGTTCATGTCTTCGTACTCTTATAGTCTTATTGACTTCTTATAAACAACTTGCTAGTTACTAATACTATACTAGCTAGTCATTAAATTTTTCAAAAAAGTGCGCTTAACGTAATGACTTGAACGTATATTTCAGTGTTAATCGTGGTGACTTGAACACATATTTTTGGATAAATTAATCAACATAAATGTCGTGTTTTACAAATTTTTTGGGTAACAATGGTTTCCAACCTTTTGGCCGATTAATTCACGGGGTTTAAACTCACTGCCACACATACTCAAACCAGGTAAAGTTCTCCTTTTTCAGGAGGTTGTTGTTGACACTTCAAGGTTGTTTGCACCTGAGACCTCACATATTTTAGAGTGATAGTCACAAACCATTTTGCCACTAAGGCACCCTTGAATGGTTTTGTTTTTTTACAAGTTCAGTGATGTGTATGACTGTATGCAGGGGCGGAACTATGTAGGGTCAGGGGAGGGTCCTCCCCCCCCCCCCCCCCCCCCCCCTCCCAGAAAAAATGTTCAAGTTCCGCTACTACTGTATGTATATTTTTGTATGTTTAATGACTCAAATGTCATGCTTTCTATAATTTCACCAACTCAAACAAACAAAATAAAATTTTATAATTTTACGCATTTTTTTATAAAAGTTTAATAACATTTTTTTCTATTAACATAATCTACTACCATGTTTCATAGATGAGAAAGACGTCATGATTATTTACCAAACAATTTAAAAAAGAAAACAAGATTAAGGTGCCAATGTGCGGCAGTGGGGCCTATGATGACCACACATTTATACATGCGTCCTAAATCGAGTGAACATAATTTGGGATGTCAAATCAAATCCACCTCGTTACTCGTTCAAAATAAAAATCCACCTCGTTACCTACCCCTAATCTAACAAATCATCAAATTGTAGTTACCACTAATTAAACAAAATTATAAGTGATAAAGATACATTGTGATCATAGAATACGAATATATGAAAACTCGCAACTTATATTTTTATTTTATTTTATTTAAAACATATGCAATTGTCACGAAAAAATACTATTCATTGGATCCAACATAAAATGGTACCTACGGTCAACTTTAGGCCGATGTTAATGGCAACCTTTTTTTGCCAACCAACCGGTTCTCCCACTAGCTCAACCAATGGTGACCGTGTCGCTTTTCAACTTTTCAAAGTTATGGTTTGCCTGTCAACTGTAACTTTCATTCTTTTTTGTGTGTGTAGTTTTTTTATTAGTTTTTGTGAGGTATGTTTTTTGTTGTGGTTGCGGTCGCCTTATTAGCAAATTGTGGTTGGAGTGTATTCTTGGAGAAAAAAAATGAGGTGACGCTGATGTGGCACTGTGACAGGGAGGTGACCACAATAATTATGGTTACTATTATCATTGGTCTTAGAATATGTCCCATAAAAATTGCAAAAGCGTCCATGATGTTAACATTGCTATTAAAAAAAAGTCATTGAATTAAATCAAGAGACTATCTGTGTAACATAAAGTTACATAAATACTCTCTCCGGCCCAAAATTATTGTTCACAGATAAAAAAAACACACAGTTTAAAAAACACTATCGTTATAGCTTTTTTTTTCCTTATTTTTTTTGCAAAAAGATAGTTTTACTCTTAACCAATTAATTTCTAACTTCTTTAAAATTTGTAATAATAACATCAAATGAGGGTAATATGGTAAACTTGGTCTATATTCCCTATTTATTATGTAAGTGGACAATTAATTTGAGACAACCGAAAAAAGAAATGTGGATAATAAATATGAGACGAAGGAAGTAGTATTTATGAGTTACATCACTTGATGAAAACCACCTACATGTGAAAAGTTACAAAAAATGATCCATGTCATTATCTTAATTTTGAAAACCGTCCCTAAGTTCAAAATTTGATCATTTTATTTTATTTTTTTATTTTTATTTTTTTTTAAAGGTTTTTTAACATAAGTACTATAACTTTGCATTCAAACTTTAATCATATTCCTCTTTCATTTTGTTAAATTTTACATAAATACTTTTAACTGTGCATATTTGTAGTTAATTACTACCTAGTGTTTAGTATAACTAAATTAGCAAGGTTTTTTGCTTTCGTTTCTGAAGTTACTTTTTAAGTAATTGCCAAACAATATAATATTATTAGCTTAAAAACTAGAAATTATTTGTATATCTTTAATGAATTTGCATAAGTAAAAACTAAAACCGATTTTAATGAAATTTTAAAATAACATAATTTTTTCGCCTAATACCCCACTCCGCAGCGGAGCGCGGGTAAGAAAATCCTCGTTGACTACACTTTTGTTCAAATCCGATTTTATATATTTTTAAGAACAAAATCTAATAATATATCAATTTTTTAATATATGTATGTTTGATTGAGGAGGATATGATAGTAACTTGATATTGGGTAATTGGCATGCTTAATTTATACGCCTAATTATATGTCTCTAGTTAACTCTTATGCTTAAAAAATGTGAAGAATCATATAGATAAAAAATAATAATAATAACTACTGCTTAATTCGCCGAAATACAATTTTAGTTAGTGCACTTTTTAAATTTTGTACTCCGTAATAGTTATCTATACTACATATAATGTAGGGATTAATCTCTCTCCTCTTAGTCTTAAAATTCAGACTTACAAGAAATAAAGCATGATTTACAACATTTTAATGCACCCAATTTTCAGACTAACAAAAAATAAAGTATATTGTACAACAAAAACAAGCGTGGTGTCATTTTAAGACAAAAATTCTATCAAACAACATTAATGCTATTAAATGGTAGTCATTAAAACACCCCCTATATAAAAAATATAAATTATCAAGCATTGTTTACAACTATTTAGAGCACACAAATAACTAAAAAAGTACTATCCAACACATATAATTAATACACTATTTAATTTACCCTCTCACTAAAATACACAACCATTTTACCGCAATGTACAATCAAATTAAGCTTCCAAAATATTAACCTTCCAAAACATAAATCTAAAATCCAGTAGTCAAAATGAAAAAAAAAAAAAAAAAAAAAAAAAAAGGAAGTGAAAGAGACTTGGAAATTACAAAGAAAGAACAATCTCAGTCTTCTCTTTAATACTCATAAATTTGTTTGTTAAAACAAGAGTATAAGAGTAAACCATCATAGATCTTGAAAGTAATAAGAGGACAACAAACAAACAACCTACCCAAGACCTCTTTAATGAGATCTTGACGAACATAGTGTGCTTCGGTTACGGTTGAAATAAAGAAGGTTTATGCTGCGTTTGTGATAAGGAGATGGAAGAAATGTTATTATGATGCTGCTTTTTTGATATGTAGGAAGACGAGCTATTTAGGTGTGTGACTGCCATGGAGATATAAGGGTGGATTTATTTGACGTGTTGTGTTCGTTTGTTAAGGAGTTATAAGGTTGGAAAGATTGAATATGCGTATTATTTTGGAGAAGGAGATATTTGGTGACTGCATATTTTTTTTTGGATGGGGACCTTGAATGTGCGATGTGTGTTTAGGTTTCCATAATGAAGAACTTATATTCTAAAGGGTGTAGGGTTTGTTGTGGATTTGGGTTGGACATTAGATAATAATTATGGGCTTGCTGGATTTTTTAAAGTTGGGTTGCGAATTTTTAGTTAGTATGGGCTAAATCTGAAAATTTTGTTGAATTAATTGTGAGGTTGGGCTTATCTAACTATCTTCACAATATTACCGTGTATCGTTTTTATATTTTAAAAAGTATCGCATGTGCACCCTACAATTTTTGTATGAAATAGTTTTTTTTTTTTTTTTTTTTTTTTTTTTTTTTTTTTTTACTTAAAATCTCGCTATTTGTAAAGTTATTATCACAAAACGCATATAGCTAGAAAACGTTGCTCGCCAAAATTTTAATTTCAGGGTACCCGCCGCCGCATCGCGCGGGTACCGTGCTAGTTTCAATAAAGGGTAGTACGATAGATTGATCAAACATCTACACATACATACAACAGAGCACCCCTCGACCATAGACAATCCTTTTACCACAAAACATTTTTTTACTTTTCTTCTCAAGACGGGTTGTTAATAAAAGTCTAAAATTGGAAGGAGTACACTTCAAGCATATTTTTAAGCTCATGAAAATCTTAACCATTATCATTCGCTATGCACATGAGGTTGCTCGAGGTGGGAGGAGGTCGGGGGTCAGACTTGCTCGCCATTGCGGTAACTTGGTAGTTGGCTTAGTGTTGAGTGGATTATTATCACGATCGCGAGCAAATTACACGCATTCTATTTTTTATTTCCATAATTAATAGGCAAAAACGAGTAGTGATAATTGGGTAATAAAAGTAATAAGGAAGTATTTAAAGTACCGTTGTGAAGAGTCTTATATGGCGAATAACTAAAGAAGTAAACATTACTAAGTTGTTGTTTGTTTTATTAAGAAGCTCTGAATCTGAATCTGATTCTGTAACACCCCCGTTTTCGATATTCGCAGCGGAAATATAAGTTGGGGTGCTACTAAACAGTTCACAGTCATGATAATAGAAAATGACTCGAAAAGAGACGTTTTTAGATAAAATTGTTATCATTCATTTATATCAGAGTTACAATATGCAGGTCCCAGCAGTAGGTTCTCAAAATACGTTAATAAAAATATATTATTGGTTTGAATGATAACATAGTCCATAGCCAATCCCGTGCCAATCCATGCTTCCAATAACCTGAGAATACATGCTAAAACGTCAACACAAAGGTTGAGTGAATTCATAAAGTTTTGTAAATGAAAATGTTTCATTTATTCCGAAATATGATGGTTCCAGTTATTCAGAAATAAGCCAGTTTCTGTTGTCAAAAATACGCTGTTCAATAGTTCAGAAATTCGTTTGTCCAGTTATTCAGAAATACGTTACTCAGTTCAGTTGGAAATCATTTAAACACAAGATTAAATATAATAATTGCCACACACACAATTATTATCAGGGAAAGATGTATTTTATTGCACTAAGTCTCATGGCACGCAAAACATTAACAGAACATCAACAGTCATGAGCTAATGATGTAATAATTACCCCATAATTAAATGTAGGTAACCTTTCCCCCGGGTAGGAGATAGCCACATCTCTTTATTCATCTCAAATATAATGCTTTGGGTTACGTTACGGTAACACAAAGGGGTTGTCAGCCCAATAGATCTATCCACAATATTCGCGCTCACCCTAAGTCGCGGGTGATTAAAGGTCCATGATGGGAGGTCTTTTTGGCTTAAGGTAACTTAGCTTAAGGCAATAAAATAAGGATAACATTGAGAAATTACTTGTGTTTGATACGGGAAAAAGTCCATTAGTGATTCATAAGTCATGTAAATGCAAACAATGTTTGTAAATGTTATGAGCATGTATCTCCCCCAAAAATAATTCAAAACATGTAAAAGTAGGGGTTATGAACTCACCTTAGCAATCTGGATGGAAAACAAATGAAAGAAAGTTGATAAACGTCTCCGGACAGGGAACCTGGGTTGTTATGCCAATATTTAGTAATCATTTCTGATGATTATATGTTTATTTCGTTTCGTTCTGTTTCGTTGTTTGGTTGATAGTTAAATGCTTACTTGAGCCAATATGTAGTTTCAAAAGTAAGATTTTATCTTATCTTTTATCTGTAAGTTTTGGTTTGATTTGTTCGTTAAAGTTATCCTTCGTTCGTTAGTTCATTGGTTCGTCGATTAAAATAAACGTATTATGTTAATATAGTGTCGGGAAAACAGAATAGAAAGGATGAAAATATTGATTAGGAAAAGTTACGTTTTAATCCCTAAGGTTTGGTCAAATGACAGTTCATACCCTGGACTTTTGGAAAATGATAGTTTCTACCCTTAAGTTTCAAAAATGACATTTTCTACCCTGTTCATTTGTTATTTGCAAAAATGACCCTTGATTATAAATATTTACAAAATTAGCCTATTAAACTTTTATTAATTAAAATTTGAAAATCATGGCTTGGCTAGAGTTTTGGACATCGATATCTTAACGAATACTAAATGATTTTACGAACTCTTTGTTCCTATAGATAGCTAGCCAGGTCGTTATTTAATATGCTAAGTTTCATAGTTTATAAAATTTGTTAGATGGTTGAAATATGTTACCAAAGTCGACTAGTAGAACAAGTTTTTACAAAAATCTGGTAAATGGGTTTTTAAAACTGGCGATAGGCCAAACTTTAGACTCGAATATCTTTTAAACCACTTGACGGTTTTTTCAAAATTCTTTCTTCTAAAAATATTTAGCTAGGTCGTCTTTAATATTCCAGAATATGAGAATTTATAAAGAAGGTTTAAGGGCCGAATATGGGGTGCAAAGTAGGGCAGTTGGGTCGACTATTATTGAAAAATCATAACTGGTAATTAGACTCCTATACTTAGCGATATAGGGAAAAGTTTAAGACTCAATAACTTCTGGCTCACTTAACCGTTTTTGTTGATTCTTTTTCCTAATTAAAGGTAGCTGGGTAGTTTTTATTCATGCCAAAATTCAGAATTTCTAGTGGCCAAATAAGGGTCGAGAACTAGCTCTAATGTTGGACAGTTGGGTCGACAAAACAAGAAAACAAATAACTGGTATTTTAATTTCTATTAGTAGCGATTTTAAGCAAACTTCAAGACTCGATATCTTAATGGATACTTGATCATTTTCATTGATTCTTTTTCCTATCTCAACCTAGTTGTGTGAACTTTATAAATACCAAAAACAAGATTTTATAGAGATCATTTGGTGATTGATTTAATAGGTCACAAGTTGGGCTGTCAGAGCAGTTTTCTGCTCGACTAAAACTCAGAAAACAACCCGATGAGGGTTTTTGGTTTTTACAACACTTTCAACTGAACTTTTTTGCATGTTGTGATGTTTACAGGTATAATTTAACATGTTGCATGTATCTTTGATTTGTTCTCTCAAAGTTTCAAATACTTAAGGTGCGTTTTGGTTACTGCTTCGATCAGACAACAAAAGGAAGAAAAAGGAATATTATGGTTTTTGTTTGTGTTGTATTTTAGATACTTTCTAATGATGTTTTTAGATAATTATAAAGCAAATAACACTGAATTAAAATTAGAGTAGTAAGACTTACTTAGAGTTTTGGTCGAATAGGGTTTTGGACTTGAATTGTTTACTCTTGTTTTCCCAGTGTTCCTCCTCTTCTTCTGGACTTTCTAAGTTTGGGTTGAGTGTATTGGCACTAGAGGTTGTTGGGTATGCTTCTCGCACCAAAATGTGACAACATATTTGGGATTATATTAGTTATCATGTTTGGCTCAAACACATGGACTGAAACCGTCAATATTGTAAAGTCATGTGTATGATGCCCTATTAATACCCCTCCTACTCTTCACTAGGAGGGTTGAAGCTTGTGTGTGTAATTTTCACCTATCATTATTTATCAATAAACACATAATTTCCTCTCTCTCACTCTACACTTTCTCTCTCTAAACTCTTTCCATGGAGATGATGATCTTTCATCATCCAAGGCCTCCCGATTCACAATATATTAACCAAAACACGATCCGTCAATTGGTATCAGAGCCATGGTATTAGTTTTGGTTGATTTGTGTGATGTTATCTTGTCAAAATCGTATTTTTTGTGTGGATCTAAACTGTTTTTTATGAATCTGTTTCACTACTTTGTCTGGTCCTTATTTTTCTTATCAAATAAGTACTAAACAGTTTCTACATAGTAATATCATATCAAAATATGGTCCTTTCATCAGTCCGATAAAAACTCAGATTGCAATCGAACGAGCATTTTTTAGTCGAACGAGGTTTGTCATCGAAGGAGCATTCATCGAACGAGACAAGGGTAGTCGAGTCAGACTTACTCTTCCAAATTGATCGAACGACTTTGTCGAACGACTTTGTCGAACGACATAGTCGAACGACTTAGTCGAACGACATAGTCGAACGACTTAGTCGAACGACTTAGTCGAACGACATAGTCGAACGACTTTGTCGAACGACTTAGTCGAACGACATAGTCGAACGACTTAGTCGAACGACTTAGTCTAACGACATAGTCGAACGACTTTGTCGAACGACATAGTCGAACGACATAGTCGAACGACTTTGTCGAACGACATAGTCGAACGATATAGTCGAACCATGTTGGGCTGATCGAACCACCTACTTGATCGAAGGAGAACCCTGATCGAAGGAGAACCCTGATCGAAGGAGAACCCTGATCGATTGTGACATATGGTAAACGGTCAACGGTCATTTATCGAAAAATTAAAAACAAAAGAATGGAGATGAAGCAGTGAATTAGACCAAGACCAGAAAACAATAAACAATAATAACAGTTGACTTCAGTTTCTTTTTACATCATCAGTCTACGTTAACAACAACAACATCCATCAACACATGATCTAATCCTAAACTCCATTGACAATAATTCCAACTCCAATCTAACCTATATCACATACAACTCTACTCACCATCACTTCCACAATACGAAATGAAAAATATAACAAAAGGATCTCAGTATTTATCTTTCGTGTGGTCACATAATTCCATAGTATAGATCAAAACACGAAAAGAATAAAACCATCATCGATCTGTGAGAAGTTTAACTTCTTTCATATGTTCGAAAGATTTAAAGAATGAAACATAACAAATATGTTAAGTTCCCTCCTTCTTTCGGTCAAAACAACAAACGAAAAATAATTAAACAAACCTTACCATCGACCCTTTAATGGATCTAGATGCCATTTTCCATATGTATAGCTTTCAAAGCTTTTGTGTGGTTCGGACTGGGGAGAAATGAACAAAGAAATGGTGTGTTCGATTGTATTTCATTTATGACAAACGATAAAAAGAGTTGCTTTAGGTTTGTGACTGAAGATGGGGGCGCAGTGATTATTTTGATTGTGTAGTGCGAAATGAGCGTGAGTGGGGTTGACTGGATAGGGGAGATAATATAAAAGGGGGCGGATTGTTTATGATATTAGGGTTAGTGATGTGTGTTTTGTGATTGTTAAATACCCATAATATTAGGGCAGCGCGAAAAGTGGACCGGCTGTTTTGGATCCGGAATGATTGGGCCCGGGTTCTGTTCAAATCCATATTGGGCTAGGAATTATTTATTTCTTACGAAAATTATATCAAAGTTGAGTTGCAAAGTGATTATTCAAAATGTATTTTTTCAATACATTGTGTTAATCTTTGGTGTAATTTTTCTACAAGATGAGTGGTATTTTGGGTTATCACAAATTTTCACGGGATACGTTTTTGACAAGATCGGGATAAAACCATTATCATAGTTCACTTAAACCGTCAAAAGGCTAGTGTTGGGTATTGAACCGCAAGATGTGACTACGGGGTTAATTCTTTATTATTTATTTGAGGTTGAAGTGGGATATCACGGGTGCGTGTACTTAGTATCTTGAAGATATCGGGGTTGGTTGGATGCATGATTCTTCAAGATCCTTGTTCGAGCTTATAACTTTCAAAATGATTAAGACTTGAGTTATCTAGTTATATCTGATGTAAGGAGTTACGTTGTTGTGCTCACAGAGTATAGCTATCACTTTAAAGGAGTTACATTGTAGTGCTCAAGTGTCACACAAAGATGTGGATAATTCAAGATGAGTTCATATACAATTAAGGATGGTTGGATGGGTATATGAAACGGCCTATGCTTAAAGGAGTTACGTTGTAGTGCTCAGTATAGGTCCTTAGTCAGACAATAGTGCAAGCTTAAGTCACAAGTTCGGGTTATTTTACTTCAGTCTCAAGTTCGTAATACTGGATTTTCTCCATCAGTGGTCACTACAAAAAGCCGTCAGAATGATAATGGGGTCGGTAAAGAGTTAGATGAAAAGAGTATAGAAGAGTAGAGATTTTATCAGCAGTTGATTCTCACGGGCTATTTATGGTACTTCACACATCTTCGACTAATTGGACATACAGGTTTTACGCTGCCTCCGTTTTCCATCGTAACCATAGTGTGTATGCTTCCAATTCCGCGAAGACATCGTGGGGGAAGAGAGAGTAGATATGCTTTGACTTTCTTTTTCTTTTTTTTTTTTCTTTTTTTTTTTTTTTTTTTTGAGAGATGGAAATTATGGTCAAAACTACGTTGACTAAAACCGCCATTCCTGAAATCTACATGCATCAGTTTTGGGAGTCATTGATCATAAGCGAAGACGAAGAAAACATGACAGTTACACTAAACAACACAACAATCATCTTCCAAGTTGAAACACTTAGATCAGTGCTAGACCTTCCAAGAGCAGATGCTGAGGGATTCACAACATTTCAAGAGCCTCTTACTCTTGATGAGATGATTCGAACACTTCAGCTTATTAGGTATGATGAGTCAAAAATTGAGATGTCCTCACTCTCCAAAATAGAAAGGAAATTTTTCCCACAACCATGGCAAACATTATACTCGATAATCATCAATTGCATCACTGGAAAGGCTACTGGGTTGGAACATCCGAGATTAGAACAACTGCAATTCTTCTATGGAGTGATCAACCTCAAACACCTTGACTTCGCCAAACTTATCTGGAAGGACATGGTTTACCTTGGCACCAAATTTCAACAAAGTGAAGATTCAACCCCCATTCCATTTCCCAGATTCACAAAACTTCTAATTTCACGATCCATGCAAAATCATCCTGAGCTTAAACGTCCTTCAACTGAGAAAATGCATACTGAAGCACGAGACCGTATTTTCACCAAAGTTCTAAGCTACTCTTCAATCCAAGGGGCAAGAATTCCACCAAATCTGCTAAGTAAAGAACTTATGAACACAGAAGCTTACCAGAAATATGATGAGGCAGTAAAGGCTGAAATGGTGGGAGGGAAACCAAAAGAAACAAAATCACCAAAGAGAAAATCTCAAGTTATCCCAGCTAGAGCTAAAACTTCTCGATCAAAGAAATCTGAGGTAACTCAGAAGAAGAAAGTAGTCACTAAACCATCTTCTAAGATGCATCTTAGGGATGAAACAGATGATGATAACGATGAAGAAGAAGAAAGATTGGATCAAGAGAAAGAGAAAGGTGCTGAGAAATTCAAGTCTGCTTTGGCTACATCAGATAAGAGTCTACAACCCGGCAGGGGAAAATCGATCAAGTTCAATTCTCCTCGATTCTCTCCCATCCGAGAAACCCCAACTGAAAAAGAAGAGAGCAGAGCATTAAAGAAGACTAGAAAAGAAAGCTTACAGAAACAGGCTGAGGAAGAAGTGAGACGAGCAAAACTAGGAAAAGGAGAATCTGCATCACATATGGTGGAACAATCAGAAGTATCAGAGGACCTTAAATCTACAACTCTGAGGAGTTCTGAAGAAGGTAGTGAAGGTTCTGATGCACATGATCAATCAGCTTCTGGTTCTGAAAGTGAAGAAGGAAAAGAAGATGAAGATGAAAATGATAATGATGATGAAGATGATAATGATGAAGAAGATGATGGTAATAAAGATGATGAAAATGATGGAAATGGTGAAGAAAGTGAGAAGGATTCACAGGAATAACAAGGCAAAACAAACGTACCTCCAACACCACCATCATCTGTGGGTCAGACCACAGTAGATTACAATGAGATAAAACAAAAGGTTCATGCACTCGAAAATGAGATGAAACAAAAAGTACAAGTACTCGAAGAAAAGATGACCGAGAAATTTGAGACTGAAGATAAAGTGCATAAAGAGATATATCAACAGATCAAAGAAGTTAAAAACAAAGCAACAAAGACAACTGAAGAAGTCAGTTCTCAAATTAACACAGAAGTCAAAGAGCATCTTGAAGAGTCCATTCCCAAAATAATCAAACAATACGTTCAGAAGGACCTGGAAAAGATAGTTGCAAATATGGTCAAAACTACACCATTCACACTCAAGACAGTGCCACATAAACCATCCAGATTAGAAAGCAAAAGAATGATGCTAAAGGAGTTAGAAAATGATCCCAAAGAAGCAAAACTTCGGGAAGCACTCAGGGAATCCATCAGAGAAGAAGAAGAGGCAGTCGTTGTACCAACAAAAACATGCAAGCCCATCAAACCAACCAAACGAAACCATGATGATGAACCGGATGCTCACGGAAAGAAAAGGAGAAAGCCTTCATCTTCAACAGGTCGGGCTTCCACAACACCCTCTTCTGGCACAACAAAGAAAAGCAGTCAAACAACATTTGTTCCTACTGGAGGCGGAGCATTTGAAGCAACCGAATCCTTTGATGATCCTAGCTCGGATCACGAAAATCCAATTGCTCCGATTCAAATCCAAGAAGTTGTTGTTCCTTTTGTAACTGTTAAAGATGTTCCATTACCTGAGTGGGTCGATTCATCAGCTCCCAAGTATGATTGGTTTGATCAAATGGTTGACGCTTATTCTGACAATGAAAATGCTGAACCAGTGGAAGGATCAGTTGTAGACTTTGCCAAACGATTGAAAAAGGTGATGAAAGTCCAGCAACTGGGTCTGAAAGACATCATCAGAGTTCGCAAAAGTGGATTCACAGAATTTGCAACTGTTTCAACAACGGAGCTGGAATTCGAGTACAACATTGAGCAATTAGCAAGAGCCTTGAACGAAAACATCAACTCAACGCAAGAACAATCATCTGTAGACCCGTTACCTCATCGTGACTACACACAACCATTACCACTCATTGGACCACCACACAACCTCAAGTTACCCATAGCATACTTCTTCAACAAGGATTTGGACTACCTCATCTACAGCAATACAAACTCTGAGAAAAGATATGCCACATCAATCACCAAATACCCAGCAGCTAGGTATGCCTTAGAAGGTTTGGAAGAACAAATCAACAATCTTTGGAGCAGAAAGGTACAAAAGTATAATGAAGATGCTGTTTTTGGGATTCATCATTGGCCAAATATGTGGAGGTTGTACTACAAGTATACGATGGCCATGAGAACGTCAGAAGACGAGGTATGGAGCAGGCATCGGATTCTATCTATTGTCAAAGCTGAAACTGAACCCATGTTTGGATACAACTTTCTGATGAAGATCATAGTTAGACGAAGTAATGATAAGGAGTATGTATTCACCGAAGCTGATTATCCTCGTCTTAACCCCAATGATATCGAGGACATGTATCTACTGAAAATTCAGGGAAAACTAGAACACCTCCTTGGACAGCTTCAGTACGATATTATCAACTCGCTTCTCATTTTCATCCGGAACATTGTGATCAGACAACGGGTTGAAGACGTTCATCTAGGAGTTGAAAGTTATCAAACCAACGTAAACCTCACTAAGCCAGACTTCGTACCTGAAAATCTTCATGATCAGCAGCCATACACTTTCGGGTACAAACCATTTGGAGTATACTATCATAGAAGGAGAACTGGTACAAGATTTATGGGTTTCGAAGATCTTCGCAAGTTCAGTGACCCAACCATCCAACAAGTCAAATCTGAACTTGAGAAGATCTTAAAGGACGAGAAGTTGGCTAAAGAGTAGAAGTGGGGCGGAAATGAGAAAAGACAAGCAAGAAAGTTCGTGAAAAGGATAGAAAAGAAGATTAAGTTTCGGGAGCAGATGCGTCGGTTGGAAAGTTATGTTGGAGGTCGGGCGAAAATTCCTAACATTCTCATGTTTCGCCGTCCTGAGTAATGAACACTGGTACGAATTCATTGTTTGTTCATTTTATCATCATCTAATCTATATTTCATCATTATTACAGCTTGTGCACACATAACAGTGTACAACCCGCTCTTGTAAAGAAAGGACCCTGAGGTACGCTTCAGTGCCTCAATCCTGAAAAAGGAGCGAAAGCTTCTTACTTATGAGCAGAATTAAAACCAGAATGTTTTCTAAAGTTTTTCAAACATTCTGCTCATAAGGACAAGTACTCCCTTGTTAAGGGGGAGTATTTGAAAAATCTTTGTTCCAAATCTACAAACGTTCTTGACATTCTTCCACAAACACCTCAAAAAGAGCATATTTTAATCAAAAGTTTGTCAAAAACAACATAGTTATGCTATTTTTGAGGGGGAGAATGAAAATGTGATTAAAATATGGTGGAAGCAACGATGATATCTCATGAGTATAAGACTCAAGAATTGACCCTCGAATTGACGATAACAACAGTCAGTAGTCGAAAGGTCATATCCTGGACGGGTAATAATTTCAAGCCAGTTTATCTGGTGATGTAAACGTGTCTCGCAATGGATATGTCTGAGTAGAATGTACCAATTTCGAGTGATGATCTTTGAATCTGATCTGGACGGGTAATAATTTCAAGCCAGTCCAACTGGTGATGTAAGCGTGTCTCGCGATGATCAGGTTCACTGAAAATCAATCAATTCAAAAAAAAAAAAAAAAAGTGCCAACTCTTCCCGACATGTGCAAATTTTACTTTAACAAATATGAGCACATGTTAAGGGGGAGTTCTTCTGAAAATAACAAAACTCTCAAAGTGTTAACAAAATGTGTTTTACAATCATAAACACTTTGAGAGATTTTCAAAAGGTTTGGTATATGGCATCAATAGGATAGTCATGGTGATATAAGGTGACTAAGGTTAGGAAAAACCGTCCTATGATCCGCCAGAGCCGGAGGGATCTACCCAAGGATAATACCAATAGTTTAGAACTAGAAAGTCCTAGGTATGATATTAAAAAGGAGAAAATGAATGAAAGGAGAAATAAGGGGTTGAAGAATTAAAAAAAAAAAAGAGCAAAGAAAAGGGTGAAAAGAAATAGCCCTCCATTTGTTCAACCTTAGGGCAGACACCGGGTTCAATTCATAATCTACTGGTTGATGAGCATCACCGGTATTGAAGACTAAAGACGTCATGGACCCAGTGACGCACTAATAAACCTTCTAAGCCACTCAAGTGTCTCTCAAAAGACATTTGTTTCATTCACACGGAGAACCCTTCATAATCTATCGACCTCTCATTACGAGAGTGTTGATATTGAAAAGGAGGCAATCTGCTCCACGCCTCCGACGACCAAAAAAATGTGCACTAATTGAGTCTAGAGCCATGAGATTCATAAAAAGATCTCTTAGGTACACTTAGTATTACCTTGCTGTTCTACATCATGGGCAGCAGATGTAAAATTAAGAAAGTGTCCTTCGCAGATCTTAGCAATCTGCCGAGAACATTCATGAGAAAAGTCACAATTGTGATTATCAATGATTGAATGGAAATCCTGCCAGAGCAACATCAAACAACTCTGACAGCAGGTCACTTCGGTAACTCCTTGTGGGTTACGCTTAGTGTTTGCTCCAAACGGTCTACAGTCGTGGGGTGATCTCCAGCGACTCACTGAATCGTGGGTGCACTTCGGTGTGTCCGTGTTATCCCTTTCGGGGGAATCCGGTTCAGAACGGTCTGGGTTAAGATTTGAGAAAGTCTTCACACTATGCTGTTGATGATCTCAAGTCTGAGCCTGTAAGTACCGGTTGGTTCGTGCTGCTGCTGCGGAGGAGCTTGGAGACCTGGAGTTCAACCACCATCAAGACTTCACCATGCTCATATCCCAAAAGAGAAGTTCTCACAAAGACTCAGAAATATCAAAAAGTTCAGAATTGTTAAAGAAAAGTCTAAAGAATCAAGCGCTACAACCTTTCTCAAAGTTAAAGATTAAAGAACTGAGAACAAGTTGAAGAATCAAAGTCAAAAGAAATATGAGCATGGTGGAGAAGACGTGAAGACACCGGAAGCAAAGATCGTTGGAACACGGCAGATCACTACCATATCGTATCACATCTCTATCAAGAACAAAGAACAAAGATTTTGAAGACGTCAAAGCCAAAAGAAGCAAAGACGACGTCAAGCAACCTTGATGACCAATACTTAGGGGGAGATTGTTGGGAACACGTTTTGTATTATTCAAGTATTAATCATATTGTATTAAGGTTGCTCAGGCCTTTAGGTTTGTTATTAGGCCCAGCCCATGTAGAAGGCCCATGGGCTGTGTCGTTTATTTAGTTTGTTTTGTTTTATTAAGTATTGTTAGTGTATTTAGGGCATCAAGCCCTCTTCCATGTAAACCTATAAATACCCCTTCCCTCATTAGGGAAAGGGTTGTTGGTTGATGAAATTAGAATTACTGTTACTAAGTGTGTGTAATCATCTCCCTTCCATCTCTCTCTCTCTCTCTAGCTTTCTCTCTCTAGATCTAGTAGGTAATTAGTAGGTAATTAGTGGTAGCTTAATTCATAAAAGTATAAAACATCAGAGGTTGTGATCAGTAGGGATTTTGGAATTGGATTTGTTTCTGTGTTTGTCGAATGATATGGATATAAGTGATAGTTGTGTTGTTATTTATAGGGAGAGAAATTAGGGTTCTCTAGTTAAGTGATAAGGAGACCAAGTGTGAATAAAAAGGCTGACAGAATTCATGAAATACGCCACTTGGATAGGAGGAGGGGGAAAGTGTAAGGGAGGTGATGTGGCCGGTTTGGTTGCCAAGAACTTTAACTACCAATGAGAAAGGTTCTTGAAGGAGAAGAGTGACATGTGGAAGACTTGTTAGAAATGAATAGGTGAGGGTGTCTTTGGCTAAGTTCATTGCACCTTCAAGATGTAGACTTAGTTTTGGTTATCTAACTAGAATTCGAACCAGGTTTTCAGTGGGAGGATCGAATGGGCTTTAAGTTGTGGTACAATAGGCATTGGTGGGTTGTAACCTAGGGTTTGAAGACCTAACTAAATTGGTTTAAGTGTTTTGTTATTTAGAAAAATATGTATGGTCTTTTATATGTTTATGTGAATCGAATTATTTATGAAATGAAAGGAGAATATGTTGAGCTTAAGAAGGTTGTAAAACATGCTTAGTATGGTTGTACTATAATTTAGGATGTGTGAAAAATATATTTTTAATAGTTTACTAATTTATAACATTTATTTGTTAAGTTTTATTAATTTAAAAGGTAATTAAATGGAATTTATAGTTTTAGTGCATTAAGTACTTGTACTTTGGGCTAAAAGACTTGTAAAAATAATTAAAGAGTTTAGGAAAAATAATTTGTAAAAGTTATACATAAATGGTTTGTAACTTGTGCTTTTAAAATAACTATAAATGGGATTTTAATAAAGATTTTGTAAATAAATGAGTTTATGCATCAATGACTTGTACTCTAGCTTAAATAACTTGTAAACTTAATATTTTGTAAAAATATTATATAAATAAATTAGGGTTTGTGAAATGTATGCATAAAATCACAGTTTTATGAAATTAGGGTTTTATCGGGAGCTGAATTGGAATTAGGGTTTCTGGTGCTTTAGTAACTTGTACATTAACTCAGATGAGTTGTATTTTTATGTTCTGGGGTTTAGTTAATCATATTTGGTATTGTGATGATTTTAGGGTTTCATAGAAATTCTATTCAGATAATGAATGTTTTATTATACGTTTGTTAAGAAATTATCGTAAAATGGTAAATGGTATTTGGTAATATTTTCATATAGATATGTTTATGAAATAAACATTATGTTTGTTAGGCAGGTCTGTGGGAGCACGTTTATCAATGATGTGATCTACGTCACATAAGATGAGAGATACATTCAAAATAAAAAAAAAAATTACCCGTGGAAAAAGGATAATAATTCTGTTAAAGTAAATGGGAAATTTTACGAGTGGTTACAGTATCCCCCGGTTGAAGGGAATCTCGTCCCGAGATTCGGCCTGTGTTGGTTGGAAAGTTGGGAAAAATGATGTATGGGGATAGTTAGGTTCAAATTTCTATCTTATCCGGATAGGGAACGCGATAAAGGAAAATCGTACAATGATTTGGGTTAGGAGGAGAGTTTGATATGCTTAAAATGCCTCAAGTTAAAAATAATATTACTTAAAATATTGTCTTTATTCTTGGGTCCGATAAATCTGATAATGTCGTTTCGCTGATAATCCTTGGTTCTCCGTTTAATACCAAAGGATTGAGGTTTAGTCAGTTTCATCTCTACTGGATGAACTAAATTTGAATGTTTTGCCACCTGATGCGTCACTATGCAACGGTCAGATTCCTAAAGTGGATGAATAGTGATTGTAATGGTCGAATATAACGGTCGAATTTCCCCTATAAATACCTCATTTCTAATCCTCATTCTTCTACCACAAATTTCCTTTCTAAAAACCTCAAAATGCCGCCTTTGGCAATTATCTTAGCAATTGTGTACATTGTTGCGGTTGTTACCTACATGGCGTATAATCCGGAAGGGGATTTTGGTCTCCAAGGTGCGGTCTTAGTGTTTGTCATACTACTTACAATTGTTGCCTTTTTCATGGATTAGACTTGAGAAAAATAAGTCTTGCGCTAGAGTCTGTTAGGATGGTCTTTATTGTGTTTTCTAGGTAGTCCTCAACGTAATAAAGCTTATGTAATCCTTGTAATATTAGCACTTTAGTTGCTATTTATGTTTCTATGTATTGTCTTCCAAGGTTATGAATAAAATCTTAGGGTTTTTCTATCCATAATGTTGTCAAATTCTTATCTTAGAGATGATGTGTAGTAGCTGTAGACTTTTGCTGTATAAAAATAATGGTTTATGAACAATTTGTTTTGTTTCAATATCTTGCTTTTGAATGAAAAATTAGTAGTAGAAATTCTGAAAATATAATTGTTCCAATTCATCACATGATTCTTCCTAAATTATACATAGTTGATCAGGTTATGTATAATTAAGGACCAAATGATGTAATGTTTTGTTCAGTCACTGTGATATTTATTCAAAAAGTTTTAGATGGCGTTCAACGCTTTATTTTTGAAAAATAGCTTCATAAATAATTTTCAAAAGCATAGAAAAATTTTAGTCTACTTTACGGTGATGGGTTAAGGTTTTCTAAGGTATTAATGAAATAACCTCAAAATAAATCTTAAAGTTCGTCTAAGGTTTTACTAAGCAACGTTTATGAATAGGGTATGGAGAAATAGAATAGATATGAAGGCTAAACGCAGATTTGGGAATATGAAGGAATTGTTATGAGATAGAGATTTCATAAGGTAGAAAGATAATTTATCGTAACTAAGATAGTTCTGAAAGGAATATACAACTTAGAGGGTTCTAAACCTCAATTTATTCATTACTTCAGAGATATCAAACTTAAAGGTCTTACTAGGACATAGATGAGATTCCTTAATGAGTTCTAGTCTTCTTCCGAATCAGTTTTAGTCTTCCAGTTGGGATTGAAGTTCGGGCATCGACTCTTATAATGTCCTTTTCCGTTACATCCATAACAAGTCACGGTTCGTAGTTTTGCTCTTATTGTCTTACAGTTTCCGGACTGATGTCCTATTTCCTTGCATCTTCCACACTTGATAAAACAATCTCCATAATGATGTAACTTACATCGTTGACATAGAGGTTGTTTTCCACGATAAACAACTTCATGGGTAAGATGTTCGTGATGGCAGACGGGGTAGTGAGTAGGGATAGTGTTTCTATTTCATTATGTTTTCACTTTTGGTTATTTCGTTCAATTCCTAGGGTATAGGTAGGTTTAGTTATTCCTTCTGGGTTTTTGTTATGAACTGGTCTATAACCCGTAAAACTTTTAGGGGTACAAGACACATTCATCTTCTTCTTTCCCGTAGCCTTCTTATTGCTTCCTGAGCGAGCCGTTGTAGTCACCTTGAGTACTGCTGTAATGAGGTTGATTACCAACTTCTGGATAACTTCGGGAGTCATTGGCGTAGTATTTTTTGTTGGAATTTAAATAGCATGTATCACATCTAAATAAATAAACACATCAAGAGTACATAGCGGAAGCAGGATCGTATTTAACACGTATAATAAATTACATAAAAGTAAATTAGAATTACCTCGTGATCCTAGCAAGAACAAGGATCGGTCTTCTCTTCTAATCACAAGATCAACCAATAGGATTAACGTGGAACCCCTTACCGTTTTGTTCCACAATCCAAGATGAACAACTAAAGTAAGTTGTTACCGAACTCATGTACACACGTACTATAACCGATCAAGCAATGATGCTAGTGATTAGACACGTTTATTAAACCAAAAACCTTTGTTTAATAAATTAAATAAATACATTCGATCTACTTTAATAATAAAGTCAATCTACTCTTTTCAAAAGCACTGATTGATTTGATAGAATGAATTTAGAAGAAGAAAAGGACGACCAACTTAATTGGTTATAGAAAATTGTACAAGAAAGTCCAACTCCCTGAAAAACCAATTCGTTTGGTATTTATAGTGAATTGTTGTCTTGTTGCCCAAGTTGTACGATAAGGGTTATATCCCTAAGGACAAAACCGGCCAAGCATTAGAATGGGATTCTAGATGCTTCTTGAGCTCTCAATTTCACTAATGGTCCTTCCTTTATTTCTTAACGGTCGTTAGTCAACACCGTTAATTTACATAACGTTAGTTATGCATTATTTCATGTCCAAATAATTAATATATACAATAATTATACATATTAATTATTTACTTGATCATCATACGTAAAGTGTGCAATCCCTCGGTCCCGAGTTCGAATCTAGACATACACATTTAATATTATTTACATTAACTCTAACAGCTCCCACTTGGAAATCTATTAAAAGTGTAATGACATTGGTTAGCGTCTAGCAACACGCCAATGCCCCTAGTACAACTCGGGTGTGTGGTCTCCTGGACAAACCACTTGATGATTTTATAATCATCATACTTATCCTTTTGTTTCTAATACTACATTAATAAAGATATGGATCTAAGTCATTCTTTATTAATAATTCTGTTTCTCGTTATTTATGATTCAATAAGATTACCATATCTTCTGAACTAGTCAGGGGAGATCATGGGTGCGGCCGCACAAACATCTTATTAATCCCACGAGGGGCCCAGTAGTATTAAACTTCAAATTAACTTTGAAGGAACAAATCCCATTTTGACTACGAGCATAACTCATACACTTTGCAACACTTCCGAAAACAATCCGTATAGCTACCAGTTACGTATAGCGTTAAATTGAGTCACATAAATGCACTACATGTATGAATGATTATCTGGTATCTCAAGTCTAAGGATAAATATATACATGATTTACTTAATGACAAGATCCATAAAGTAAACTCATGAAGTCGGGATAGTCCTATATTCAAATCCTTGAATATCATGTGATATTGGCATCTCAACCTTACAGTACATTCTACCAATCCTCACATTTGTCTTTATTTAATGATATTCCCATATCATTAATCGACAACGGAAATTTAGAATATATATCAATATATTCATGGATATAAACATGCAAATATAGGATACAATTTATTATTAATGAAAACAAACGTACCACGTACTTTAATTCATTGTAAATAATAATTGCTTAACATCCCTTATCCAAATACTAAATATAGATCAATGCATGATAATTCTCATTAATGAATTATGCCCAAGTCATGTTCACCATACTTGTTGACACAGCATAAATCAACTAATGTTGATCTATCGGAAATTTTGAGAATACTTATTTCAATTAATGAAATTCTTGTATGTGTGCATTCATCTATCTCGATATTGCCACATACTTCATAAAATACGTGACATCCTCATTCACGAATTTATGACATTAAACTACCACACCTTTGTAGTTAAAGTATTCTAATTCTTTATGTATAATGCAACTATGCTTTAAGCATAACTAGTACGCAATGGCCATTAACTAGGATAAACTCCCACCATGACTAGTATTGAGTGTCATCTCAATCTTATAAGCATCATTGTGTCCAAACAACAATATGCTATATTAAAATTCCGTAAACTTTTAATATTCATCTAGTAATATTTGATATCTTCAAATCTTTCCAGATTTGTCAACTATATAATATGCCATATGGTTCATATTTAGAATTATGGAGCAACTCCAGGCTGAGGATGTTAATTCTAAACCATATACATTACACTTAGTTATCTAATAAATTACTATTAGATATTAATGTTGTCAATCATCTTTCATTCAAGCATGATACAACAAGCAACATGATGTACATGAAAAATCCCTGTGTCTTTGATTTCATTCATGTCATATCTTTTCAAAGATATGTATCTATCTAGCCTTTCTAATAGATTATCATGTTTATTAGAATCAGTAATTTTACCGCTTATGTTTATAACAATAAACATATACTTCAAGGTTTTATTTTCTAAATTCTCATGTGAAGTTTCATTCCAAACAAGACTTAACATATAAATGTTAATGGAATGTTACTTCCTATATGTTATACAACATATATGAAATAAGAAAATAAATATAATACTCCCACTAGCTTTTAGGAATATTGAGAAATACCTTATTTTAATTATAAATCAAAACTAGATTTAATAACTAAACATAAGTATATCTCCTAGATGCATGCATTAATCTGAATGATTGCACTTTGTATACTTCCAAAGATTATTTGAATTCAAAAACTCCTTTCAATTACTTTTCGTCCTCGCACAAGTAATTATCCAAGAAAGAGTTTTGACATTCCATTGTTAATTTCATACAAAATGAAACTAAAAATGACAATCATAATCTTTATATATTTAATATGCTTAGAGAGAATTTCAATCACATTTAATTGCTTAAGTGTGATTGATAAATCTTTTCACACATTAAATATGTATACAAATCTGTCCATTATGATTTCTACACCTGAATTTAAATCTTTAGGATTTTCATTCCTATTGTAGAAACTCATTTTCATTCTATAGTGTATCTATAGAGTTTAAGATCAACTACGTTTCCAAACTAGTTATCTTCTTGGACTGCATCTAGTTATTCATAGTATGAGTAATTTGCCAAATTAAACATTTGCAATTTATTAACAGGTTTATCAAAATCCTGTAACTCATAATCCTCAACATATTCTACAAATATTTGAGATATCCTTGCGGATCTATGAAATGAGAATTCCATCATCTTGAGATTTAACACTAACATGTTAAATCCTCATTATGATTTTGCTAGTATATTTTAGAAGATTATGTATCTTGTAATTTTATCTCATCAAGATAAACTCCTCCCACTTGCCTTTTACAATTTATAGATTAACTATAAATACTTAGCAATTAGAGCAACACAACCTTGTTCTCTTTTAGGACTTTACAAATACATATTGACAGTTCCTACCATTTATTTGTTAATAACCTACTCACAAGTAGTTTAACAAATTCCGAACTTCAATTTTTAAGACTTAATGTGATTCAACACATTCCATAATAAATGGTGTCTTATTAATCTTCTAGGTTGGAGTCTAATTGAGTATATCCAATTCATACTCAATTTTCTAACCTTGATATCTTTAGGAAGAGGAGAAGATATAGTTATCTTAAATCAAACAATATTACAAGAGTTTGATTTTCCTAACTGAACATACCATAAACTTATGTATTTCATTAGGATAAATATTGTAAGTTAATCTCACAATATTTAAGATAAATATATTTCGTTTTTGGCTTACCTATTCACCAACTAAGTTAATTTAATGGTACAATAGATTTTCCAAGCCAATTGCATGCTTTATAACAAAAGTGCCCTTTTACACAAGTCACTTCATTTTTATGTCTTACCAAGAAGACATAACCTTTTATAATCCCAATCTACGTTATAAGTCATTGATGAACTCCATGACTTCTTGTATATGTCTTAATTAAAAACATAACAAGTTAATATCTTACTTTATTATAAGTCTTATAACAATAAAAGACTTCATATTTATATCTTACAATATAAACATGTATAACTAAAGTAATCATGAACACCACAATTCGGTTTCAATTGTTATTTCAAGTTAATTTATTACTTCATATATTTATGTCATTCCACGAATACATAAACATTCAAATTATGAAGTAGTATTAGATTGCTTCAATTATTTATGTCATTGCAACAATACATAAATATTCATATTTGAAGTAGTCTAATTATCATATTGACACTTGTTCTAATAATTATCTAATTTAGGAACTTGTAAATTAACATAGTTTCATCACATCAGCTTAGGCTGCTAGCAATGAAAATATGTAATTTACCTTGTTATTAATATCTATTAATGAAAGTAGATATTAACTCCAAGTGTTCTATAGATTAGATGTGAATAAACCACATTAGAACATCAATCTCTTACCTCG
This sequence comes from Artemisia tridentata subsp. tridentata, assembly GCA_021014915.2. NCBI lineage: Eukaryota > Viridiplantae > Streptophyta > Magnoliopsida > Asterales > Asteraceae > Artemisia > Artemisia tridentata. The sequence continues at coordinate 397,591,467 of CP139508.1, forward strand.
CAGTCAAGAGAACCCATTAAATCATATCGCTTTATGTTGTTGCTTGCACACAATAAAGATTTCTCCCACTTGTGCATGAAACAACATCATGTATCATATAAACAACACGTCAATAGTTTGCTTATGTGATTAATATGATTGTGTCATAGATATAAGTAGATATAGTGTTGGGAATTAAATATTCAAGATGTTTAATATCGTATTCTACTCTAAGTATGATTCTGCTGATAGTGCAAAATGGTTTATGCTGATGATGTTGATTCTGCTGATAGAGCATTTCACTCTGCTGATAGGCTTAACAACTCTGCTGATGACTCTGCTGATGGATTCTGCTGATAGCAAAAGATTGTTCCTGCTGATAGTGAACAACTCTGCTGATGAAAGGATAAGATCGAAGAGATATTTATTGTATTTTGGTCAACAATATACGGTAGATAATATCTTACTCCATGTGCTTAGTTAACAAGTTGTATACATAGATACATGTTGTATCTGATGTACTGACACTCAAAGGGACAAGTTAACAAAGTAAGTCGGCTAGGACTTTAAGCAATATGTAAAGATCTTTTGACTATAAAAGAGATCTTAGTGTAGTGATATACGTGTTAGATATATTATCCATGCATATGTTAGAACATGCATAACTGTTAGAAAAAACAAAAAATATATCACAAGTGATAGAAACAAAAGATTCAAGGTTGTAACCCTAGTGATATTTCAAGATCACTCGTATTATTATCTTTAATAATATTGAATCGTTTAGTGATAATCTTTATGTGTTTCTTTGCTAACTAACAAACATAACAATTCCATTTCCATAACATACACAACCTTCTAAGTTTGGTTGAGTGAATTCCGCGCACTTAATCATTTTAACACAACATATCATACACACAAAGTTAGAAGGTTTAACCACCTTAATCGTGTGTCAAGTCATCCTGTCAAGTGGTATCAGAGCCTACAGGTTGATATTGTTGTTTTTAGAAGAAACTAGAAATGGATGTACAAGATGTTCAAACAAATGTTGCTGCAAAGTTGCCCATGATCAAACCCAATGAGTTTGAGTTATGGAGGATGAGAGTTGAGCAATATTTTATGGTTCAAGATTATGCTCTTTGGGACATAATTCAGTATGGTGATTCCTTCACTTTAGGCTACTCAGATGTTCTTGTTGAAGGGAAGACAGTAAGAAAAAGAAATACTGGACCAGTCTCCAATGATGAAAAGATACAAAAGAGAAATGATCAGAAAGCAAGAAACCTGTTGCTTATGACCATTCCTGGTGAGCAGATGCTATCCTTTAGCAAATATCTTGATGCAAAAACTCTTTTTGAAGAGATTTGTGCATGGTTTGGTGGTAATGAAACTACCAAAAAGACACAGAAGACTTTACTAAAGCACCAACTTGAAAACTTTACTGCTTTTAGTAATGAGTCTCTTGATAAGCTATTTTCAAGACTACACAAGCTTGTAAGTCAGTTAGCTGTGTTGGGTGTTGAGACTGAGAGGGAAGATCTCAACATGAAGTTCTTGAAAAGTCTACCTAGTGAATTCCATACTCATGTTATTGTCTGGATGAACAAGCCAGAAATTGAAACAATGAAGCTCAATGATTTGTTCAACAACTTTAAAATTGTTGAACAAAGTCTAAAGAGAGGTGGAAATTATGGTACTAGTTCTGGGAATGCTGCACTCCTATCAGTTCCTAGTGTTAGTCATACAGAAGAGGTAGATGAAGTTGAAAGTGTTTCTAATGTTACTTATGGTGGTCCTTCTACTAGTATACAAAAGGATATTGCTGGACTTGGTGATCCAACATTTTATGCCTTTATAACCAGTCAAGCTAGTGGTTCTCCTTTAAATCATGAAGACCTTGAGCAGGTAGATGGTGATGATTTGGAAGAGATGGATATTAAGTGGCAAGTTGCTTTACTTAGCATGAGGGCTAAGAAGTTTTGGCAGAAAACTGGAAAGCAAATTACCATAAATGGTAATGATACTGCTGGGTTCGATAAGAAGAAAGTAGAATGTTTTAACTGTCATAGGTTGGGACATTTTGCTAAAGAATGTAGAAGCCCAAGGAAGCAGGATAATAGGAACACTTGGTATAAACAAGAGAGGAATAAGGAAGTACTGGTGGAAGAGCCAAAGGCTATGCTGGCCATTGATGGTATTGGATATGATTGGAGCTCTATGGCTACTGAAGAGGATGCACCACCAAATGCTGCTCTTGTTGTCGATGAGATTGCTCTAATGGCTTCTTCTGATTCAGAGGTAGATACTATTCCTACTTGTACTAATTCATGTCCTAATCTTAAAAATTATGAAGACATTAAAAGGAGATTTGATGCTTTTAGAGAACAATTAATTGATGCCCTTCATAATTTAGCTAATCATAAGAGGTGTGTAGGAGTCTTAGAAAAACAGATCCAACATTTTCAAAAGAATGAATCTACTTTTACTGATGATATGAATGCATTAAAAAGAGGTATAGCATTCAGAGATGAATTACTTAATGATCAAAGTAGACAGTTAACTCAAGCCAAGAATGAGAAAGAAAATGTTAAGGTGACTATAGATACTCTAGCACATTCCTCAGAAGGAATGAATAAGATTTGGGAAGCTCAGGTAATTGATAAAGCTAATTCAGGTGTAGGTTACAAAACTGTTCCTCCACCATATAGAGGTGTTCCTTCACCTCCAGGTGTTAACCTAGCACATACAGGCTTAGCTGAGTTCCAAGAACCAATCATGGAATATGGTTCTAAGACTAGTAAGAGTCTTAAGGTAGCAAAGATAAGTAAAAGTTTAGATAAAACTTTACATTATCAGGACAAGGTGTCCTTTGCTAAGAAAGGAGATGCTATAGTTGTTGAAGATTGTACAACTGATAGTGATGATGAAGAAGAACAGGTTATGTCTAAACCTGAAATGGTTAAGAAAGTAGAAACAAGTGTTTCTAAGGTAGTCAAACACAATACTGATAGGCCTCATACAAACATTAAGCATGTTAGGCAACCAGTTAGATATTGTGAGCAATACAGAACCACCAACAAGCCCAGAGGTAACCAAAGGAATTGGAACAACCTCAAGTCTAACCAATTAGGTGATGACTTTGCTTTTTATAATAAAGCTTGTTTTACATGTGGTAGTTTTGACCATCTTGCAGCTTTCTGCAACCAATGGGTATCTGGGTATGAAAACCATAGAGTGAATCACAAAAGGCAAACACCTAAATCTCACTTTCACTCTAGTTCTAAGAAGACAAACCCCAGAGTAGTCAAAAATAAGTCTATCTCAAAATCTGATCCTGCTGATAGACCAAATGATCCTGCTGATAGCAAATTTTACTCTGCTGCTCGACCATTTATGACTATTAACCCAAACTCAACAGCTAAGGGTGCAAAATCATTTTTCAAACATGCACCTACAACTGTTCTAAGTCCCATTCAATTAAAATCAGTGGTCCCTAAACAGATTTGGAAACCAAAGGGTAGAACTACAAAGTTAGCAGATTCTGCTGATAAGCATGTTGTTCACTCTGCTGATAAGGGAAATAGGGCAAATGCTGTTAAGGCCTCAGCATGTTGGATTCTCAAATCCAATGTTGCATCAACAATCCTTAAAAGATTTAACTATATTGATGCAAGAGGCAGATCCAAGTCAGTAATGGCTTGGATCCCCAAAAGAAACTAACACTCTTATTTGTGTGCAGGGACATTCAAATGATCAGGAAGATGATCAAGGATACTCAGATAGTGGATGTTCTAGGCACATGACAGGCAACATGTCTTATCTTTCAGATTTTGAAGCTTTAAATGGAGGATATGTTACCTTTGGAGGGGGTGTTCGTGGCAAAATTTCTGGTAAAGGTACAATCAAAACCGGAAATTTAGATTTTGAAGATGTGTACTATGTAAAAGAGCTAAATTATAATCTTTTTAGTGTTTCACAAATGTGTGACAAAAAGAATAATGTTCTTTTCTGTGAGACTGAATGTCTTGTACTTTCTCCTGATTTTAGATGCCTGATGAAAGTCAAGTACTCCTTAGAATTCCTAGAAAGGGCAACATGTACAGTGTAGACATGAAGAACATTATCTCTAAAAAGAATTTAACTTGTCTTGTTGCAAAGGCCACATTGGATGAATCAATGAAATGGCATAGAAGGCTTGGTCATATTAACTTCAAAACCATAAATAAAATTGTTAAGAATGGTTTGGTAAGAGGTTTACCTCACAAAAGATTTGAAAATGATCAAACATGCATTGCTTGTCTAAAAGGCAAACAACACAAAGCCACTTGTAAGCCCAAAATTTTTAACTCTATCAATCAGTCTTTGTTTATGCTTCATATGGACTTATTTGGACCTGTTTCAGTGATGAGCATAATGCATAAGAGATATTGTCTAGTTATTACTGATGACTATAGTAGATTTACATGGGTTTTCTTTTTAGCCACTAAGGATGAGACATCCAGCATCCTTAAGGACTTCATTACACAGATAGAAAATCAAGTAAGCAAGAAAGTAAAAGTCATTAGAAGTGATAATGGGACAGAGTTTAAGAATAGAGTTATGGATGATTTCTGCAAAGAAAAAGGTATTAAGAGAGAATTTAGTGTTGCTAGAACACCACAACAGAATGGTGTAGCTGAAAGAAAGAATAGAACACTAATTGAAGCTGCTAGAACAATGTTAGCTGATTCTAAGCTACCAATAAATTTTTGGGCAGAGGCAGTCAACACTGCTTGCTATGTTCAAAATAGAGTTTTAGTTGTGCAGCCTCACAATAAGACATCATATGAACTTTTTAATGGTAGAACTCCTGCAATAGGATTTCTTAGACCTTTTGGATGTCATGTGACAATTCTCAATACCTTAGACCATTTAGGAAAATTCGATGGTAAGGCAGATGAAGGTTTCTTTGTTGGTTATTCTCTTAATAGCAAAGCTTTTAGAGTTTACAACACAAGAAAAGAAATCATAGAAGAAAATCTACATGTGGAGTTTTTAGAAAACAAATCCAATGTAGAAGGTCAAGGACCAAAATGGCTATTTGATCTAGAATATCTAACAAATTCAATGAATTATGTGCCTTTTGTTGCAGAAACTAATGATTTTGCAGGTTCAAATACAACAAATGAGGCAGAGTTAGAGAAAGATCAAGATGATGTGATAATGCCAATATGGTCAAGTTCAATTGTGGAATCATCTTCGACAACTGATGAATCTTCTTCTAGTAAAGCTAAAGAAGGTGTTGAAGATGAAAGTAAAGAGTATGGAACTCAGGAACAACAAAGTGTTTCTGCTGGTAGTATTTCTGTTGCTGCTGGTAGTGTATCTGTTTCTGCTGATGACTCTGCTGTTAAGCTTACTGATTCTGCTGTTCTGTCAAGTGACTCTGCTGATGGCTCTTCAGAAACAAAAGAAGCAGACTTCTCAGATAATGAGGTGGATTACAACAATCTTCCATCAAATTATCAAGTTCCTACTACACCACAATCAAGAATTCACAAAGTTCATTCCCTGGACCATGTGATTGGAGATATACAGTCAGGTGTGAAGACAAGACAACAATTGAAGTCTTCAGACCAACAAGGGCTTCTTGATGCCCTTTATGCTTCAAAACAGCATGAGCTTTTAAACTCTTGTTTGTTTGTATGTTTTCTCTCACAAACTGAACCAAAGAATATTCTTACAGCCCTAGATGATTCAAGCTGGTTAGAGGCTATGCAAGAAGAGCTTCTTCAGTTTAAGATTCAAAAGGTTTGGGTGCTAGTTGATTTACCTACAGGTGTGAAGGTAATTGGCACTAGATGGGTTTTTAAGAACAAAAGGGATGAAAGAGGAATTGTGATCAAGAATAAGGCTAGATTAGTAGCACAAGGGTACACACAAGAAGAAGGGATAGATTATGATGAAGTTTATGCTCCAGTAGCAAGGATTGAGGCAATTAGGCTGTTTCTAGCTTATGCTTCATTTTTAGGCTTCACAGTCTACCAAATGGATGTCAAGAGTGCATTTTTATACGGTGAAATTGGAGAAGAGGTGTATGTTTCACAACCTCCAGGTTTCATTGATCCATTACATCCAAACAAAGTGTACAGAGTAGTGAAAGCTCTCTATGGCCTTCATCAGGCACCAAGAGCTTGGTATGCAACACTAGCTTCCTATTTATTAGAAAATGGATTTCAAAGAGGAATGATTGATCAGACACTTTTCATCAAACAGCACAAGAAGGATCTTCTGTTAGTGCAGGTGTATGTGGATGACATTATCTTCGGATCTACTAGGAAAGATATGTGTTTAGAGTTTGAGAAACTTATGAAAGATAAGTTTAAGATGAGTTCTATGGGAGAACTTACATTCTTTTTGGGTTTGCAAGTTAAGCAATCATCTGAAGGCATATTTATTAGTCAAGACAAATATGTTGCAGAGATACTTAGAAAATTTCAACTTGCTGATTCAAAAATAGCAAGCACACCAATGGACTCTGAGAAGCACCTTCTGAAAGATGAAGATGGAGAAAATGTAGATGTACACAATTACAGATCTATGATAGGCTCTTTGATGTACCTTACATCATCTAGACCTGATATCATGTTCCCTGTTTGTGTTTGTGCAAGATTTCAAGTTACTCCAAAGGTTTCTCATTTAACTGCAGTCAAGAGAATTTTTAGATATCTCAAGGGTCAACCAAGGTTGGGTCTATGGTATTCAAAGGAATCTCCTTTTGACTTGGTAGCATATTCGGATAGTGATTATGCTGGTGCTAGCTTGGACAGAAAGTCAACAACTGGAGGATGTCAATTCCTTGGGTGTAGACTTGTCTCATGGCAGTGTAAGAAGCAAACAAGTGTGGCTAATTCAACAACTGAAGCTGAATACATAGCTGCTGCAAGTTGCTCTAGTCAAGTTCTATGGCTTCAAAACCAACTCCTTGATTATGGGTACAATTTCTTAAACACTGTTATTTATATTGATAATAGTAGTACAATTTGTATTATTAAAAATCCAGTACAACATTCTAAAACAAAACACATTGAAATTAGACATCACTTTATAAGAGACTGCAATGAGAAAAGATTAATTCAAGTTCTTAAAATTGCTTCAGAACATAATTTTGCAGATCTGCTAACAAAAGCTTTTGATGTTTCAAGGTTTCAGTACTTGGTAGCAAGTATTGGAATGCTTAATCTTTAAAGGTTCAATATGATGTGTTTTTGTAAATAAATTTTTGTTGTTGCTACTGATTCATAAGGTACTGCTAATGTATCATAAGGTACTGCTAAAGCACACAAGGTGCTGCTAGTACAAATGAAAATTGTGTTATTCATATAGTTGGTCTTATGATTATTCTAATGCAAGACAAGTACTTTGTACATTGCTCTTTTGGTTTTAGACTAACAATTTCAGGTATGAATATGTAAACACAAAGGATGTTTTCAAGTGAAATGGAAACAGCAGAATTGAGATATTAGCTGCTGACCATAATAGGTTTATGATGGACTGAGTTTGGGACTTTAAAGCTCCTTAAAACTTCTTTCTTGAAATCTAGTTATGATATTTCACATTGAATTGATGACTTAGTTGATCAGATAGTAACTGATACAACTCACTTTCTATCATTTTATACTTTTAAGTATAATGTGCAAGTCTGAGGACATCTGATAGAAAGAACAGCTAGTAAAAGTGAATCTAACACTTGTGTTGGAGGTAACAATTACTATGAGCTGGAAACCCTGTCAGGAAAGCTCTCTGAATGAGTTTATCTGCACACAGGCAGTTAGTGATAACTGAAAAATATTGGTTCTCACACAACCAGAGGTTGCTTTAAACCGAAATACTAATTAAGTGTCTGTTATACACTTGATTCCTTCAAAATGGTTGAAAGTAGTATGATTTTTAAATTCTAAAATCCTGAACATACTACTAAGTCAAATGTTTTCTTAAAAGGATTTTCAAGGATTCACAAAATCCATCCATTGATGGATCATGAATCGAAATGTCCACTGATTCACCTCTCATAGGAGTTAACACACCTAGAAGTGATGAGGGCAGTGACTTAAACTCTTAAGGAATTGATGGCTTCATGTACAATATTGTCTGACAACAAGTTCACATTCATAGATCAGTCAAAGGTACATAGTGAGATCTTCCAAACAAGGGGAGGATGAAACAAAAGTTATTTGCTTCAGGGGAGGTAACAATCTCAGGGGAGGAAATAATGGCCCAGAAAAGGAAGATAATCCAATAAAAGGAAGGAGAAGACAAGAGCATACAAGATGATGAGGAGGTTGAAAATGACAAGAACATTCCAAAGGAGAAAGTTCTATCTAGATCAAACGAAGAAAGGTTTCAATTTCACTTCAAAGACATGCTGGTTAGATGATTTCACTTGTTGAAACAAGCATCCAAGATACACAGCATCATTGCCTCTTATAATTCCTCCATCCAAGGAAATTGCACCATCTTTTAGTCCAAGATAGGTTCAATATGTTTTGATATTGCTAAAGTCAAGGAAAAGCAAAGTAGATGAATTACTGAGAAGATATTCAATCTTGAAGAACATAAGTGTTTGAAAGATCTTCAATCCAAGATTTAATTCAGAAACATGTTTGAAAGGATTCACATGTTTAGGGGAGGATTGTTGGGAATTAAATATTCAAGATGTTTAATATCGTATTCTACTCTAAGTATAATTCTGCTGATAGTGCAAAATGGTTTATGCTGATGATGTTGATTCTGCTGATAGAGCATTTCACTCTGCTGATAGGCTTAACAACTCTGCTGATGACTCTGCTGATGGATTCTGCTGATAGCAAAAGATTGTTCCTGCTGATAGTGAACAACTCTGCTGATGAAAGGATAAGATCGAAGAGATATTTATTGTATTTTGGTCAACAATATACGGTAGATAATATCTTACTCCATGTGCTTAGTTAACAAGTTGTATACATAGATACATGTTGTATCTGATGTACTGACACTCAAAGGGATAAGTTAACAAAGTAAGTCGGCTAGGACTTTAAGCAATATGTAAAGATCTTTTGACTATAAAAGAGATCTTAGTGTAGTGATATACGTGTTAGATATATTATCCATGCATATGTTAGAACATGCATAACTGTTAGAAAAAACAAAAAATATATCACAAGTGATAGAAACAAAAGATTCAAGGTTGTAACCCTAGTGATATTTCAAGATCACTCGTATTATTATCTTTAATAATATTGAATCGTTTAGTGATAATCTTTATGTGTTTCATTGCTAACTAACAAACATAACAATTCCATTTCCATAACATACACAACCTTCTAAGTTTGGTTGAGTGAATTCCGCGCACTTAATCATTTTAACACAACATATCATACACACAAAGTTAGAAGGTTTAACCACCTTAATCGTGTGTCAAGTCATCCTGTCATATAGAATCACCTCGTCTAGTAAGGAAACGTACACGACTATCCTTAATACCACAAGTGTCTATAATTGGAAAGTATTTATCTCAAGAGATTCTAGAGATAATCTCCGCCACTCTACCACGTAGTTGACTGTTTTCCCTTCTCGCATTACGAATCCTATAATCTAGGATTTTATATTTGTGTTCGTGCGTATTCTTCATTCGTTCAACACTTGCTTCCAAGTCGAACACCGTTCTCCTTTCGGCCTCGGTCCTTCTAAACAGAGTGTCGAAATTACGGTCGTACCATTCAAAACGTAAATGTGGTAACTCCTCCAAATGTTTAGCTTGATTGTCGAGAATACTGGCGTGTTCATAAAGAAGAGTCCACATGGGATTTTTAGGTTCAGGGGAATTAGGCGTAGATATAGCATCTGGAAAGTTTAGTATCGGGGTTTCGGGAGTATTAGGTTTTAGAGGATTTGATTCATCATCTTTCTGAATTGTTTCTTGGTGTGAGTTTTGTCCAACCTCAAATGTTGTTGGGCAACCAATAAACTTTTCATCAGATGGGGATTTCCTAAGGGAGTCGGTAGGTGGAGTACAAATAGTATGGAAATCTGTTTCGTTAAGTTCGGGAGTTTCGGGGGACATGATACTGTAGTAACCCGCAAATAGTGAAAATAAGAAATTCGAAATTTGCAAATAAAGCAAATCAAATAATTATCAGATAGGGGGATTATTAATGCCAAATAATCGTAATAAAGGATGCTCTAAATTCTGAAACATACCTGGCACGGAAGGCATAGGACTTTATGATGTAAGTTTGTTTATTTTTGAAAACGCGGTTATAGTCCAATGTTTAAAAACACTTGGTTCTCTATAACCATGAGCTCTGATACCACTCTGTAACACCCCCGTTTTCGATATTCGCAGCGAAAATTAAGTTGGGGTGCTACTAAACAGTTCACAGTCATGATAATAGAAAACGACTCGAAAAGAGACGTTTTTAGATAAAATTGTTATCATTCATTTATATCAGAGTTACAATATGCAGGTCCCAGCAGTAGGTTCTCAAAATACATTAATAAAAATATATTATTGGTTTGAATGATAACATAGTCCATAGCCAATCCCGTGCCAATCCATGCTTCCAATAACCTGAGAATACATGCTAAAACGTCAACACAAAGGTTGAGTGAATTCATAAAGTTTTGTAAATGAAAATGTTTCATTTATTCAGAAATATGATGGTTCCAGTTATTCAGAAATAAGCCAGTTTCTGTTGTCAAAAATACGCTGTTCAATAGTTCAGAAATTCGTTTGTCCAGTTATTCAGAAATACGTTACTCAGTTCAGTTGGAAATCATTTAAACACAAGATTAAATATAATAATTGCCACACACACAATTATTATCAGGGAAAGATGTATTTTATTGCACTAAGTCTCATGGCACGCAAAACATTAACAGAACATCAACAGTCATGAGCTAATGATGTAATAATTACCCCATAATTAAATGTAGGTAACCTTGCCCCCGGGTAGGAGATAGCCACATCTCTTTATTCATCTCAAATATAATGCTTTGGGTTACGTTACGGTAACACAAAGGGGTTGTCAGCCCAATAGATCTATCCACAATATTCGCGCTCACCCTAAGTCGCGGGTGATTAGAGGTCCATGATGGGAGGTCTTTTTGGCTTAAGGTAACTTAGCTTAAGGCAATAAAATAAGGATAACATTGGGAAATTACTTGTGTTTAATACGGGAAAAAGTCCATTAGTGATTCATAAGTCATGTAAATGCAAACAATGTTTGTAAATGTTATGAGCATGTATCTCCCCAAAAATAATTCAAAACATGTAAAAGTAGGGGTTATGAACTCACCTTAGCAATCTGGATGGAAAACAAATGAAAGAAAGTTGATAAACGTCTCCGGACAAGGAACCTGGGTTGTTATGCCAATATTTAGTAATCATTTCTGATGATTATATGTTTATTTTGATTCGTTCTGTTTCGTTGTTTGGTTGATGGTTAAATGCTTACTTGAGCCAATATGTAGTTTCAAAAGTAAGATTTTATCTTATCTTTTATCTGTAAGTTTCGGTTTGATTTGTTTGTTAAAGTTATCCTTCGTTCGTTAGTTCATTGGTTCGTCGTTTAAAATAAACGTATTATGTTAATATAGTGTCGGGAAAACAGAATAGAAAGGATGAAAATATTGATTAGGAAAAGTTACGTTTTAATCACTAAGGTTTGGTCAAATGACAGTTCATACCCTGGACTTTTGGAAAATGATAGTTTCTACCCTTAAGTTTCAAAAATGACATTTTCTACCCTGTTCATTTGTTATTTGCAAAAATGACCATTGATTATAAATATTTACAAAATTAGCCTATTAAACTTTTATTAATTAAAATTTGAAAATCATGGCTTGGATAGAGTTTTGGACATCGATATCTTAACGAATACTAAATGATTTTACGAACTCTTTGTTCCTATAGATAGCTAGCCAGGTCGTTATTTAATATGCTAAGTTTCATAGTTTATAAAATTTGTTAGATGGTTGAAATATGTTACCAAAGTCGACTAGTAGAACAAGTTTTTACAAAAATCTGGTAAATGGGTTTTTAAAACTGGCGATAGGCCAAACTTTAGACTCGAATATCTTTTAAACCACTTGACGGTTTTTCAAAATTCTTTCTTCTAAAAATATTTAGCTAGGTCGTCTTTAATATTCCAGAATATGAGAATTTATAAAGAAGGTTTAAGGGCCGAATATGGGGTGCAAAGTAGGGCAGTTGGGTCGACTATTATTGAAAAATCATAACTGGTAATTAGACTCCTATACTTAGCGATATAGGGAAAAGTTTAAGACTCAATAACTTCTGGCTCACTTAACCGTTTTTGTTGATTCTTTTTCCTAATTAAAGGTAGCTGGGTGGTTTTTATTCATGCCAAAATTCAGAATTTCTAGTGGCCAAATAAGGGTCGAGAACTAGCTCTAATGTTGGACAGTTGGGTCGACAAAACAAGAAAACAAATAACTGGTATTTTAATTTCTATTAGTAGCGATTTTGAGCAAACTTCAAGACTCGATATCTTAATGGATACTTGATCATTTTCATTGATTCTTTTTCCTATCTCAACCTAGCTGTGTGAACTTTATAAATACCAAAAACCAGATTTTATAGAGATCATTTGGTTTTTGATTAATAGGTCACAAGTTGGGCTGTCAGAGCAGTTTTCTGCTCGACTAAAACTCAGAAAACAACCCGATGAGGGTTTTTGGTTTTTACAACACTTTCAACTGAACTTTTTTGCATGTTGTGATGTTTACAGGTATATTTTAACATGTTGCATGTATCTTTGATTTGTTCTCTCAAAGTTTCAAATACTTAAGGTGCGTTTTGGTTACTGCTTCGATCAGACAACAAAAGGAAGAAAAAGGAATATTATGGTTTTTGTTTGTGTTGTATTTTAGATACTTTCTAATGATGTTTTTAGATAATTATAAAGCAAATAACACTGAATTAAAATTAGAGTAGTAAGACTTACTTAGGGTTTTGGTCGAATAGGGTTTTGGACTTGAATTGTTTAGACTCTTGTTTTCCCAGTGTTCCTCCTCTTCTTCTGGACTTTCTAAGTTTGGGTTGAGTGTATTGAGAGGTTGTGATCACTAGGGATTTTGGAATTGGATTTGTTTCTGTGTTTGTCGAATGATATGGATATAAGTGATAGTTGTGTTGTTATTTATAGGGAGAGAAATTAGGGTTCTCTAGTTAAGTGATAAGGAGACCAAGTGTGAATAAAAAGGCTGACAGAATTCATGGAATACGCCACTTGGATAGGAGGAGGGGGAAAGTGTAAGGGAGGTGATGTGGCCGGTTTGGTTGCCAAGAACTTTATCTACCAATGAGAAAGGTTCTTGAAGGAGAAGAGTGACATGTGAAAGACTTGTTAGAAATGAATAGGTGAGGGTGTCTTTGGCTAACTTCATTGCACCTTCAAGATGTAGACTTAGTTTTGGTTATCTAACTAGAATTCGAACCAGGTTTTCAGTGGGAGGGTCGAATGGGCTTTAGGTTGTGGTACAATAGGCATTGGTGGGTTGTAACCTAGGGTTTGAAGGCCTAACTAAATTGGTTTAAGTGTTTTGTTATTTAGAAAAATATGTATGGTCTATTATATGTTTATGTGAATCGAATTATTTATGAAATGAAAGGAGAATATGTTGAGCTTAAGAAGGTTGTAAAACATGCTTAGTATGGTTGTACTATAATTTAGGATGTGTGAAAAATGTATTTTTAATAGTTAACTAATTTATAACATTTATTGGTTAAGTTTTATTAATTTAAAAGGTAATTAAATGGAATTTATAGTTTTAGTGCATTAAGTACTTGTAATTTGGGCTAAAAGACTTGTAAAAATAATTAAAGAGTTTTAGGAAAAATAATTTGTAAAAGTTATACATAAATGGTTTGTAACTTGTGCTTTTAAAATAACTATAAATGGGATTTTAATAAAGATTTTGTAAATAAATGAGTTTATGCATCAATGACTTGTACATTAGCTTAAATAATTTGTAAACTTAATATTTTGTAAAAATATTGTATAAATAAATTAGGGTTTGTGAAGTGAATACATAAAATCACAGTTTTTTGAAATTAGGGTTTTATCGGGAGCTGAATTGGAATCAGTGGCGAAGCTTGCCAAGTTTTAGTGGGGGGTCGGGATCTAATATACGGAAATTTCACAATTAAAATGGGGGGTCGAAACCTAATATACCGAAATTTTTCTACACGAAAACTATATACCCCATATATCGCAAAAAAAAAATTCGGGGGGTCGGCCGCCCCCCCCCCCCCCCCCCCCCCCCCGGCCCCTATAAAGCTTCGCCCCTGATTGGAATTAGGGTTTCTGGTGCTTTAGTAACTTGTACATTAACTCAGATGAGTTGTATTTTTATGTTCTGGGGTTTAGTTAATCATATTTGGTATTGTGATGATTTTAGGGTTTCATAGAAATTCTATTCAGATAATGAATGTTTTGTTATACGTTTGTTAAGAAATTATCGTAAAATGGTAAATGGGAAATTTTACGAGTGGTTACAGATTCGCACATCTGAATCTGAATATATGGTTGAAAAGTCTGAATTTGATTCCATCTTAATCTGAATAAGTGGTTAAAAAGTCTGCATCTGACAAAAATAAAACTGTTTGTTTTTGTAAAAATGTCTCAATGTGTTAAACTATCGGTGTTTACAATTTAAATATAAACGATTGCATTCACGTGAGAAATAAACTTTATTAAATATAAAAATACAAATTTTATAATTTAGTCAATTAAAAGCTAAAAGTATTAAAAAAAAAAAAAAAAAAAAAAAAAAAAAAAAAAAAAAAAAAAAAAAAAAAAAAAACATTGAATCTCATGTTTGTTTGGTAAAAAGAAACTTGCGTTTAGATTGAACTTTTCAAAACACTTAACTAAATTGGTTGGTTTAGAGTTGAGATATATAAGTCCGCTAACCGAACCCTCTAATATAAACAAAATATGAATTGTCACATAATTATTATCCCGTTTTACATTCTTTATCTAACAGAAAATACATAATGATTCTATTTAAACGTACTTTTAGTACGAAAGACAAAGTTGAAACAAGACAAAAAAATAATAATAATAAAATAAATAAATAAAATAAAATAAATAAATAAAAAACGCTCAAATTATAAATAAATAAAAAGAGTAAGAATTTGATTGATTCATAACAGGGTATGTGTAGATATTATGACATAGTTGGTGTATAAAGTCAAATTGTAAGAATTTGATGACATATTGTATATACATACACATAGGGCTAGTTTTTGTATGAAGAGAAGAAGGGGAAAATATTTATTTTGATAGTACAAGTATTTAGGGTATTGGTAAAGGTGGTGCGGGTATTGGGTAAGTATTTGCATGCGTGTAAGTCTTAAAACGCGTAATAAGAGTGTTTTACATGAAACTTGAAAAATAAAAAGTGTAAACCTATAAAATGTGATAAAAATTGTCCTAGGACATATATTTTATGTATACTTATCTTTGTATAATGCCGGTTTACGTTAAATGCTGTTTTTTGGTTTACGCAATTTAATTAAATAGTTATACATAAAGGTAAATGTGTAAACTTCCAAAATGAAATATTTTGGGTTTATGAATAAACTTTTGACCTGAAAAATACGAGTTGTCTGTTGGGTTTTATATTGAGTTGATAATACAAAAAAAATAAAAGAAGAATGAAGCAAATACGAAACTACAAGGACTTAAAAGACAAAGAAGGAATTCTACAAGCTATGGAAGATTATAGAAGATTCCTTAAAAGATATTGATAAAAGATTAGGAAAGTATTTTTTTCCTAATACAATTATGAGTCTTTGTAAACCCTAATATCTCTATTATATAAAAAGACATAGGGCGTATGTTTTAACGTACACAAGTAAAGATGTAGTCGACAAGTAAAAGTGTGTGTATCTAGGCGTTTGGTTGTTTGCGTAAACGCCTAGGTTAGTTTTAGTTTAGCCTCAAGGATCTTTGATCCCTGTTATTGTTGAGTAACCGTTCTACAATTGATCATGTAGAATTGGGGCTAGTTATGTTTGTGATTGTTAAAGGAGATAATGATGAAAACCTTGTTACAATAACATTGATGTTTTGTTTAATCCGTTGCGTATATTGTTAACCTTTGTTATTGTTATTCCTAGAGCTCAAAACGATCTAAGGAGTTCTAACAAACTCCACAATTGGTATCAGATCCATGGGGCTCTCGATCTAGGATTCTACAAGTATTTATTTGTCGTAGAATGAAGAAAAAATCAACTTTGGTTTTATTTTTGTAACTTTCTGCAGTGTTGTGGTAAAAAGGCGATATATCATTCGTTAACCGTTGGATCTTAACGAAATTTTTATTGGAGGTTCTTCATACATCAAGATGCATTCTCACCGGAGGGATCTTTAGTCTGAGCTGTCAATTAAAAGATATAAATTGTAGAAGTCTTCTTTAGAAAAAGGTACAATGAAGGATTGAAGTTACTGATTCAACAATTACCAATGGACGCATGGTGGAAGTAAGGATACATCGCCTGGGGTTAATGGTTAGGGTTACAAGAAAGAAGAACAGTCAAGGAGGTTGTTAGGAACACGTTTTGTTATATTTACATGTCTTGTTCATTTAGAAAGAATGTTGCACGATAGGGCTTTAATAGTTTGTTTAATGGTGCGGTCCATTAGAAGCCCATGGACCGCCCATCTTATCTTAATTCTTCTAGAAGTAATTTTGTATGTGTTGCCCTAATACAAAGCCTATAAATAGAAGGCATGGGGCATCATATTTCATGTTGGTTTTTCATGTAAGTAGCGAAAGCTTTGGTCCTTAATCATTCGAATAGTGAAAGCCTTCCATTCTCTCTTATTCTCATCTTATTCTCTTTAGCTTATTTGCTTATCTTCTTAATCGTAGCTTATTACATAGTAGTAGAACGTATTTTAGCTTTCATATCGGGTGTGTGTTTGAGATATTAGTGACCTACAAGTGGTATCATTCGCCTAGGGATAATTAGGATCGTGTTTTTGAGTCATTAGTATCGTTTACTACGTTGGTTTTATAGATTTCATAAAGTTTTTTTTTTTTTTTTTTTTTTTTTTTTTTGTTCAAACGTTAAACTATTGTTCGTGTTGAAAAGTAGCTTTGATCTCGTTGAAATTTCACAAATCTTCATCGAATTTCATTTGTTATACGTTAACGAGCTTAATCTTCATCAAATCTAGTGATTACTAATCGTTTAAAGTAAAAAACAATCGGGTTTTATTGGTTATTTGGACGATTTGGTGTAATCCGTGTTATTAGCGAATTGGAAAAGTTGATGAAAAGTGAAATTTTTGCTTTCTGAGTGAACTTCGATAACTAAGGGTTTTATCGCAGTTCGAATCAAGATAAGTTAGGGTTTTATCGCAGTTCGAATCAAGATAAGTTAGGGTTTCATCGCATTTGGCAGATCTTCAGTTATTGGCATTGGGACTCAGTATTGTACTTTCTTGTATTAGAAAGTGAAAATACTTCGACTTGGTTGCTTCTCTTCTCTTGTACAAGAGTTGAGAATTATCGAACTTGGAATTGAGATAAAACTATCGCAATTGCCATAAATTATCGCAGTTTGCTATCTTATCTTATCGCAGTTTGATATTTTATCGCATTTTGCTATAACTTATCGCACTTTAAGATAACATATCCAAATTGTCATTGTTTATCGCACTTTCTAGTTTTATCGCATTTTCTACTATCGATATTGCTATTGAAGTTTATCGCATTTGGTGAACTGTACTTATCGCACTTGGTGAACTGTCCTTATCGCATTTGGTGAACTGTACTTATCGCACTTGGTGAACTGTCCTTATCGCACTTGGTGAACTGTACTTATCGCACTTCAGTGAACAGTACTTATCGCAGTTGGACAAAATCTTCTGATTTCCAAACCAACTTAACATCACTCATCAACACATATCTTAATTATCTTTAAGATCCAGATATGTCTCAACCACCTCACTTCAATTACTACTATCAGCTACAGCAATATCCTCAACAACAGCAATTTCATCCTCAATATCAACAACAACAAGCATTCATGCAACAACATCAATTTCTCTCTCCACCACAAGTATCCCCACAACAAATCATGCAACAGAATCAAATGCTGAACAATCCATCCTACTCCAGAGAGCCACATTGGTTTAACAAGATGTGTGAGGCAATCAGCAGTCAGCAATCCCGACATGAAGCTGGGAATCAGGACACTCCACCTATGCTGACACCTGGTAACTATGTACAGTGGGCTAGTAGATTTCTCAGATTCATTGAACTCTGTAAACCCCATGGGAAATATCTTAAGCAAGCCATTGAAGAAGGACCCTTTCCACTTCCAGTAAATGTTGTTCCAGGAACTACAGAAAGAGAAGAAACATCAACTCCCATTGCTGTCGCTAACTACACAAATGAACAAACACTGCAACAAGAGGCAAATCAGTTTGCAATGTCTTACATACTTCAGGGGATTCCTAATCCTATTTACCGAAGTATTGATGCTCAAAAGACTGCCAAAGACATGTGGGAACATGTGCATCTTCTCATGGAAGGGACTGAGTTAAATCAAGAAGACCTTGAGTCAAAGCTTTACATGGAATACAACAATTTCATCATGGAACCAGGAGAGACAATTGAATCATACTACCACCGTTTCACAAATGTTGTAAATGACCTTGATCGTCATGACATCAAGTTACCAAAGATTGCTATCAATTCAAAATTTCTGGGTTGCCTTGGACCAGAATGGCAAAAATATGCAACATTTGTCAGGCAAACTAAGAAGATTGGTGAAGTCAAGTATGGACTAATGTATGACTTTCTGAAACAACATCAATCTGAGGTAGATAAGGAAATTGCAGCACGAGGCTGTTTCATACCAGCACCAACACCTAACTCACTTGCTCTCGTTGCTCAATCCAACTTTCCACTACCAAACCAGGAATTTGGTCAATCATCTTTCCAACCGAGTTTTCAACCACAACCTTCTAACCAAATCATCCAATATGAAGCACCATCACAATACTCTGACAACCAAATGGTTCCATATAACAACTCAGATTCCATGTTGTACTCAAACGCTGATTATGATGAAGAAGAGGATGCATTCAACTCTCTTAATGAAGCATTTGGATTAATTGCTAAGGCATTTGGCAAGTTCACCAAATCCAACAACCGTCTTCGTTCATCTTCCAACACCAGGAATCAAGCTGTTATTAATGATGGCAGAGTGGAAATTCAGAATCGGTCTTCAGGCAGATATGGTTCAGGAAACAATGGAAACTATGGGTCTCAGAGGTTTCAGTCAGGAGGGAACAGGTTTAATTCTGCAGGGGGTAACAGGAACAGTGTGGGAACTACACAGAGCAGAAATCAGATGGCTGGGAATGCACAGAAAGGCATTGCAAACACTTCAATCACATGCTACAACTGTGGTGGGAATGGTCACATGGCAAATGCATGTCCAAAGCCTCGTACTATGGGCAGTGCATATCACAAGGAAGCTCTTCTAATGGCTCTCAAAGATGAAAAAGCAGCAGGAATGATAACTCAGAATGAACAAAGCTTCATGGCCAATGCTGCATCTGATGATGAGATGGAAGATCTTGAAGCAAATGCTGCAGTAATGCTCATGGCAAACATGCAAGAGATGAACATGTCCGAGACAGGCCCGGTCTATGACACCGATGGTCTATCTCAGGTACCTGATCCACAATGTCTTATACATGAAATTGCTTCACCATCTGCATCTTCATCTACAAATGGTAATTCTGTTCAACTTGATTCATCATTCTCATCTCCATCAGATGATCCAATAAACACTGTTGTATCATTTGATGATGATAAAACTGTCGTTTCATTTGATGATCCTATTGAAGATGAAAATTTGGATCATCTTGAACAAAATGATCCTTTGACTGATCAAGATTCAGAACTTCAGGCCTTGTTAATGACCACCCAATCACAAATTGAAAAATGCAATGAAATCAATAAAAATCTGAAAGAGAAAATTGCATTGTTAACGAAGGACAATGAGTGCTATAAACTACAACTTTCAGGATATCAAAAACAAGAAAAACGTGAAAAAGGTTTTGAGATTGCTTTCCAAAAAGAGTATGTCAAAGTTCAAAATTTAGAACATCAAGTTCGTGAGCTAACCGTTTCTAAGGCTGAGCTTCTCTCTCAACAAGAAAAGGATCAATTTGAATTCAAATTACAAATTAATGCTTTAAATTCTGAGTTGTTAAAAACTCAATCTGAGCTTTCAACATCTCAAAATAATCTTCTTGAAGAAAAGCAAGCCTCAAGTAAACGTGTCGACTCATATCTTGAAGAAATTGTCACTTTGGAATCCAAACTTAAAGAGTTTCAAACTATTGTATACAAAAATGGTGAATCCATAACTCAAATTCAAAGGCTATCAGTAAAACCAGTTCCGAAAGGAGTTGGATTTGCTATTGGCAGTAACCAACCACGTTTTCTTTCTAAAGTACTCAACAAAAATCCCAAGTTATACAATGCAGAATTATTACTTGATGATACCTTTCAAAGAGTTGTTGTGCTTGGTAACGATGAAGAAGTTGAAATTCTTGAACGTCAAAAAGAACTTGAGAGTCGACCAAAAACTGACAAAGATTTTTCCAGAATTCCTCATGATTATAATGCAAGACGTCAAATCAAATTTGTCCCCTCAAAGGACGAAACAGAACAAACGTTTGATAACACAAACATACATGCTTCTCCTACAATACTTCCTGTTTCCAAAAATGTTGCACATTTCAAGGATTCTTTGACTGAGGACGATGATGTTGATCCAAAATTACCAGAAAGTAAATTATTTCGATATTTTGATACAATTATGGAAGACATATTTTTCTTGGAAAATGAAATTGAGTTTAATTCTCAAATCGAAATCTCTACTTTTCTTTCCCCAGTCGCGAAAGAAAAGCGAGATATTCTTCAAAAGAAAATTCTGCCTCATGTCAAACATCTGAAGAAATATGCAACACAATGGGAACAAGAATTTTGCACGGAAGTTGAATCTATGAAAAGCATTTTCAAAGAACAGGATGACAAACTTCAAAAACAAAAACATCAAAAGAAAACTTTGAAAAATGAGAATGATCGACTCTTAGAAAAAGTTCTGTGTTATGACGTTGTTTCTGTGATTATGAATTCGCTTTATGAGTCATGCAATGAATTACTTGTGAATGATCATGCGGTAAATGTTGAGATGTTGCAAATGGAAATAGAAAATTTGGTCAAAGAGAATGAGGATCTTCGACAAATCAACAATGATGTGGAAAACAAAGTTTTTACACTTCAAAAAAGGCTTGATTGGTGTCAAAATCAAAGTGCTGAATTTGAACTAAAATTTCAAAATCTCATAGGATCTTTATCATTTCAAAACAGTCATGTTTCTGAAAATCATAAGGAAACAAAGGCTTTCTTAAGACTTAAACTGTTTCAAAATGAAAAAGAACTGGATGAAATTCTTCAAAACAGAAATGACACAGTCCGCCTCAACAGAAAATTAGATTCACAAAATCAAGAATTCCAACACATCATTGTTGATCTGAAGAAGAAAATCAGAGTTTTAGACAAAGGCAAAGCAAATGTTCATAAGATTGCCCCAGGGATGTATGTAGTAGACAAAGCAATTACCCAAGCATCAGACTCAATCACTAATGCAAACACTTCTACTTCCACAGGACTAGATACTATCTCTAAGGCTAGCAGTTCCAAGACTCCCAAGAAACAACAGAAGAGTAGAGTCAGGAAGTCTAGGAATGGATCATCTAAGTCTTCAGAAGTTAAAGAAAGTAGTTTGAATAACACAGATGTAATGTCAGTAATAGAATCGACCTTAGCTAAGTCTAATTCTAGGAATGATGTAACAGATGTTGAATCTATGAATGATAATGTTGATGTTTTGGTTGATGCTAGTTGTATTGTTTGTCATACTAGTATATTATCTGGTGATCATCAAAACTGCATTGCTAAAAATCTGTTGAAACGTAAAAAGAAACGAACTAGTGGCTCTTCCTCTAGGCTCAAAACTGTTGCCAAGTCCATTTTAGGGAAACCACCACTAGTTGTTTCTGTGCAAACTGTTGAAACACCCATAGCCACACCCAAGACAACTAAATCACCTAGTGCATTCATTAGGAAAAAGGCTGAGACTAGTTGGACATGGCAACGTTGGTTACAAAACACTGCAAGCTTTAAATGGATTCCTAAAATAATTAAATCTTGTGTTTCTAACCCAACGGGTCCAACCGTTATCAATTCTCCACCTGTTTCCAATGTTTGTGATGCAGGTGATCCAAATTGTCCTATGGATTGTTGATAGCGGGTGCTCCCGACACATGACCGGCAACCTCAAGCTTCTCACAAACTTTATCGCAAAGTTCATTGGAACGGTCAGGTTCGGGAATGATCACTTCGCAGCAATAATGGGCTATGGAGATTATGTTAATGGGAACATCGAGATCAGTCGTGTATACTATGTTGAAGGCCTTGGTCACAATTTATTCTCAGTGGGACAATTTTGTGATGGAGATTTAGAAGTAGCATTTAGGGAGAAGACTTGCTTCATTCGTGATCTTCAAGGAAATGATTTGATGAAAGGAAGACGCGGAACCAGTCTATACACCATATCCTTTGAAGGCATGACAGCTTCATCTCCTATCTGTTTACTCTCCAAAGCTAATCCCACAAAGGCTTGGTTATGGCATAAAAGATTGTCTCATCTTAATTTCAAAACCATGACTGACCTTGCAAGACATAAATTGGTGGACGGATTACCCAAATTCAGATATGCCAAAGATCATTTGTGTTCTGCATGTGAACAAGGGAAAAGTCACCGTGCTCACTTTCCTCCCAAAACAGAACACAGCACAGATCATGTCCTCCAGCTGCTACATATGGATTTGTGTGGTCCAATGCGGGTTCAAACTATAAACGGGAAAAGGTACATTTTGGTGATTGTCGATGACTACTCACGATGGACATGGGTCTACTTTCTTCGGACAAAAGATCAAGTTCCTTCAATGGTCATCACGTTTCTCACAAAGATTCAAGTTCAAGTCCGTAACACCGTCAGAATTATTCGAACAGACAACGGTACTGAATTTAAGAATCAAACCCTTCGGGAATACACTAAGAAGCATGGGATTGTTCATCAATATTCAATTGCTCGCACTCCTGAACAGAATGGTGTAGTTGAAAGACGAAACCGTACGCTTGTGGAAGCAGCTAGAACAATGTTGATCAATGCTCAATTACCAGATTACCTTTGGGCTGAAGCTGTTAATACTGCATGTTATACCCAGAACCGCGGCATGATCAACAGACGACACAACAAAACTCCATATGAGCTTATTCAAGGCAGAAAACCAAATATCAACTACTTTCATGTCTTTGGAGCACTGTGTTACCCAAAGAATGATAGAGATGATCTTGGTAAACTTAAGGCTAAAGCAGATATTGGGATATTCGTTGGCTACTGTGAGAATTCTAAGGGATATAGAATTTGGAATCGTCAGACCGGGGAAATTCAAGAGACTATACATGCAAATTTTGATGAACTCACGGATATGGCTTATGAGCAAGACCGCTTAGAACCCGAACATAACCGTCTAAACTTCCCAGAATCTTCGGCTGCACCTTTACCTTTTAACAGGAAAGATCTGGATGATTTGTTTGCACCAATGTTTGATGAAGTTCGTGTTAATAGTGCATCAGATGCTTCCACCAGTTTCGCTGCTCAACAAGTCCCAAATCAAGCACCTAATCAATCTGCAACTACTTCTATAGCAGTTGATAACGATGCACCGCAACCTGAACCCTCATCACCCATGGTTCAAACACCTCCACCTGCAGTTGAAGATTCTTCCCCCACTTCTAACCAAGTTCCCACACCTTCTGATTATGACGGGAATGCATTTTTTAATCCATTTGCTCCACCACCAACCATTCCAGATATAGGAGAATCATCCTCGAGCAACATGGACCCGTCATCTCACCAAAACAACATTCAACATTTTCCTTCCACCCACAAATGGACAAGAGATCATCCTTTGGTAAATATAATTGGAAATCCTAACAATCCAGTCATCACAAGACAAAAACTTCACTCAGATAGTGAACACTGCATGTATGCACTCACTGTCTGTCAATCTGAACCGAAAAACATCAAAGAAGCCCTTACATACAACAACTGGATTGAATCCATGCAAGAAGAGCTGGAACAATTCAAACGTTTGGAAATTTGGGAATTAGTTGAAAGACCAGATGGAGTTTATGTTGTTGGATTGAAATGGATTTGGAAGAACAAGCTGGATGCAGATGGTACAGTGATTCGTAACAAGTCCCGACTGGTAGCAAAAGGGTATAGCCAAGAAGAGGGAATTGACTTCGAGGAATCATTTGCTCCAGTGGCTCGGATTGAGGCAGTTCGAATATTTCTGGCATATGCAGCCCACAAGAACATCACAGTCTATCAGATGGATGTGAAGACGGCATTTCTCAATGGACAACTCCGAGAAGAGGTGTACGTGTCACAACCAGAAGGCTTCGTGGACCCAGATCATCCTAACCATGTATATCGGCTTAAGAAAGCCCTATACGGCCTTAAACAAGCCCCGAGGGCGTGGTATGATAAACTGTCTGCATTTCTCCTTGCTAATCATTTTACCATTGGAACTGTTGACCCGACTTTATTTATACAGACATACGGGGAAGACATTCTCATTGTTCAAATTTACGTAGATGATATTATTTTTTGTTCAACCAATAAAAAATATTCAAACGCTTTTTCTAAATTGATGAAACAAAACTTTGAGATGTCTATGATGGGTGAACTTAAATTCTTTCTAGGATTGCAAGTTCATCAGTCACCCCGTGGTATATTTCTAAGTCAGTCAAAATATGCTCAGGAAATCCTGAAAAAGCATGGTATGACCAGCTGTGACACCTATAATACCCCAATGTCCTCCTCATCCCCAAAGCTAGATGCTGACATACATAGGACACCCATTGATCCTACGAAGTATCGTAGTATGATTGGCTCGATCATGTATCTCACGGCTAGCAGACCGGATGTTGTATTTGCCACATATCTTTGCTCCCGATATCAGTCTAGACCGACTGAACGGCATTTGTCAGCCGTTAAAAGAATCCTTAGATACATAAAGGGAACCATTAATTTGGGAATCTAGTATCCAAAGGATTCTGGGTTTGAACTTGTTGCATTTTCAGACGCTGACCATGCAGGATGCTTAGACACACGCAAGAGTACATCAGGGGGAGTTCAATTCTTGGGTGACAAGCTCGTCTCTTGGCAATCAAAGAAACAAGACTGCACATCACTGTCATCAACATAATCTAAATATGTAGCCATGTCTGCCTGCTGTGCTCAAGTCATCTGGATGCGATCACAACTGATGGACTATGGATACATATTCAACAAGATTCCTATGTACTGTGATTCCAAGAGTGCCATCGCTATTTCATGCAACACCGTGCAACATTCCAAATCGAAGCATATTGATCTCCGGTACCATTTCATCAAGGAACACGTGGAAAAGGGTACTGTTGAATTATATTTTGTGGGAACTGAACACCAACTGGCAGATCTGTTCACAAAAGCCTTGCCTCATGCAAGATTTGTGGATCTGGTTCACCGGATTGGTATGAGATGTTTGACGCCAAATGATTTGGAAAAGTTTCTTAAAAACAATTAACAACGTCAATCATCTCCAAACTATCTTTGTACATAAAAAAATAAAAAAAAAAAAAAAAAAAAAAATGCAAGTACAAACCCTTATCCAACACGTTGTTTATTTTACAATGTCTCAAATTATTTTTGAACACGTGTTGAGGGGGAGATAATTTTTACCACAATTTTTCAAAATTGTACTTGCATACTTTCAGAAATTGTTGCTTCACGAAGTTATGGTAATAAGATCTCAAGATGGACAAGTTATGTGCCTTAAATGTAAATAAGTGAGACTTAGTGTTAGTATAATGGTGGTTTAGGACTTAGCATTCAAAGTCATCAAATTTAGGGGACTATATGTGTCAAAGTTGCAAAGTAAAAAGAATTAGATATAAAAAATCAAAGAAATAACCGCAGTTATTACTCTGACTCATTTCACCTAACAAATTAAATATCTCACCCACCATCATCAACGGACGACATTCTTTCTGCATAATCCGATCAAGATCTTTGAATTTTGTGAGTGTTTTTGTGCTTAATATGTCACTATTAAAGATGGTTTTGAACAGAATCATGATCCAACGGCTAGAACGATCAGAATTGTAATGTTTAGTTCTAGGGTTTTGCGTAAAATTGGGGATTTATGATTAAGAGTGTTTGTGTTGAAAACTATTGTACGATAATGCTTATACATTGTTTATAAACCTATATTGCATGCTTAATTACTCCCAGTAACTACTAAGTGTTCTAATTGGATTTTAGGGTTTAAGCGTCAATTTGGGGAAAACTTTGTTTATGCGTTATTGTGTAATTTGTTTATTGGAAGGTTGTTATTTGATGTTTAATTGAACGTTGGCATGCTTGGATTGTACCCAGAAACACATTAAGTGAAATTATTAAGTTTAAGGGTTTATGAAGAACACGAACTCGAGCAGTTTGATTTTTGCGTTTTTGTGGTTCGTTTGTGTTATAACTTAGCCAGAATGCTCAAAATAGTCATAAAAGTTGTTTGTGATAATCTGAGAATACAAATCATAAGTTATAATGAATCACGATAAGATCTGAGTGACTGTTCATCGACATTATTATCGTAAACTCTTGTACAAGAGTTTATCGAAGTTGGCCAAAATTATCGCAGTTGGGATAATTATCGCAGTTGGGATAATTATCGCAGTTGGATACTTATCTTGATTGACATAATTATCGCAGTTGGGATGATTATCGCAGTTGGATAATTATCGCAGTTGGGATGATTATCGCAGTTGGATAAATATCGCTGTTGGGATACTTATCTTGATTGGATAATTATCGCAGTTGACATAATTATCGCAGTTGACATAATTATCGCAGTTGTGATCTGATATAGAATTTGATCAATTTCCTTAGTTATATCTTTTTATACTTATTGAAATTAATCAAATTTTATAGAATTTGGCTAACTCTTGATAAATTCTTTGACCAAGCATGAAACAACTAATCATAAATGCAATAGGGTGCCATGTGTTGCTTCTAAAGCTAACAATTTCTAACAAACATGCATTCTGTATATTTGTATATGATTGTTGATTCAGAAACACATCAATGGCAACTTCACAACATCAACCTCTTCCTGCTCTCACCAAAAATGAAGTCTTTCCTCACGGGTATACTCTGGAAATTGGAAAGAACAATTCACGTGTAGAACTGGACAAGATCAAGTGCTCTGACTCAAGTTGCCAGATTGCAGTGGAGATTCTCAAAGTTCATAAGTGCAGGGATCTTCTTGATAGCTCGGACACCATTCCAGAACTATACATTCATCAATTTTGGGATACCTTCACAAGAAGCAATGATGACAAGTATTTCACTTGTACACTGGATCGTAAAAAACTCAGAGTCACACCTGCCACACTCCGTAAAGCCTTAAAACTTCCAGATGCACCTGAAACTTCTAACCAATTCCACCCGACACCTTCAGAATCTGAAATCATGCAATTCCTGGTAGACATTGGTTATGATGTTCAACCAGATACTCCATTGACCACAATCTCCAAAGTCAATGCTAGATACATTCCTCAACCCTGGAGAACTATCTTCTTCATTATAACCCATTCCATATCTGGAAGAGATAGTGGGTTTGAGCATCCAAGACTTTCTCATCTTCAAGTCTTATGGGGATTTATGAACCAGGAACCAATTGATTTTGCTGCTCTCATTTGGGAAGACATAATGTACCTAATGCGAAAAACCTTCAAGAAAGTTCCATTTGTACGATACACCAAGGTTCTCATTAGCTATCTACTTGATCAACATCAAGACCTTGATAAGCGTCCTACTGATCAAGAGGTTCATGAATACAGAATGGATAAAACATTAAGCAAAGTCTACTTTCCAAAAGAAAGCACGCACAAACAAGGTGCACGATTGCCAGAATTTCTGATGACTAATGAAGTAAAAGAAACTAAAGCATATCTTGATTACGACAAGGCATTCCGTGAACGTCGTGTGGGTCTTGCTAAGTTGGTTGAAGAATCAGGATCTTCTAAGACTCGTTCTCGAAGTAAGACTAAGACGGGTAGTGCATCAAGTGTCTCCGAACCAAAGAAACCACATCCTCGAACTACTGTCATCAAGAGGAGAGTACCAAGCAAACCCCAACCAAAACCTGAACCGAGTGGAATCGTTGATGAAGATACTGAGTCTGCTTCTGAATCATCTGAATCTGAAGAAGAACCTGTCTTTATGACTGTTGAAGAGGCAGAACTTCATAATAAGATCTCTCAGGAAAATGCACAAAAGCAGAGTCTCAAGTCATTAAAGGAAGATGAAGAGCGAAGGGCAAGGAAAGTATTGGAGCAACAGATGGAGTATGAGAGAACACATGGTGTTGGAGGATCCAAAACTGTTCATGAAGTTGCTTCGACCCAAGTTAATCCGGTTAATCAACCCGGAGGATCTGGAGCTGCAACAACCAAGATTCAGCCCGATACGATTAATCAACTCGATAAGGCTGAATCGGTCTCTTCTCAGCAAACAAGCTCGGTTAATCAACCCGACTTGGGAGCACAGACTCAGGAGGAGAAGGAAAAGGATCTGGAAAGCAATATTGTTTTATCTGAAAAGGAAATCTCTGATTCTATGTTTGACGACAATCAAGGAGGACAACCACGTAATGATGATACAGAAGATTGGAACATGGAAGAAGAAAGGGACATTCTGGGAGATAAAACAACTAAAGCTGCCATGGATCTTGAGGAACAGGCAAGACAAGAGGAAGTAGAAAGAAAACGTAAGGAGGATGCTCAAGCTGACTTGGAAGCAGATAGCTACATACGTTCTCACACTCCAACACCTCCTCCTTCCCCTCCAAAGGACACAACTAAATCTAATGATACAATTCCTCCAACTGAACTTGCTATGGTCGTTAGTAACCCTCAACAGCAACAGGAACAACCACCAGTTCAGTCCTCACCTGTTTCATCACCTAAGACACCTCCTGGGTCACCTCCTGAGAATCCTACACCTCCACCCTCACCTCATAAGGACTCAACAACTAAATCTGATGAACCAATTCCTTCACTAACTCCATCATCTTCAAGATCTTCATCACCCAAATCAAAAGCAGCTATTTCTGAGAAAATTCTAAAGGCTTACAAAGGAAAGAGTAAAAGAAGAATTGTCCATGTCACAAAAGTTGAAGTTGTGTCTCCTGCAGCAAAGAAACTTAAACAAGCAGTAAAGAGAGCACAAGCACAAAGAGACAAACAAGCAACAACAAAATTGGCTGAAATGGAAAGTTTAGTCAAGAACTTGTCTCAGCAAGTGGAGGAGATGCAGGAAAGTAAGAAGAAGATAGATGAATTCCTTGGTTTTAATATCAAAGATCATATCACACGTAAGACAAGGCATTTTGTCAAGCAATATTTTCCTGATCTTCAGCAAAATATAAATGAGCACATTGATTCACAACTTGAAGACAAAATCAAAGAAGTCGTCTCATCTTCTTCCCAAACCAAACCGCTTCAAGATCTCACCACTGAAGAAATCGAGCTCGTGCTTCTCGACAGACTCTTTGAAATCACCTCTCCTTCTCAAGAAGAAATCAACCTGATCGCGGCTCTTCAAGCACACATTGAGAAGAAATCGTGCAAGGTAGCTGCTGACAAAGGGAAACGTATTCGAGAGGATGACGAGGAAGATCAAGACCCGAACCCCGAACATAAGAAACACAAAAGCGGGTCTGGGATTCATATTCAGGAACCAACTAGAAAAACAACATCATCTCTACCTCCAAAACATCAATCATCTGATCCTACTGAAACCGAACATCAACATGAGCATTTCACGGCTGAAGATGTGGAATTTCAGCCGCAAGACGATCAACCGCATTCACCACCGTCACCACCAAAACCAAAGCCCTCCAAATCCAAGTCATCACGCAGCAAGAAGTCATCTAATGAACCAGCTGTTGTCACCTGGCTTGATAATGATAAGGATGAGCTAGGGAATGAATGGTTTGATCATCTGGCAAGTGCTCAGATTCCGACTGAAGAAGCTTCCCGAGTTGAAGACAGCACGTTTGCTGTTACTCAAGAGATCAAAAGAAGTCTTAACATAAAGAAGATGACCAAACGGGAACTTCGACGGATCAAGAACGATGCCTTCATTCTTCTGAAAGATAAATCCAACAGTGCAGCCGAACTTGAATATCATCTTGAAAACATTGCACGCGCAATGTCAAGTGACTTCGACTGGGCTAATCCAGACATAGTCAGGGGAGTTGGCAAGAACCGTCCTTACATCACTGATTGGACTAAGCCGCTTCCCGTGATACGAAGATCTCACCACTCAGAAATTCCCTTCCAATTTTTCTTCAATAACGATCTGGAACTTCTCAAGAATGGAGCACAAGGGAAGACAAAGTATGCTACGTCAATTACTTTCACACCAGCTGCTCACTATACACAGTCAGCTATTGAAGAAGAAGCTATTAACAGACATCTGTTTGTTAAAGAGCTCGTGAAATATGATCGTGATGCAGAGTTGGGGATTCATCACTAGTATTCGAAATGACAAAGCTGGTACAAGTACAAACTTGCTCTCCAGAAATCACGGGAACCAGTTTACAGTGATCTCAAAATAGTGGCCGTTACCAGTGTGAGCGGATCCAGAAGATGTGATTATATATTTCTCGAAGAGATCACGGTAAAAAGAATTGACAACAATCTCTACACATTTTCTGAGGCTGATCTTCCTGATTTGAACCTGAATGATATCGAAGACATGTACCTGATGAAAGTCCAAGGCAAACTGCAACATCTGACAAACGAGCTTCGATATGCACTCAGTACCTCTCTATGTCACTACATCAGGAGAACAATCATCAAAGAACGAGTAGAGGATCTCCAGCTAGGTGTCGAAAGTTATCAGACGAAGCTAAACCTTGTTGAACCGCAATTCCTACTCAATAGCAAAAAGGACCCTCAATACACCATGCTACATAGTCCGGTCTTTGGGTTCGTTTACAGAAGTACAACGGATTTCCACCGTTTCATGGCGTTCAATGAAATTCATAAGTTCTGTGACGATACCTTAAAGAGTGTACGTGATGGGTTAGCTAATCGGGTTCGAGATTCAGCGTTGGGAAAATCAAGAAGATGGAATTCTAAGGAGGTGCGACAAGTTAAGGAGTTTGTTCGGAAGATTGAAGAAAGGTTATATCATCGTGATCAGATAAGGAGGTTAGAAAGTTATGTTGGGGGTCGTCCACCTTTCGCTATCAGACTATTTCAGCGGACTGACCCAGTATTCTCAACTTTTGGCAGAGGCAGTTGATGTAAGAATATATTCTCATATTTACATAATTCCTATATCATTATTCTTTCCATATTGGCCTATGCATTACGGCTTGTGCACACATAACAGTGTACAACCCGGACCTCAAAGAGAGGACCCTGAGGTACGCTTCAGTGCCTCAATCCTGAAAAAGGAGCGAAAGCTTCTTACTTATAAGCAGAATTAAAACAAGAATGTTTTCTAAAGTTTTTCAAATATTCTGCTCATAAGGACAAGTATTCCCTTGTTAAGGGGGAGTATTTGAAAATATAATCTTTGTTCAAAGAAATATTAATGTTCTTGAAAATTCTTCCCTAAAACTCAAAAACAGCATATTTTAATCATAAACGTTTTCCAAAAACATCATGAGTATGCTATTTTTGAGGGGGAGAAGTAAAAGATGATTAAAATATGATGTCTCATTTGCTGGAATCTCTTGTGCTCAAACTCAGAATTGACCCTCGAATTGACAATAGGAAAAGTCAGTAGTCGAAAGGACATGTCCCGGACGGGTAATAATTTCAAGCCAGTTTAACTGGTGATGTAAGCGTGTCTCGCAAAGGACGTGTCTGAGTAGAATGTACCAATTTCGAGCGATAATCTTTGAATCTGATCTGGACGGGTAATAATTTCAAGCCAGTTTAACTGGTGATGTAAGCGTGTCTCGCAACGATCAGGTTCATTGAAAGTCAATCAATTCAATAGTGCCTTCTCTTTCCGGCATGTGCAAATTTCAAATTTATTACTTATGCGCACATGTTAAGGGGGAGTCTTTCTGAAAATCATCAAACTCTCAAGGTGTCAACAAAATGTCTTTACAATTATCGACACTTTGAGAGATTTTCAATGGTTTTGGTTTTATGGCATCATTAGGATAGTCATGGAGTTATAAGGTGACTAAGGTTAGGGAAAACCGTCCTATGATCCGCCAGAGCCGGAGGGATCTACCCAAGGACAATACCAATAGTTTAGAACTAGAAAGTCCTAGGTATGATATTAAAAAAGGAGAAAATGAATGAAAGGAGAAAGAAGGGGTTGAAGAATTAAAAAGAAAAGCAAAGAAAAGGGTGAAAAGAAATAGCCCTCCATTTGTTCAACCTTAGGGCAGACACCGGGTTCAATTCATAATCTACTGGTTGATGAGCATCACCGGTATTGAAGACTAAAGACGTCATGGACCCAGTGACGCACTAATAAACCTTCTAAGCCACTCAAGTGTCTCTCAAAAGACATTTGTTTCATTCACACGGAGAACCCTTTATAATCTATCGACCTCTCATTACGAAAGTGTTGATATTGAAAAGGAGGCAATCTGCTCCACGCCTCCGATGACCAAACAAATGTGCACTAATTGAGTTTAGAGCCATGAGATTCATAAAAGATCTCTTAGGTACACTTAGTATTACTCTGCTGTTCTACATCATGGGCAGCAAATGTAAAATTAAGAAAGTGTCCTTCGCAGATCTTAGCAATCTGCCGAGAACATTCATGAGAGAAGTCACAATTGTGATTATCAATGATTGAATGGAAATCCTGCCAAAGCAACATCAAACAACTCTGACAGCAGGTCACTTCGGTAACTCCTTGTGGGTTACGCTTAGTATTTTGCTCCAAACGGTCTACAGTCGTGGGGTGATCTCCAGCGACTCACTGAATCGTGGGTGCACTTCGGTGTGTCCGTGTTATCCCTTTCGGGGGAATCCGGTTCAGAACGGTCT
This sequence comes from Artemisia tridentata subsp. tridentata, assembly GCA_021014915.2. Taxonomy (NCBI): domain Eukaryota; kingdom Viridiplantae; phylum Streptophyta; class Magnoliopsida; order Asterales; family Asteraceae; genus Artemisia; species Artemisia tridentata. The sequence continues at coordinate 397,624,737 of CP139508.1, forward strand.
GGGTTAGGATTTGAGAAAGTCTTCACACTATGCTGTTGACGATCTCAAGTCTGAGCCTGTAAGTACCGGTTGGTTCGTGCTGATGCTGTTGTTGCTGCTGCTGCTGCTGAGGAGTTGGGGTTCGACCATCAAGACTCCATCATGTTCATATCTTGAAGAAATGTTCTCTCAAAGACTCAGTAACATCAAAAGTTCAACATATGATACAGTAAAGTCAAAAGTTCAAGCACTTCAACCTTTCTCAAGATTTTAAGATTGAAAAGTGAGAACATGTTGCAGAAAACAAGTCAAAGACATATGAACATGATGGAGAAGACGAGAAGACGTTAGAGATTGGCAGATCGAGATAACATCATATCATCTTAGAACAAGAACAAAGAAACAAAGATTATAAAGATGTCAGAAGCCTAAGAAGTAAAGATGACGTCAAGCAACATTGATGATCAAGACTTAGGGGGAGATTGTTAGGAACACGTTTTGTTATATTTACAAGTCTTGTTCATTTAGAAAGAATGTTGCACGATGGGGCTTTAATAGTTTGTTTAATGGTGCGGTCCATTAGAAGCCCATGGACCGCCCATCTTATCTTAATTCTTCTAGAAGTAATTTTGTATGTGTTGCCCTAATACAAAGCCTATAAATAGAAGGCATGGGGCATCATATTTCATGTTGGTTTTTCATGTAAGTAGCGAAAGCTTTGGTCCTTAATCATTCGAATAGTGAAAGCCTTCCATTCTCTCTTATTCTCATCTTATTCTCTTTAGCTTATTTGCTTATTTACTTATCTTCTTAATCGTAGCTTATTACATAGTAGTAGATCGTATTTTAGCTTTCATATCGTGTGTGTGTTTGAGATATTAGTGACCTACAGAGGTTTGTATCTTGGTACTTAACGAGTTATAAATCTTAACTTTTGAGTTAGGGATTTCAATTTTCATTCTAGTTGTTAGTGTTGCTGGTTCTCGGTTAATGTTGGTTACATAAGTGATGAAGCGAAAAGTGTACCACTTTTAGGGGGTCATTTAAGCCCTAAATCGTATTTATTTGATCAAATATTGCCCTAAATCGTTCCTTTTGTCATTTTAGGTACTTTGGAGAAGAAATCTGGAAAAGGAAGCATTTTGGACGTTTTTGGAGCATAAAAGTGAAGAAAACGGCAAAGTCTCAAAATTATGCTGGAAAGTACCTTTGACGGCGTCAGGGATTGGTCCAGACGGCGTCATGGCTTGGCAAAAGAGGTGGATATGAAAATTACTCATGATAAGCCAGAGAATTTTGCATGAAAAATCTGACGGCGTCACCCTTTGAAGTGATCAAGGCCATCACGGTTTAAATTAAAGAGGGACGACGTCAAGCTCAATTCTGACGGCGTCACCCCTTGATAGGCCAGAGCGGATTTTGGAGCACTAAAGAGGGACGGCGTCAGGAAGGCCATCCGGGAACCCTAAAAGCGGCGAGGTGACGGCGTCAGGATCTACAACGTGACGCCGTCAGCCCTTAATCTCTATATATAGTTTTGCAATTTTTTTGTCATTAGTGTGGAACTTATTGTGTGTAACTTTGGAGGAGAAACCCTAGGACGAATTTCTACCATTTTCAAGGGTTTTCATACCCTTGGATCTCCCATGTTTAATTGAAGATAAGTGTTCATTTAATCAATCAATATGTCTATGTGTTGTTTGATTACATCTTGTTCTTGTCTTTTGATTAACATGCTAGGCTAGATTTATCTTGTGTTTGCTTAGATCTAATGAAACCTAGTTATTGATTATTGGTTATTAATGTGTTATTAGTTGTATTGGATGATTGTTCATCGATGTTAGGCTTAAGAAAACTGGCTAACTTCCTATTCGGTAACTTGCTTGAACGTCTTAAGAAACATGAACCAATGCGTACTAAGGTTTTTATGGTTGTATTTAATGCATGAGCGAATTCTAGTGATCCCATGTTAGGAGCTTCCTAGCCGGCTCGACATAGGAGTGAAGTAGGAGCTCATAGAGTTGGGGAAGTACGTACGCCACCCCACGATTGGTATTAAGGAATACACCCGTCATCCACGCAATTAATACACACTAATCAACCGGTAAAAGATAGTTAGGGAGTAAGGAAATCTAAGTAAACACATTTATCTCCATATAAGTTTCACCACTCTTTTCATTTTCAGTATTTTATTTTATTTGCATTTGTAGTTATTTGGGTTAGTTGACTAGCAACTAATTCCGCCCACTCCTTCAAACCCGAGATTTTACTTGCTTTCATAAAAATATAAAAACATAAAAAGAATCTTCTCTCACCCTTAGACCTATTAGAGTAGTTTTTCAATCCTAACGACACTATTCCCTGTGGAGAACGATCAATCCCCCGTACTTACCACTACACTATACTACATCGGTCAGGTACACTGCCTGGTGGGGTTGTAAGCCTCTTGAGATCCCTCGAGAGGTAAAACCTGTTGTAAGGTTGCAAAACCACGCATCAAGTTTTTGGCGCCGCTACCGGGGAATAGTTATTGTTTAGGTTGAATTTTTATTTTATAGGTCTACTCACTAGATTCCTTTCTAGTGAGATTTTTATTTTATTTTTCTAGGTTTTCTTTAGTCTATCTTTTTTTCTTCGTTTCTTTGTTCGTAACCATTACCATTCGACATCATGTAAGATGGTAATATCCTTGATCCCAACAACCAACCACCACCACCTCCTAGAGCCCGTACCTTAGGAGACTACTCCCGTCCTAGCCACCATGGCTATCGAAACACCATTGAGCTCACTCAAGGAGCCAATGTCACACCCTTGCGATCCGACACCATCCGGTTGGTGCAAAGCGGATGCGCATTCCATGGACTTCGTTCTGAAGATCCTAATCAACATCTCAAGGACTTTCTCAAAATCGTTGATTCCATAGACCTTGATGTTGCCACTCGAGAGACGACCCGACTGCGTCTCTTTCAATTCTCTTTGCGGGACCAAGCTAGTCAATGGCTAGAGCGTCTACCCGCAGGATCCATCACCTCTTGGGATGATCTCACCACTCGTTTCCTTGCTTAGTTTTTCCCACCAGGAAGAACTACCAAGCTAAGGAATGATATCTTGATGTTCCAACAACATCAAGGCGAAACCCTCTACGAGGCATGGACTCGATTCAAGGACTTACTCCAAAAAGTCCCTCACCATGGCATGGATCCTTGGCTACAAATCCAACGATTTTATGATGGCGTAAACCATCAAACTCGAAGAACCATAGATTACACTGCCAATGGAAGGCTGAGCACGCTCAGTGTCGATAAGTGCTGGGAAGTCATTAAGGACTTAGCACAGTACGAAGAAGAAGAATGGAAAGACTCAACGTTCTCGGAAGAAGGGATTTTAAATTGCATGAGTGCAACCCAAGAACAGCTGTTCGAAAATGATGAAGCGAAAAGTGTACCGCTTTTAAGGGGTCATTTAAGCCTTAAATCGTATTTATTTGATCAAATATTGCCCTAAATCGTTCCTTTTGTCATTTTAGGTACTTTTGAGAAGAAATCTGGAAAAGGAGGCATTTTGGACGTTTTTGGAGCATAAAAGTGAAGAAAACGACAAAGTCTCAAAATCATGCTGGAAATTACCTTTGACGGCGTCAGGATTAATCCCTGGACGGCGTCATGGCTTGGCAAGAAAAGGTGGATGTGAAAATTACTCATGATAAGCCAGGGAAATTTGCATGGGAATTCTGACGGCGTCACGCTTTAATCTGATCAAGGTCGTCACGACTTAATTTAAAGAGGGACGGCGTCACCCCTAAATCTGACGGCGTCAAGCCTTGATAAGCCAGAACGGATTTTGGAGAGCTAAAGAGGGACGGCGTCAAGAAGGTCATCCGGGAACCCTAAAAGCGGCGAGGTGACGGCGTCACACTCCATCACGTGACGCCGTCAGATCTGAAAGTCTATATATAGTTTTGCAATTTTTTTTTGTCATGGAGGGGGAACTTATTGAGGAATTTTGTGTGTGAAAACCCTAAGACGAATTTGGCAGCTTTTTCAAGGCTTTTTGCCTTGAGAACTTCCATGTTACATTGAAGATAAGTTATCAATTAATCATTCAATATGTCTATGTGTTGTTTGATTCTATCTTGTTCTTGTCTTTTGTTTAACATGCTAGGCTAGATTTATCTTGTGTTTGCTTAGATCTAATGAAACCTAGCTATTGATTATTGGTTATTAGTGTGTTGTTAGTTGTATTGGATGATTGTTCATCTATGTTAGGCTTAAGAAAACTGGCTAACTTCCTATTCGGTAACTTGCTTGAACGTCTTAAGAAACATGAACCAATGCGTACTAAAGGTTTTTATGGTTGTATTTAATGCACAAGCGAATTCTAGTGATCCCATGTTAGGAGCTTCCTAGCCGGCTCGACATAGGAGTGAAGTAGGAGCTTGTAGAGTTGGGGAAGTACGTACGCCAACCCACAAATGGTATTAAGGAATACACCCGTCATCCACGCAACTAATAAACACTAATCAACCGGTAAAAGATAGTTAGGGAGTAAGGAAATCTAAGTAAACACATTTCCCTCCACATAAGTTTTCACCAACCTTTTCATTTCAGTTATTTTATTTTATTTGCATTCGTAGTTATTTGGGTTAGTTGACTAGCAACTAATTCCGCCCACTCTTTCAAACCCGAGATTTTACTTGCTTTCATAAAAAATATAAAAATATAAAAAGAATCTTCTCTCACCCTTAGACCTATTAGAGTAGTTTTTCATACCTAACGAACACTATTCCCTGTGGAGAACGATCAATCCCCCGTACTTACCACTACACTATACTACATCGGTCAGGTACACTGCCTGGTGGGGTTGTAAGCCTCTTGAGATCCCTCGAGAGGTAAAACCTGTTGTAAGGTTGCAAAACCACGCATCAGAAAACATAAAAAGGCAGGTAGAGAAATTAATGAAAGCCGAGACACCTACGGCTGATGAAAATCCCGATGAGTGTGTGAACGCAATTGGTAAACATACGTTTCATCAATTCTCACGACAAGATGAATTTGAAGGGATAATGCTAACTTTCGTGAACAACCAAGAGAGACGGATCCAGGAATTAGAGACTCACTTGAAAAACACTCAAGATATGTTCATGGAACTAGCAGAAAAATTTATCGCGAGAATAAAGGAGAAAATTAGGGAAGAAGCTTCACACAAAAAGATCGAGAAGATCTTTGAACTCCCGGTCCCTAATGAACCATACAACGAATGGGATGATGAAACCCCTCTCCCTGAGCCTTCACCTTTAAAACCCTCTTTTCCATTTGGAACCCCTCGCGAGAAAGAGAATTCTCAAGATCATAGCATTTTCGTGGGAAGCATGGTTGTCACGCTCCCTAACTTTCATGAAGCTAGGAAACGATCTTTTGGCTTTAAGCCAGGTGTGAGAAGAACTCAATTAAAGCACACCCTCATTTCGAAAACCTCTTGGAAAAGTTCCTCTCACTCCCTGAATACCTGCCGTGATGGAAATTGGAACCTGAATGAGAAGTCAACCGACCCTTTCCAACATTTTACTACATCCCGTGACAGTAACAGAACATTTGACCTAGGAGGAACTTGTTAACGAGACTAGCTATCAGGGTCATTGACCCTGACTAGCTGCTCCCTTAAAGTACAAGGGGCTCATTTGTAAACTGGCAAAAAGTGGTAAAATACGCTGGTCTGACGGCGTCAGACTTTGAACGTGACGCCGTCACCCAGTCTGCACAGCAATAACAACTTTACTTCCATCACTTTCATCACAAACCCCACAAACCATATCCACTCCAACCCCACCCACGAATTTTCAAGATCAAATTCACCGACTTTCGTTATCAATCTCCACGTGGTAAGTAATTCTTATTCATTCTTTTCGCTTTAATTACTCATAGGATTCTTAAATTTCGAAAACCCCCAACTCATGAAACCCTAGGATTGATTCATGCTTAGAACTCATAACGTCCTTTAATTAGTGTTATTTAGCAATAATTAAAGCATTTGATGATTGGCAATCAAATGGGTCTATTCACTAATTGGGAGGCCACGAATTTGAACCATAACCTATGATCCAATCACCCATTTTGCTGTAAAAAGGGGCGTTTGGTTTATGAACTTAAAGTTTGAATATTGATTTTTCCCTCGTAATTTCGGATTTGAATTTGGTCGAACCTGACGGCGTCACCTAGCAAAGGGTGACGGCGTCAGACCTGTCTGATGCTCCACCAAATCTTTAATTCACATATTAACACTTTTGTTCCTCCTTGCTTTGTTCCAGATAATGAGTAAGCGTCAAAGACCTAGCAGAGGGAGTTCCTCTCGATCTCAACAAGGGAACTTTGGCGACACGGTCCTCAGTTGGGGTGTCTTTGATGACGATGCGAGCACAACTAAATACACCCAATTTCTGAGGAGGGAAGGTCTTGAGCAAACCTTTCTCCAAAGCTTTCAGACGGATGAGTTTACCGGCCCTCAGTGGGAAAGCCTGTTTAGAATTCAAGAGCCGGTCTATGACGAATTGGTACGTGAATTCTTTGCCACTTTTCACTTTGACATGGCTGAGGCAAGGACCGATGTGGGCAGAACCACAATCTACTTTAGGCTGGGGGGTGAGCTTAGGACGTGCTCGGTTACTGAGTTTGGATGGAGACTTGGGTTGTATAGTCAGCATGAAACCACTCAAGCAGGGTTCATGCCTAGGTTGTTGCATGGAGAGTCGATGAGGAATGATTTTAGATGTTCCATGTTCTGGCCTACTATTGGGGATGGGGTGTACACCTCGACTACTGTGGCATCTCAAATCAGGGAACCTAGGGTTAGGTTGACCCATAGATGTCTCACCTACGGCTTGACAGGGCGCCACAGCTCTCACCACCGTGTCACTGCTTCAGACCTCTTCTACTTGTACACCATTTACTCAAATGAGGTTTACTGCAACATCCCATTTTGGGTTGCTAGCTTTCTGCATGGTGGAGTTGGGGAAAGGGAAGGAGACAGGATTTTTGGTGGGATGTTTATCACCCGGCTGGCCCGATCCTATGGAGTCCTCAGGCCCGAGGTCATGAGATATTTGAGTGGTGGTGATGTATGCAGGACAGTGAAGGTTAGGTCCCTGAAGCAGATGGAGGTGGTTATGGAGATGCATGATGGGACCTTTATGTGGTATCATCCAGACGAAGCTGAGAGTGATGATGGTGGGGATGATGAGGAGGAGGAGCATCAGTAGCAGCAGCATGGGGGTTATGAGGCTGGTACAGCAGATTACTACCGGCACATGAGCAGAGGGGATTGGCAGGCTCACCAGGGGACCTGGATGGGCCAGGTTGATACTTGGAGAACCCGGGTGGACGAGAGGTTCGACTGGATGTATGATCACACTGTTCGTCAAATGCAGCATTTATCTACACGTGATCAGTTGGACCCACACCTGCAGATCGACCCTTTCCCGGGACGTGAGCAGGACTACCCACCATATGGGTACTACGGGCATCTCCCTCCTGACTACGACTATCGCCAAGGTCCCCCCCCCCAGTGATTATTTGATTTGATGTTTTGATGTTTGAACAATTTAATCTATGGTTGTATGTTTTGGAACAATTTGGTCTGTAATAGTTTAGGATAAGGCATCTTTTGGCCTTTAAACATTTGTGACATTGATTTTCTTTATTGCATGCAAGCCTTATTTGTTTGTTTATTTATTTATTTGTTTGTTTGATTTTATTTGTTTCCGTATGTGTGTTTAATTTTTATTATTATTGATTCATGTTCAAAACTAAATTGTGAAAATGCTTTATCTTGTTTTTAACTTCGTCTTAACTACATATAAAGGTATTTTGCAAAAGTTAAGTGTAAGGGAAATCTAAATCGGTTTATTAGAACACAAATGAACATGAATCATAATAATATTAAATTAACATACATATTAGTATTTGTTTGAGTCAAATGCTTGTATCGAGTCATAATGATGTTTTGCAGGAATTCCAGGAAGTAAGGTATAGTTTTTTCCAAAATTTTTCCGGAAACTTAACATGAGAATTCTGTCAGATCATTTCTGACGGCGTCAGGATTTACAACCTGACGGCGTCAGGTGTAATTTTCTGAAATTTTTGAAAGTTTTGTTTTCATAAAAAGTTTTTATTAAATCTATAACTTATAATCTCCAGGAATCTGCAAAATTATCATTCCACAAGCATTATATCCTTTTATATAGAGTTTATCCCGCCGATGTTATGCAGGTTTTCGTGTTTGTTTTCTCAGGTTTAACAGGTTATTTTGGACAAGGAAATGTATGTGGAATCGAGCTTATGGCGATGCATTAGTCTTGGAGCTTCTACATTCTCTTGAAAGAAGATCTAACCATGTTACCACATTATCCACCGAGCGAATCAGGGGAGTATTTGATTTCATTCTTTTACCTTATTACTTTTACATCTTTGTATTTGAACATTGGGGACAATGTTCATCTTAAGTGTAAGGGGGGGGGGGTAAAGTACGATTAGAGAATGCTTTTACGCTTGATTTTTTGTTTGTTTAATAGTAGATGTGTAATAAAACTGAGATAAATACCTGTTAGGGCAATTTTAGTGCCAAATTTAAATTTTTTTACAACATTTAGGAGTGAAACTTTGATCTTAATGAGCGTCTCACGGATAGGAGTTATATGACTAGCACAAAACCGTACCACTAAAAAATTTTCCACCCCCAAATATGTGAGGTTCGCCCCTAGAATTGGTAGGAAAAGCATTTATGCTATGATGTGTGTACCGGTAGCACTTAGATTCTAGAACTTGCGTTAGGACCATTCCGAGGCCACAAGTGAGACTACATTCGTGTAGTTAGATTTACTACATGATAAGAGGCATTAGGATTAACCCATTGTTTTACACCTGTGTTTTTGTTATAATTACTTTGGCTACATTGGTCAAGTAATTCTCCCACACCCTTTGCGTTGTACTCATTTTTAGTACACGATACCCCTAGTACACCCCTCAGAGCCTATCTTTTCGTTTCGACCTTTAAGCATTTTACTTAGTGCATTATTGTGACAACATTTGTTTAAACCCCAAGTTAATTATCTAATTGATTACATGGTTGCTAAGTCGAGTCATATCCTTGTACATATTGTTTTGGGACGATTGGGACTCATGGGTAAAGTACTAGTGTAATGGAGTAATGGGGAAGAACATCATTATTACCCCCATATGTGCTAAATATTTTAAAAGTACTCCAAGTGTTTCGATTATCTTAATTCGAGTCATTAGAATAGTTATTTGTAAAGTTATGTAAAAGTTCAAGTGTAAGGGGAATGCAACGCCCCTATGATGTATTATTTTGGATGGTAGGGCAAAAGTGTATGCAAAAAAAAAAAAAAAAAAAAAAAAAAAAAATCGAAAAAATCAAGAAAAATACAAAAAAAAATGAAAAGTAGAAAAAAAACATACGGACTACCATCCCGTTTTATTTTATGTTTATTTTATGTTTTGTTATTTTGTTTTTAGCTTAAAATTGAGTCGAGTCTTGTCTTAGCAACATTGTATAGTACATGTAATTGATCAAGATCTTTAACTCGCCACCAGTAAAATATCCCTTATCCAACAAAACCGTGTTTATCATATCCCTACACCTCACGTTATAACCCATTTAAAAGCCCTCTTTGATAGTTTATCTTAGGTGCTTACGCCTAGTGGAGGAGGTTTTCGATCCTTGCCCAAGCCTATGGTAATCTATTTGCTATGACAGGTAGTGAGAGATATTATCCGTTTTCATTTATGAGATTTATTTTGATGACACCTGAGAGATGTGAGTATCTAAACACTACTTGTGAGGTGCTAGTATGTAATCTCCGTGCTTATTATAATTAAAGTGGAACGATTATTTGTTGTAATTACTTTTATATTAGCATTAAATGACCCCTAACTTGTATTTTGATTAGAATAAAAGCGCATTTGCTTGAGGACAAGCAAATCTCAAGTGTAAGGGTATTTGATGAAGCGAAAAGTGTACCGCTTTTAGAAGGTCATTTAAGCCCTAAATCGTATTTATTTGATCAAATATTGCCCTAAATCGTTCCTTTTGTCATTTTAGGTACTTTGGAGAAGAAATCTGGAAAAGGAAGCATTTTGGACGTTTTTGGAGCATAAAAGTGAAGAAAACGACAAAGTCTCAAAATTATTCTGGAAAGTACCTTTGACGGCGTCAGGGATTGGTCCAGACGGCGTCATGGCTTGGCAAAAGAGGTGGATATGAAAATTACTCATGATAAGCCAGAGAATTTTGCATGAAAAATCTGACGGCGTCACCCTTTGAATTGATCAAGGCCATCACGGTTTAAATTAAAGAGGGACGGCGTCAAGCTCAATTCTGACGGCGTCACCCCTTGATAGGCCAGAGCGGATTTTGGAGCACTAAAGAGGGACGGCGTCAGGAAGGCCATCCGGGAACCCTAAAAGCGGCGAGGTGACGGCGTCAGGATCTACAACGTGACGCCGTCAGCCCTTAATCTCTATATATAGTTTTGCAATTTTTTGTCATTAGTGTGGAACTTATTGTGTGTAACTTTGGAGGAGAAACCCTAGGACGAATTTCTGCCATTCTTAAGGGTTTTCATACCCTTGGATCTCCCATGTTTAATTGAAGATAAGTGTTCATTTAATCAATCAATATGTCTATGTGTTGTTTGATTACATCTTGTTCTTGTCTTTTGATTAACATGCTAGGCTAGATTTATCTTGTGTTTGCTTAGATCTAATGAAACCTAGTTATTGATTATTGGTTATTAATGTGTTATTAGTTGTATTGGATGATTGTTCATCTATGTTAGGCTTAAGAAAACTGGCTAACTTCCTATTCGGTAACTTGCTTGAACGTCTTAAGAAACATGAACCAATGCGTACTAAGGTTTTTTATGGTTGTATTTAATGCATGAGCGAATTCTAGTGATCCCATGTTAGGAGCTTCCTAGCCGGCTCGACATAGGAGTGAAGTAGGAGCTCATAGAGTTGGGGAAGTACGTACGCCACCCCACGATTGGTATTAAGGAATACACCCGTCATCCACGCAATTAATACACACTAATCAACGGTAAAAGATAGTTAGGGAGTAAGGAAATCTAAGTAAACACATTTCTCTCCATATAAGTTTCACCACTCTTTTCATTTTCAGTATTTTATTTTATTTGCATTTGTAGTTATTTGGGTTAGTTGACTAGCAACTAATTCCGCCCACTCCTTCAAACCCGAGATTTTACTTGCTTTCATAAAAATATAAAAACATAAAAAGAATCTTCTCTCACCCTTAGACCTATTAGAGTAGTTTTTCAATCCTAACGACACTATTCCCTGTGGAGAACGATCAATCCCCCGTACTTACCACTACACTATACTACATCGGTCAGGTACACTGCCTGGTGGGGTTGTAAGCCTCTTGAGATCCCTCGAGAGGTAAAACCTGTTGTAAGGTTGCAAAACCACGCATCAATAAGTTAATACTGCTGGTAACACACCCTTATTGTTTCTGCTGCTCGACAATATTAGTACTGCTACGCTTGGTTTCTACTGCTGTGCCTCATTAATGCTGCTAGTAGTATTTGATGATGATGCTACTTCGATGTACTATCCGTTAATGCTGCCATGGTAACTTAAGTACTCGTTAATGCTGCTCGTTGAATATCTGTAAGTTACTACTGCTATTGGTCGAATGATGTTGCTTATGATTTTTAATGTTGCTTCAGGAAGTTAGTACTGCTACTTAAGTTTTTAGTATTGCTACTATATTTTTAGTACTGCTACTATAATTTTAGTACTGGTACTATATTCTTAGTACTGATAGCATTATTCGATATCGGACAGTACATGATTTGGTTCTCGGTTGGATATAGAGATGTCGGATAACATACACAAGAAGATTTTTGGTTTTGGTTTATTTGTTCTTAAAAGGTTAAAGGCTCCTATTTATTGGTTTAATTGGTTACGAAGAAGATTGTTTATCACCTATTTGGAGTTGTAGTGGAGTTTCACAGGTTTGTGTTCTTATCATATCTTAAATGGCTAATAACGTTTAGAGATAACTTGTTCGTGCTTTAACGTTGTGACAAAGACTTGTCAAAATCTAGCAATTGGGATTTGCTATCACTTAAAAGAGTTACATTGTAGTGTTCAGTGTCTCTTAGAAGATGAGGATTTTGTCAAGAGGTTGCGGTCTACTTATATTTTTGGTTTTTGGTATAAGTTCAAAGTCACGTGGATAGTGCAAGACATAAGACATAAGTTTGAGTTGTTCTACTTCAGCATCAAGTTCGTTATATTTGGTTTTCTTCAATAGTAATCATTACAAGAAGCCTACAGAATTGGAGATTCAAGAAATGGTTAACACATGGATTTCAGGGGAAGCATATTATAGAGTGTTTAATCATTTACATGCACCATTTGAGGGGAAGGTTTTGACTACTGTAAGTCGTTATTACTACTGCTGGTTTAAGTTTCTACTGCCTCAAATTCATTTTTAGTAAGCGTTTTGGTGTTCTTCATGAAGGGTAATTTGAGACATTGGAAGGTTGGATTGGAAGTGTGATATTGGTTAGTGGTTGTCAAAATCAAAGTTGCATCTACTTAGCATTCCCTAGTGGATAATGACAAAAAAGGGAAGAAGAAGTACATAGCAGTTTTGCAACTTGCAGATCCTTGGTGGTACAACATGTTATGTAAGTTCACACGAGTTGAACTTAAGGGGAAGATTGTTTCATTCATGGAAGATCTAGAAGAATGTTTTGTAATTATCAACTAGGGGAAGATTGTTGGGTTTTATATTGAGTTGATAATACAAAACAATAAAAGAAGAATGAAGCAAATACGAAACTACAAAGACTTAAAAGACAAAGAAGGAATTCTACAAGCTATGGAAGATTATAGAAGATTCCTTAGAAGATATTGATAAAAGATTAGGAAAGTATTTGTTTCCTAATACAGTTATGAGTCTTTGTAAACCCTAATATCTCTATTATATAAAGAGACATAGGGCGTATGTTTTAATGTGCACAAGGAAAGATGTAGTCGACTAGTAAAAGTGTGTGTGTCTAGGCATTTGGTTGTTTGTGTAAACGCGTAGGTTAGTTTTAGTTTAGCCTCAAGGATATTTGATCCCTGTTATTGTTGAGTAACCGTTCTACAATTGATCATGTAGAATTGGGGCTAGTTGTGTTTGTAATTGTTAAAGGAGATAATGATGAAAACCTTGCTACAATAACATTGATGTTTTGTTTAATCTGCTGCGTATATTGTTAACCTTTGTTATTGTTATTCCTAAAGCTCAAAACGATTTAAGGAATTCTAACAAACTCCACATTGTCACACGATGAGCTAAAAAGTGTGTCAAAAATGGAGTTAATATGAATGAGATATCGTGTCTCAAAGTAAAGCACTTGAAGTACAAAAACTGGAAATGTGGAGAGCATCCCACATCGCCCAAACGAAGAAGTGTAGAGGTGTTTATATAGAAAATTGGATTTTTGGGCAAAAATGGTTCCAAGCTTGTAAACTCATGCGAGCCAGAGCGACATGCGGACACGAATGCAGCTCCGCAAATTCGCTTGTCCGCGAATCTTTTTGTTGCAGATTTCGTTTCCTTTTAACTACTTTCCAGATTTTGCATAAGTTTATTATAGTAACTATCTATGGCTTTGTGAACAAGAAATAGTATATATGAAACAATTTGCAAATCAGTTTTATATATAAAAAAGATTAAACTACACCAATCGTCCTTGTGGTATGTGTTGACCGACACATTTCGTCCTTTGACCAAAAAATTGTACCGTCCGTCCTTAATTGCGAAACGTTATGCGTCGTTCGTCCCTCACTCTAACTGGCTTACATAACGGGCGTTTGTTGAGGTCCATTTGAGGGTATTTTTGACTTTTTTTCCACCCACACCACAAGGACGAATGGTGTAGTTTACTCTTAATCAAACACAGACATATAGTGTAGGTGACAGCAATCAAGATCATATTACTAGTACTATAAACCAATTCAAAAACAGATCTATCAAATTACATGTTACAATTTTTTTACAACACTCAATAATAAACATTTCAAAATCACATTACTAATACTATAAACCAATTCAAAAACAGATCTATCTAGCAGTAACCACAAATTCAAATCAATCTGATGACCTAATTTCTTACAGATCTCACCACTAGCAACAACACCATCATCATACAGCCACAACCAAGAATCATGAACCACAACCACCAACCACCTTCGGCTACAACAATTGTGTCACCACCATTATCAAAAATCGCAGCCACCAACCACCATCTACATTCGGCCACAAACGCAACCACCCAAAACCGTTTGTTAGCCAATGTAGAATATCTTAGCACCACCATTATCATCTAACACCTACAACATCACGTCATCATCATTTTTATCGATTTACTACACCACCCATCTCTAACATCATAACTCTTATCAATTTTCATCATATAAAAAACCCAGAATTAAAAATGGTGTATAAGAACATCAATAAATTATAATAACGAAAAACATCAAAACACATCAATCTATTCAAAATAAATTTCACACGATTCTTAATCATGAAGTAAATTTCACAGACCCGATAACATGGGTTTCCTATTAACACCGCCACCATGTTCTTAAAAAATTATCCACCACCACCACCACCACCACCACCACCATCACAACCACCACATCAGCCGCCTGAAAATATCCCTCAAGTTTCACAGTCCTAATGATGTTCCTGATGAATTGGAAAAAAGTGAGTCACCCAATATTACTAGTGAAGATTTGAAAACCAAGTTAGAAACCCAAGAGACTTTTAAAACAACAAATGAAGAAAATCAACAAGGTATGAAGCAACAACCAGAAAAGGAGCAACGCGAATGCGGTTTTTCATCTTCTGATGACACCTACCCTCCTGGATTTGAACCTATCAAAAACAACATTTCTTGTCAAAATCAGGTTACACCCATAAAAAATTGTAAATGTTCCACATCATTCACCAAGTATCGTGAGACGAATTTTAAAGGAACATCTCTGTTATTTGAATTAAATCGGATAATTGAAGTCGGGGGAGGATTTGGCTATGATGTTCGAGGTTGTAAAAAAACATTGACACACATGTTGAACGAACCAGGATTGTCTTTATTTAATAGATGAATGTTTTGTCTATTAATATTTGCGGCACAAAGAAACGCAGAAAGAAGATGATGGTGATGAAAGTGTATTATAGAAAATGTTGAGAGAGAAGCATAAAATAAGGAGGGAGAGGAAAAAAGAAAGAGAGAGTGTGTATTGATAATGATTTATGTGGGGGAAAGTGGTGTGTGAGGGAAAAGTGGTGTGGGTGGGAAAAGACTAAAATACCCTCGAATGGACCTCAACAAACGCCCGTTATGTAAGCCAGTTAGAGTGAGGGACGAACGACGCATAACATTTCGCAATTAAGGACGGACGGTGCAATTTTTTTGGTCAAAGGACGAAATGTGTCGGTCAACGCATACCACAAGGACGAATGGTGTAGTTTACTCTATAAAAAATTATGTCTAGGTCAATAAGCTATGTTTACACTATGTAATAAACCATTGGCTCATTCAGTTTGATACAACAAAAAATTCAGCCATAAGGGATGATTTCCAGCAAACATTTGATCAGAAACGCGCCATTGCTTATGTGATTTTTCAGGCAAGTTTATCACGTCCGGCAGTACATTTGTTTGGCCGTTGCACAAACGGACAACGAATCAGTTTTAAAGAAATCGTGTTAAACACGAGCCTCATTCGTCGACCGTTATTGCTTCCTTTTAATTATCGTTTAATAAAAGTCTTTCTTCTACTTCATCCTTATTTTGTCTGTTACGTAATTCTCTAATATTTATTTACCGTTAATTTTTTTGTTGTTACCCTATGTATACATTTCTCGCAATGGATCGCTGATTCCTACGCTGGGCTGTTAGCATTGGGCCCACTAGTCTTTTATTTTCTTTTTCTTTTTTCATTGTCCAGTAAGTAAGTCCACCAATTTTTTTCTTCTTTTAGTTAATTTTTTTTATATGCTACTAACCTGAGTAATTCCATATCCGCCTTGAAATTCTCAACTTCTGCATCTTTCTGGAATGGTCTTTCTTCTTCGTGACGTTTGCTT
The DNA here is from genome assembly GCA_021014915.2 of Artemisia tridentata subsp. tridentata. NCBI lineage: Eukaryota > Viridiplantae > Streptophyta > Magnoliopsida > Asterales > Asteraceae > Artemisia > Artemisia tridentata. The sequence continues at coordinate 397,640,897 of CP139508.1, forward strand.
GGTGGTTCCCGTTTTCTCATTTCGGTAAGCGTGTTGCAAGATAAACGTGCTTTAACTGTTTTAGTATAACCTTTTACTGACGAATAAATGCTTTACAAGTTGTTTTGCCCGTGTTGCGTTTTTTGGACTATACGTTTTGTTTAGTTGTACAACTATTTTTTGACGCTTTTGTTTTCTATAGGTGTCTTACGTTTGTTATTTGCTTTTGTTTGATTTAGGTAACTTAAATTTTGTTTGTGGATCATCCTTTGGCTTAAATTTTGTTTGATTTCCGTAACTGATATGTATTGCGTCCATCAGATATTCTTCAGCTTGAAATATTGCCCTCCTTTTGTTGCCATATGGATATTACGTCCCATTTTTCTAGTATTTTGTTGTCGATTTCAATCATTGAAACCAAATAAAAAGCAGTCCGTAGAGTTGATGATACAGCATACACGTGTTGAATGTGAAAAATTGTCTTAGGTTGGTTTTGATGTTGGTGTATCAAATAACGGTTTGGTATCATGCAATACGCCAACCACGCTTGGTATGGGTCAAGGGATAGCTATCGACTCAACAGTTTCGTCCGCATCAGCTATTGTTGAATCAGTAACGGACAATGTGTAGTGGTGCATAAGAGAGGGTGGGGCGTTGTTCGCCATGTGACAGTGGGGGCTTTGTTGAAAAAGTGGTGTAGTGGTGAGTGGAGGATTTTTTTAGTACCAAACCGTCATTTTCTTTGAAATAAGCAAGTTTCGGGGCGCTGTCAGAACAACCTGCTGGAGCAAAATCTTGGCAACAATGCCCCTGCGTTTTGGTAATAAGGGCGCTGTTGGTGAACAAACAAGGCAAACAACGCCCCATTACGTTGAATCAGTAACGAACAATGATTTGTCCAAGCGTCACTGGGACAAAAGTAACACTGAATGTTCACCTGTATTGCCGTGTATTAAATTATGTGATAGATTGGAACATACGTTTTCATCGGCCGATATTTCTAAGAAACCGTGTATAAATGAACTTCGTGCCACTGTGGCTACTGTTGGCAGTAGTATGCCACTAGAAAATAGGGAAAAGACGGCTGGTTTTGGAGATTTGGGCCCCAACGATAAGGATATTCCCTGTGCTTCGTAAAAATATGCTGGTATTTTTTTTAGGCCTATAGGTAATACTAAACACACAAGTATCTCCCAGAGTTTGCAAACTCGTCAGCCGATATTATTATCAACAACTGCCTCTGCTGATTCAGTAACCGTTTAGTGACTTTCTCTTTCAAAATGGACAAACATTTGATACGCTTATCGACAATAATCGCCTGCTTCCGCAAGTTCATCGCATATAGGAAAACGAGACGCCATCCGATGTATGAAGAATTTTTTTTATTGTAATATGAATTGGACAATTTTGAGGAAAAGACGTAGAAGATAAATAGAAAAAGAAAGAGGAAAAAAGTTAAGAGAGCAAATCATCGGTTGAGTGACTCTAGGGAGGTTATGTTTGGCGTACAGCTTTTTAGAGCTTTTTAAAGTGATGAGCGGTGAGCAATGAGCTTTTTGATTTTTAGTGTTCGTTTGGCAAAAGAGCACTGAGCTTTGCTATTTTTTTTAGGAAAGCACATTTTTTCAATGCTTCTTTAAGAAGTTGTGGCTACTGCTCACAGCTACTTTTGCCAAAAATAGCCTCTAAGGAGGCAAGTCATAATTGCCAGAAATCACACCACCTTAAAAAAATATAAAATAAAAAGACGAGTAACCATTTTATTAAAAAAAAAAAAAAAAAAAAAAAAAAAAAAAAAAAAAAAAATCCTAATGTCAAACTTTGCCAAACAAAAAAAGTATCTGATTAATGTTATCTATAGAGCATAGAGCATATATACACTTTTTGCTAAACTATAGTTGGGATTAAATAAATCAAGTTTTATACGATTATCATTTTTGTTGTTACTGCTCTTTGTCCGTGAATATTACAAGTCAAAGGAATGGAAATTGTGTCTATTTAAATGTAAAGTCTAAAGAGGAACATGAAGTATTCTAGGAAAAAAAAAACAGAATAAGTACAAAACAAATAAACACATAAACACATAAAATTCCGTCCGTACTGACTAAAACAAAAAGTTTCGCCGCAATTCACGAACAGCTAGCAAACCATCTCGATAACATACAAAACAAACAAACTCACGCAACGCAATAACAACACAAACGAAAACCAAAAAGCCCCGCCGCCATAACGCAGCGGGTGCTACCTTTCTGGTTTCTACTAAAGTCATGACAATATGACATTGTACTTGTGTATGTTATCTGAGACTTGGAATGCCACGTTTCAACTTCACATGCATTGGATCACTAGTCAATTTAGCATCGTGCAAACGAGTAATCCACTATGTTTGCACCAATCAAAGTCATGGGAAAATGCTAGTATATTGTTCTAAAATTAAATAATCATTGAACAATTATTAATAGAACAGAACATGATATCTATAAATACGGTACAAAGGTTGACATCAATATCACATCAAAAAAAAAAAACATTCGATATCTTCATCCATAGTCACAAAGATGGAAGCAAGTACAACAAGATTTGCTTCGGCTTCCATTGTGCTATTGTTGTCGGTGATCACAATGCTTGCTTCCGTGAACGCTGACACTGGTTATGGAAAATCACAGCTTGAGGCATACGTGCCACCAAAACCCGATACACCAAAAGAACATGTCACATACGAGAAGACCAAACCAAAGGTACCAACAAAGCCCGTTGTACCAAAGAAGGAATATGTCACGTACGAGAAGACCAAACCTAAGCTACCAACAAAGCCCGTGGTGCCAAAATATGAAAAGAACTATCCTAAACTACCAACAAAGCCCGTTGTACCAAAAAAGGAACACGAATCCTATGAAAAACCCAACCCGAAGTTACCACCAAAACCCGTGCTACCAAAAGGACAATATGGTTCATACCCAACAAAGCCCGTAGTACCAAAACCGGAAAACAAAACCTATGGAAAGAACTATCCTGAGGCACCAAAGGTACTAGAGCATCCAAAGAACATAGCTGTTCAAGGGCTTATTTACTGTAAATATGGTCCTAAACTCCTCCCACTCCAAGGTACGCACATTCTTTGTGATACTTAAGCTAATAGGCTGATAAGCTATACATGCAATACAAAATATTATTGTAGTTACTATCAATTTAGGTACATTATTGATTCTTGCTAGTTTATATATATGCATATGGTGTTACTTTTCTATTCATGCAAATTAACAATAATATCATTATATGAAAACAGGAGCAACTGCGAGAGTGACTTGTTTGGCAGTACGCAAGAACGGATATGAATCAGCACCATTTTCGTTCTCGAGTACTCCAGCAAACAAAATGGGTTACTTCTTGGCCAAAATACCAACATCAAAGTTCATAAAGGACGATATCTGGGAGATAACAGAGTGCAAGGCTTTCCTTGAGTACTCACCATGGACTAGTTGCAAGAATCCCGAAGATACTAATGGAGGAATTAAGGGTGCTCCTCTTGTATTTTCTCGTCATCTCGACTCCAATGGATTCTGTTTGTCATCAGTTGGCCCTTTTATCTTCAACCCTGGACAAGAGTCTTTGCCCAAGGAAGGTTACTAGCCGTATCGATCATATCACATTATCTAGCAACGTTTTGTTTTTTCAGCAGACGTAATTTGTTGTTTGTTTGCTGACTTCTTTAATTTGCTGTTTTGTTTTGTAATGAGGTTTCTAAATCCATGATTATTTATTTGTTCACCATATCTCTTTTGAGTTACAATCTTGTTCATGTCTTCGTACTCTTATAGTCTTCTTGACTTCTTATAAACAACTTGCTAGTTACTAATACTATACCAGCTAGTCATTAAATTTTTCAAAAAAGTGCGATTAACGTAATGACTTGAACGTATATTTCAGTGTTAATCGTGGTGACTTGAACACATATTTTTGGATAAATTAATCAACATAAATGTCGTGTTTTACAAGTTTTTTGGGTAACAATGATTTCCAACCTTTTGGCCGATTAATTCACGGGGTTTAAACTCACTGCCACACATACTCAAACCAGGTAAAGTTCTCCTTTTTCAGGAGGTTGTTGTTGACACTTCAAGGTTGTTTGCACCTGAGACCTCACATATTTTAGAGTGATAGTCACAAACCATTTTGCCACTAAGGCACCCTTGAATGGTTTTGTTTTTTTACAAGTTCAGTGATGTGTATGACTGTATGCAGGGGCGGAACTATCTAGGGGCAGGGGAGGGTCCCGACCTCCCAAAAAAAAAAAAAAAAAATTGCAGCACCTAGTGTGTGATTATTTACCAAACAATTTAAAAAGAAAACAAGATTAAGGTGCCAATGTGCGGCAGTGGGGCCTATGATGACCACACATTTATACATGCGTCCTAAATCGAGTGAACATAATTTGGGATGTCAACATATTTGCCAATAATCAAATCCACCTCGTTACCTACCCCTTATCTAACAAATCATCAAATTGTAGTTACCACTAATTAAACAAAATTATAAGTGATAAAGATACATTGTGATCATAGAATACGAATATATGAAAACTCGCAATTTTTACTTTTATTTTATTTTATTTTAAACATATGCAATTTTCACGAAAAAATACTATTCATTGGATCCAACATAAAATGGTACCTACGGTCAACTTTAGGCCAATGTTAATGGCAACATTTTTTTGCCAACCAACCGATTCTCCCACTAGCTCAACCGATGGTGACCGCGTCGCCTTTCAACTTTTCAAAGTTATGGTTGGCCTGTCAACCGCAACTTTCATTCTTTTTTGTGTGTGTAGTTTTTTTATTAGTTTTTGTGAGGTATGTTTTTCGTTGTGGTTGCGGTCGCCTTATTAGCAAATTGTGGTTGGAGTGTATTCTTGGAGAAAAAAAAAATGAGGTGACGCTGATGTGGCACTGTGACAGGAAGGTGACCACAATAATTATGATTACTATTATCATTGGTCTTAGAATATGTCCCATAAAAATTGCAAAAGCGTCCATGATGTTAACATTGCTATTAAAAAAAAAGTCATTGAATTAAATCAAGAGACTATCTGTGTAACATAAAGTTACATAAATACTCTCTCCGGCCCAAAATTATTGTTCACAGACAAAAAAAACACACAGTTTAAAAAACATCATCGTTATAGCTTTTTTTTCTCTTATTTTTTTGCAAAAGATAGTTATACTCTTAACCAATTAGTTTCTAACTTCTTTAAAATTTGTAATAATAACCTCAAATGAGGGTAATATGGTAAATTTGGTCTATATTCCCTATCTATTATGTAAGTGGACAATTAATTTGAGACAACCGAAAAAAGAAATGTGGATAATAAATATGAGACGGAGGAAGTAGTCTTTAAGAGTTACATCACTTGATGAAAACCACCTACATCTGAAAAGTTACAAAAATGATCCCTGTCATTATCTTAATTTTGAAAACCGTCCCTAAGTTCAAAATTTGATCTTCTTTTTTTTTTTTTTTTTTTTTTTTAGGTTTTACATAAGTACTATAACTTTGCATTCAAACTTTAATCATATTCCTCTTTCGTTTTGTTAAATTTTACATAAATACTTTTAACTGTGCATATTTGTAGTTAATTACTACCTAGTGTTTAGTATAATTAAATTAGCAAGGTTTTTTGCTTTCGTTTCCGAAGTTACTTTTTAAGTAATTGCCAAACAATATAATATTATTAGCTTAATACCTAGAAATTATTTGTATATCTTTAATGAATTTGCATAATATTTGTATATCTTTAATGAATTTGCATAAGTAAAAACTAAAACCGATTTTAATGAAATTTTAAAATAACATAATTTTTTCGCCTAATACCCCACTCCGCAGCGGAGCGCGGGTAAGAAAATCCTCGTTGACTACACTTTTGTTCAAATCCGATTTTATATATTTTTAAGAACAAAATCTAATAATATATCAATTTTTTAATATATGTATGTTTGATTGAGGAGGATATGATAGTAACTTGATATTGGGTAATTGGCATGCTTAATTTATACGCCTAATTATATGTCTCTAGTTAACTCTTATGCTTAAAAAATGTGAAGAATCATATAGATAAAAAATAATAATAATAACTACTGCTTAATTCGCCGAAATACAATTTTAGTTAGTGCACTTTTTAAATTTTGTACTCCGTAATAGTTATTTCAATAAAGGGTAGTACGATAGATTGATCAAACATCTACACATACATACAACAGAGCACCCCTCGACCATAGACAATCCTTTTACCACAAAACATTTTTTTTTACTTGTGACTTTTCTTCTAAAACTAGAAGGGGGGTTGAATAGTTTTACCGTTTTAAAATTCTTTTGCTTTGAATACTTAACGTGATTTCAAAGTTATGCAAACAATAAACAATATATAACAAGTAAATAGAGAAAGAAACAATCAAACCACGACACGGATGTTTATAGTGGTTTGGTCTACAAAGACTCTCTTCCTTGCCCTACTCCACTCCTTGAGCCTCTAACTCGAGAGTTTTTCTTCACTAAGAAACAAGCTCCCTTCTCGGCGGAGAAAACCTTTATACACGTCGCTTACACTTTTTCCGGTACAAAGCTAGATACCGAGTTCTTTTACAAGGGCACAACCACTCCCGACACTCTATGTATTTTAAGGACTAAAATACTAACCGGACTCTACTGAGGTATATGAATGATAGGTACAACAATGATGTGTGAAAAATAAATAATTCACACAGTGACTAATCTAACAAGTCTTGCAACGGTTAGTTGAAGCTTGTAATATGTAATATGAATGGGTTAGTAATGAATGAAAGAATTAATGAATGTTGTTTATGCTAAAAGTGATGAGAAAACATGAATGAGCAGCTTGCTATTTATAGGCAAACTGAGCAAACATCCCATGGATTTGGCGGATCCAAATTGAGGGATCCGTCCCTTATGGATTTTGGATCCGCGGATCCTGACAGCAAATCTTCCAAAATCTTGCCAAAATATTACCATATCCAATTCTTTGTGTGAAGATCTAACCATGATATTCTTAAGATCTTCAAGATATCTAAAGATATCAATATGATGTATGCCATGATGTCATTGTACAATTTCCATTTTAAAAAATAAAATGTAATATGTGAATGTAAAATGTATGTAACATGTATGTATCATGTATGAACTAATGATCATGTATGTAGCATGTTATAAGTTTTAAAAGCTTGTAACTTTATATGTAAAAGACTTAACTTATATTTATGTTTTGCTAAAGATAAAATTTATAATTGTCATTAAAAAAATATAGCAAAGATCGTAAAATATAAATAACGTTTTTAGACGATATTTGTATTAACAATCTCCCCCCTTTTTGTTGATGACAAAACATAAAGTTTATTTTTAAGCAATGGAATAAAAAAAGTGCAAGTCTTTTAAAAATATAGATTAAACTAGTTTTATGCAAATTTAAAATTAATTTTGCCATTTTAAATTGTATGAAATGTATGATGTATGAGTTTAATATAATCTCCCCCTTTTTGTCGAAACAAAAAGAGGAAATGCATAATGGAATGTAGTGAATTGCCCTTGGTTATTACTCCCCTAATTTGGAGTACCAAGTATGATGATTCATGGATTTTGAGTGCTTAATAGCTCCCCCTTGGACAATACTCCCCCTAGTTGGAGTGCCAAGTAAATGATGCATGAAATGAGAAATCTACAAAAACAAAGGTTAGTGCATGATTAGCTCCCCCTTGATCAATACTCTCTGTTGCTAGGTTACCAATGTATATGATACAAGGATGAGAAATGCTACAAAACAAAGGTTAGTTGTAGATAAGATAACCAAGTAATATGATGCATGAGCAATGAAATCTACAAAGGTTCAACCAAAAATAATAATTCAACTCATTCAACCAAGTATAATGGGTCAATGCAAGTATAATAGTTCAAACCAAGCACAATAGTTCAAACCAAGTATAGTAGTTGAAATCAACTATATAATGCACAAGTAGTGATCACAATCAACACATGAACAACAACAAACACCTTTCATTGAAAATTATTTGTGACAAAGGTCACAAATTAAGATGCTTACAAAGAAAAATAAAAATAATCCTAGAATAAAGTCCTATAAAAGAAAAAAAATCCTAAGAAAAGCTCTTAGTGAGCATCTATTGAGGTGGGTGCGAGAGAGTGTTGATGCGCTCAAGAATGTGGTTCAAAATGAACCTCATTTCATTTTGCAACTCGTGAACCAAAATGTTGGTTCGTTGAGTGAGATGGGCGGTCCGCTTACACATGGAGAAACCATGGCGAGGGAAGTTGGGTGGAAGGTTTGGTTCGTTTGTTAGTGGTGGTGGTGGTGTTGGTTGGTAGTTTGATGGTGGAGGTGGTGGAATTGGTTCATGGTTTGTTGGTGGAGGTGGTGGAATATAATTGGGGACATGATGGATGCAAGCAAAGTGGATTGTAAATCCATTGCTTCATTTAGGTGGGAATCCACCATGTTTGAGAAGGCGTAGAGGCGGTCAAGTTCCTCATTAATCTCGCCTTGAGTTTGTGGATGGTTGATCCACATTGACTCATCAATGGCTTGGAAGGTGGAAGTTGATGAGAAAGGTTGAGGTTGGGGTTGAGGTTGTTGTGGTGGAGCTTGTTCACGGTAAAGAGGACCATGAATGTCCCTATAGATAGGATGGAAGAGAAGTGGTTCTCCTTGTGAAGGTTCTACCTCAAAAAGCATTTGTGATGGATTGGTGGGCCTAGGTGGAAGATCTTCCAATGTTTCTAGATAGGGATGTGGTGAGGTTGGTGGAGTTGCAAACAACTCAATGGGTTGGAGTTTGGGTGAATGAGGTAGTGATGGTGATCTTGTCACTTGAGATGGTGCGGGTGGTGGTGTGGTAGCCACTGGAGTTTTAGTGGGTGGTGGAGTTATGATAAGGATATGTGATGGTGTTGGTGTTGACAAGGTAAGAAAGTTTTCATCTCTTATTGGGGATGAGATGTTCAAAGGTGATGATTCGGAGGATGAAGAGTTGATGTTGACAAAGCAACAAGGTCGAACACTTATCCTAGCGGTTCTTTGTTGTGGTCTGGATGTTGAGGAGTTGTTTGATTTGGTCATTGTGAGGGAGAAGGTTGCTTAGAAATGCAGAAATATTGCTTAGAAATGGTAGTGAAGATGTGAGAAATGATCAAACAAAAGCTCCTAATTTATAGACTTCAAGGTTTGTGGAAGAGTGTTTGGATGTGATGTTGATCCATAGAAATATGTTGGTTCCTAATGATTTAGAAGAAGAAAAGAAGTTAGTCATATCATCAAAGTCAATTCATTGAGATGGAGTTGAGTAAGATGAAGAAGATATGTAGTAAATGCAAAGGGTGAGTGGGAAATCTAATGATGTGATTGATCCACGGATTGCTAGGAACCATTTTGAGGGATCCTTGCTTGTTAGAGAAAGGTAACTTGAGTGAAATTTTAAAATTTCAAAATTTGGTGGGAAATTGTATTCCTATTTGTCTAAGGTTGCTAAGATGATCCTAATGTGATGAAATATCAGTAAAGGAATCCTAAGAACTAGAATCAATGATCTAAAGTGCGGGATTAATCGAAGAATTTTAAAAAAATAGCTGTTGGACGGCGGAACCAAACGATTATACAGGCGGAACCATGTTTTTGGTTCCGCCAAATCCGTTGGGTGCATTTTGGCGGCACCAAAAAATTGGATGGACGGAACCCTCTTTTTGGTTCCGCCATATCCGCCAATCAAAAATTCGAGACAGTGGGCATTTTTAAAGGCCTGAAACCCGTTCAAATCCCGAAAATTTTCCTAAAACATGTGTAATTAATTAGTTGTGATTGATTAAAAACAAAAACACAGGTATTAACACATGTAAGCATATAGATCAAATTGGGGCTAATGAACTTACTAATATTAGAAGTTTAAGCCAAACAGTGGCTTAAGCATGGAAAATTGATAACATGTAAATGTTATCGCCCTGCATGATCAAGTTAGTTTTCACAGTTGTTCAACGATAAGAAAATATCCTACAATCATAACAATTCATCACATCATTGTTTAAAACCTATTGCACCAAAACACTCATTAACCTCTCACTGCTTGTCGAGTTTCTTGTTGATCTTCATTATCCAACGCCTGATATTCTTGAACATCCCTCTTGTTTGTTTGAACTCCTCACTTTGTTGTGTAATTGGTGGAAGTTGGCTCATATACTCCGGAGGTGGAATCCTAGAGTTTGGAAGTCCGTCGTCCTCGCTCATGGATGATGTTGATGATGAGGAGGTTGGTGGATGAGGACGTTTTCCTTTCAATGTGGCTACTCTCTTGTCACTTAATGGTACAAATGTGTGAGGAATGAGGGAGTAGTCAGGCAAGAAACCTCTAGCATTAGGAGAGATAGGTTCAAATGCTCTAAGAAGACGGGTGAGAAGCATCCCGTATGGCATAACGGTTGTTTCTAACACGGGTATGTCGGCCATCCTTTTGGCCATATAGTAAGCAAGATTGAAAGGTTGATGAGTGGACACGCAATAAAGCATGTAGCAAAGGCTAGCATTGATGTGGTCTCTATTCCCTATGGTGCACAAGACGTTGGCCCTAAGAATTTCTTCCCATTTCTTAAATTGTGGCTTAAGCTCGTTTAGCTCCATGTCAAACGGGTCTCGATCGACCTGATGACTTTGTCGGGTTGTCCTAATGTGGGTGGTCCTAGGGAGGAAGAAATGATCACGGATAGTCTCTTTTGGTGTCAAAGGTGTGTCGTATGGAGGAATACGATCGACAATGGAATCAAGGGTTGATAATGACCATTTGTCGGTGTAAAGGCAAGTACCTTGACCCGAAATTCCTAGGACGTCAGCAAATTGGTCTAAGGGAATGTTGAATTGGGATTGATTGATTTTGAAATGAATGGATATGAGACCATAATCATTTGAGCTAAAAACAACACTTGCATAGAACTCTAGTATGAATCTAGGACATATAGGTTCGTCAATGTCCAAGAGGCAATCAAATTGAATGGCGGCTAGTTGTTGACGGATGTCGGTTCCTTCTAGAAAGGAAGGGTCTATGGTTCTACCCTCGTGGACATATCTCTTTTCTAAGGCTTTAAATATTTTCACTTGGTCGGTTGAAAGTCCCTTTGTCTTATGGTGTTTTGGGAGATACTTAAGGGTGTCCTTGTGATCGTAGAAAGTTGCGGGAGGCATGTTTGATCCTAAATACAAAAATTACATACTTTAGTTAAAATTAACAAAAGTTTAGATGTTCTAGTGTGTGCCTACATGTGGACAATGTGGAGGTGCGGTTATCTTGACTCTTTTTAATGCATGAAAATTTTGTTTAGCAAATTTTGTAACAAAACTAGAGATAACCCAAACGCTCCTAATTCAATGTAGCTTCGATTGAATGTACCCGAAAATACATATTAATTATGTATTCCCTTTAGCATTCAAGAGACATTATGCAAATGATGTTTAAAACATAACGTTTTTATTTGTATGAACAATGTGCAAAATTATTTTTCCTAATAGTGAGAAGGTTTTTATAAAGAATTTGACATGGGGTTTTTAGTGAATTGTGATAATGTCCTACAAGATGCAATTTCTAACTATGGAAAACATGATTAGTTATGTAATTTAACAAATATGCTTCATGATTTTTCAAAGAGATGCATAAACCCCAAGTTTTGATTTTGTGCAAGAAATAGAAATCCTAGACTCAGATTAGGAATGTAGATATAGTTAGGATACTTACAGAGAGGATTAAAGCACAAATTGGTTGTGGTAGAATGCCTAAGTTCTGAGTTTGGTTTGCTATGGGTCGAGTTGGTGTTGCTTGTGTGTTGTGGGTTGGAGAGAAGGAGTGTTTGTTTATTATATTGAAAAACTGAGTGAGAGACCCGCGGATAGGGCGGAACCAAAATCAGGGTTCCGTCCTTGTTGTCGAAGGGTTCCACGGGGACAGATTTTGGTTTTTGGTTTTTATCATGTTTGGTTAATCTAAGGTTCAAGCTAAGGTTTTAACTACACATTAGGTTCCATTAATCCTAAACCAAGTCTAAGAAGGTTAAAGGGTTCTCTCTTAAGAGGTTTTGCGAGGATATTGGCAATGTTGTCTTCTAAGGATACTTTCTCGATTGAGATGTTTCCTTTTTGAACATTGTCATGTAGAAAGTGATGACGAATTTCTATGTGTTTGGTTCTAGCATGTTGAACTGGATTCTTGCTAAGGCCGATAACTTCTTTGTTGTCGCAGAGAATAGGAACGTCGTTGAGTTTAATTTCATAGTCGACGAGAGCTTGTTTCATACAGAGAGCTTGTTGGCAAGCTTTTCCTGCTGACACATACTCGGCTTCGGTTGTTGATATTGCTAGAGCCGTTTGTTTCTTAGCAAACCATGAGGTAAGATAATGTCCAACAAAAGTACAAATACCACTTGTACTTTTTCTATCGACATAGTCACCGGCATGGTCTGAGTCGGCATACACTATGGTTTCAACACCCGTTCCTTTGGGATACCATAATCCTAAGTGTGTAGTACCTTTAATGTATCTAAATATTCGTTTAACGGCTTCAAGATGGGATGTTTTAGGATCTTCTTGAAAGCGAGCACATAGACAAACACTAAACATAATGTCGGGTCTACTAGCTGTGAGATAGAGTAGACTACCAATCATTCCTCTATATTTAGTGCTATCTACGGATTCACCTTCGTCATCCTTGGTGAGTTTAGTTTCCGAAGACATGGGAGTTTTCATAGGTTTGGAATCTTCAAGACCAAATTTCTTAAGCATATCTTTGATGTACTTAGATTGGTTAAAGAATATCCCATCTTCTAATTGTTTTATTTGGAGTCCTAAGAAAAAGTTTAGTTCTCCCATCATACTAATTTCAAACTCATCATGCATGATTTTTGAGAAATCGTCGCATAACTCTTGACAAGTTGATCCGAATATGATGTCATCCACATATATCTGAACTATGATAATATGTGATCCCTTTTTTTTAATGAAAAGAGTGTTGTCTACTAGTCTCATGGTATACTTATGTTCAACTAGGAAAGTCTTAAGTCAATCATACCAAGCTTTTGGTGCTTGCTTAAGTCTGTATAAAGCTTTTTTAAGTTTGTAGACATGATTTGGTTTTTCAAAATCGGCAAAGCCGGGAGGTTCTGCGACATACACTTCCTCATTAATAAAACCATTAAGAAATGCACTTTTAACATCCATTTGGAAAAGTTTAAAGTCATGTGCACATGCATATGCAAGTAGTATTCTAATTGACTCGAGCCTAGCAACTGGTGCAAATGTTTCGTCGTAGTCTATACCTTCTTGTTGATTGTAGCCTTGAGCTACTAGCCTAGCTTTGTTTCTAGACACTACACCATTTTCATCCATTTTATTTCTAAAAACCCATTTTGTTCCAATTATGGTTTGACATTTAGGTTGAGGGACCAATGTCCAAACATCATTTATAACAAATTGGTTTAATTCTTCTTGCATTGCTAACTAGCTCCTTATATGATAGAGATTGGATTAGTCTCATATTGGCGTGACCTAGGTTTCTATGCCAAAGAGTTGAGTTGTCGTCTAGAGAGGTAAGACAAAGTTTGTCTTTAGATGTTTTATCTAATTTCATAACGTATACGTTATTTTTCAAAACACCTTTACCTACGGTTATACCGTCTTTAAGTATTTTACTTCCATTTTCACAGAAAAGGACGTCATACTTTTTATGGCATAGTTGACTAATACTAAGCAAGTTAAAACCTAAGTTATCTACATGAACAACATCATCAATAGAGAGAGAGAGTGTAAAACCCGAAATTTTGACATCACATTTTTTTCGTCTAATTTGAAAATTTTAACCTAAGTTATATTATGATTAATAAGAAATGACATTGAACCAAATGATATATGTAAATTAGACACACTATTAATTATAACCTAAAGTTTACTAACTATTAAAATTTGTTACAAATCCCTTCCTAAATCTTAGCTAAAAATCCGGTTTTCCCCTCCCCCTTGTACCCTCACACGTTTTTTTTTCCAAGCAAGAGATAAGACCAAATAAAATCACTAAATAAAAGATATTGTGTTTCCCCTTTTTCTTAGCTATTATACACAACATTCCCTCCAATATATTATACGGTATCTCCATCACACGTTTTTATTTTCCCTCACTCACTATATACGGTTCTCCCTCCCTCTCTCCATACCGAAGTTCTACAAACCCTAAAACTCCATTTTTTTCTCTTCCAAGTTCAAGAAGAAGAAGGTGTATTGCTGTTGATTCGTGGTGTTTTGTTCTAGTCTCTTTGATCCTTCTAATCGGCCTCATAAGGTACTCATGATCCCTTTTGTTTTCTCTCATCAATTCGACACATATGAATACAAAAAAATCATATCTAAGACATGTAAAACCTAATCGTTATAATCATCTTGTTGTGTTGCTTGTCTCATTAAGATGGCCATAAAAACCATACGCCGCATGAAACTATAAACTTTGTAAAACATGTGTGTCGACCTGAATATTAATACAAGCCCTAATGTTGTCATTAAAATCAGTAATAAGAACATAAATTAGACATTAATTACATGTTGGAAACCCTAGAATTAATTGTGGGTCGATTAGGGTGTTAATAAGGGTTAGGGTTTTGTTTGTAAATTGATGGGATGCTGTCCAGAATTTGGGTCGGATTCAAAGGGTCTAATTTGATGATGCCAACGTGTTTCTGTATGATTCTTGAGTCTAAAATTGAGTTTAAGTTGCCTAATTTTTGAATATATAAATTTCATAATTTTTAGAGGTAGGGTAGGTGACTTTCTGATTTTTAGAACATTGGTTGTCAATCATAAGTTTAGGAGTCTAAAAATTCAGCTGGTGTTTTTGAATTTTAATTTCCAAAAATTAAGGAATTAAGATGTTTCATTTGACAGGAAGCATTTTTAGGATGTATATGACTTTCTAGAATTGTTTTGGATTTTTCTAAAGTGTTTTGATATGCCTTTTAAATGCATACTTTCTGGGTGTTTCAGCAGTTATTTTTCTAGACAGTAGTTTAAAGAGTGATTTTTATTGTGTACTTGTACTAATGAATAAAATCTGGAAAAATTCTAGAAAATACTTAAGATATGTGTGTATCATTGGGTAAAATTATAGAATTAAATGAGCTTGTTTGAGGTTCTTTAAAAATTATAATAATCCGACATGAGTTATTTAAGAATCCTGAATCATTAGATGAAACACTTATAAACCTAATATTGGTGTATTGGATTGTTTGGTGTCATATTTTCCAGCCCTCATATCAACTTAATGATAATCTAAACAAGCCCTAAAATCTGTCTTAAATGATCATTAAATGAGGCGTGTGCAATCAGAAAACCTAGGCTGATTTGTGTAATTATTTTACAGATATTTGAAATCAGATAAATGGTTAGGGTTTGGTATGGGTTCGTGAAGGTGCGTTGCGAATATGATTATGAATATATGTTAATATGATGTTTAATTCAAGTCTTGTGAATTTTGTGAACTCGTGTGCGTTTGAATAATTAAAACATGTTATATGATGGCCTAAAATGGATTTTTGGAATGGGCAGTTTTGAAATCCGAATTTGTGTGCATTACAACTCGAATTTCATAAGTGCTTAATACTGGTTCTTTACCTGTAAACTTATTTTAAGGTCTTAATTAAGTTTTCCAATTGGTTTGGGGTGATTTAGAGTTCATTGGGTTGCCTTTTTTAATTTTATGGAATCATATGTCAAACCTGAGTTTTGGGAACGTAAAATCAGTCAACTTCTACGATTTTTCATTTCAAATCATAAAGAGTTGAGAGCTCTCCTTTTACAGGTAGTATATTTCACATGTTTAGTAACTTCTGGAATTTTTGTAGATTTTTCTGAAGTATGTAAATGGGTTTGATAAACGTAAACTTTAGGGGTGTTTCTGCAGTTCACTTTCTGGACATGTTTGGGTAAATGATTTTTGAAATGGTGTTTTCACTTGATAATAAATTCTTTGAAAATTCATGTAAGCTCACAAGACATATAGGTACATGTGTAAATTTTTATAGCTTCTGAGTAAGAGTCTTATTGTGGTTTGAAAATTCGTAAAGTAGAGGCAAAAGTATACTAAAATCAGAAATTTTTTGTGAAATAATACCAATTGATGTGTCTTGAACCCTAAAGTGTACTTAATTGATAATTATGATGTAATTGATCATATATTAACCTAAATTAGGTAATGGAACCCTAATCACATTAATGAACCACTATAAGTATTTATGAATCAGTTATGACAATTAATGGACTCCTAAGTATTATATGAACCCTAATCCGTGTAGATTCGTTGAAGAAAGCGTGACGTTGTTTCCTTGTGATCACTGTTCCGTTTGCTTTCATTTTATTTGCTAAGGTACGGATATTCTACCCTTTCTCAGTAAGGGTTTTGCATTAACACTTCGATCCTTGACTTTATTTCATTTGTTATGATATTCGTTGGTGATTTCCGTTTGATATGATTTCTTATGATATGATATTTAGTTCTATGTCATTTAATATGACATTCGTTTCAGTTAATATTCTTCTGTTTAAATATACTATCATTAACCCGTTATGATGTGATATCTTGTTTATTCTGTTACCCGAGCTAACTAGTCATGGAGGTACCATGGCCATGTCATTGAGGCACCAATGGCATGACACTATCTGTGGCGGTGTGATTGGCCCACGGCGTTCCCTTGTGATATGTATATTATTATTGAGCTCGTGCACTTAATTGCCATTTTGGTACGCCAATATATTTTTCAGATTATAGGTGTATGGTGGTGTACATAACTTTGTTTTGCAGGGAGCGTATAGATGCATCCTAGGTATGATTTGTGATATGATTATGTTATGGATTTGTAGTGAATGGTGGTGTGTGTCATACACCCCATGTCACTTTTGGGAGGTCATGTCTCCATTTGTTATGTTATGATATATTATTGTGTGATTAAGCAGGTGGCTTGCTTTGTGAGCTCGTGGATAATTTCTTATGAATCGTTGCCTTCATTACCTTTCACTTAATTTATTATTCATTTGATTCTCATGACCTATGATATCTTGTTCGGCATATTCTTTTTTTATCTCATTTCATATACTTATTTATATTCAGTTCATTATTCATTTATATCCGTTCACTGGGCTTTTTAAGCTCAGCCGCATTTTCTTTTCCCTGCGGCAGGTATTCAAGCGGGATGCTGGGATTTGAGTGATGAGAGTAGGAGCTTTTAGAGGACCAACCCAACCTTAGTTTTCCATATCTTTTGGAATTAGTTTATGACTTATGTCTTGGTTATTTTATTTCATTTTAGAGTTGGATTTGATTTGTATTTCTTTGGAAGTCATTTTGTTTCATGAGCTGTATTTATTTATTTAAGTCTTCCGCTTGCGTTTATATTGTTCTGATTGACACCATAATGTGACATTTTGACCCTTGTCGGGTTGGGGTGTTACAGAGAGTCATGAGAGATTGTACCTTTTCCGACGATTTTACTTTTAAGCTTGCTACCAAACGTAACATTACATCCGTCGTATGATTGGTAGGTTGAGAAAAGGCTTTTGTTTCCCGTCATGTGCCTTGAACACCCGATGTCCTTAATCCACTCGTCTGGTTCCAATCCAACTTTCAAGCATACCTAAGTTATAGAAAAACTCAAGCATTTGGTCCCCAATATCTCATGGGTCCATTTGGGTTAAACATCCCATTATCTTGATTCATGAATGGAAATGGTGGATAAGGGTTCCATGGCATATAGTTGGGACTTTGATAATTCCTAGGAAAGTTTGGGTTCCAACTATTTTGATAATGATGTTGTGTGTTGTAGTTACTTTTTGGAAAGGGACGTTTGAGAATAGTAGTCCTAGGTCTTTGTTGAATAGTTTTGGTTCTAAACTCATTTTTAGCTTGTCCAATTCCTATAGTAACAGCTGGTTTTTATTTGTTTATAGTTGAACTAGAACTATGTTTCCTTGTGACTTTAACAAACTCAGTACGAGCCGAAGTGCAAGCTTTTTGTTCAGCAACAGTACCCGCGGAACCTTTCTCAACTACTGGCGGAACCAAGGATTTGGTTCCGTCGGATCCGTGGGTCTCTGAAACTATTGGAACAGTTTCTTGTACTTTTATGGCTAGTTTCTTAAAACTACTTACGTCTCCTAATTTCATAAAACCTAGTCCAGTTTTATCATGAGGTAGTTTTTGAATTTTTATTATCTGATCTGCTAAACTAATATTTTTATCAAACCTTTTAAACTTAGAAGTTTGTTTGATAAGTGTATCCTGTGTGTTCTTAAGCTTTTCTAATTCTAGTTTAAGCTCTTCACATGAAACACATGCTTCGTCAACAGCTTTACCTTTTTTCTAGTATTTTAATTTTTTCCTTTAATTCATAAACTTCGTTTTCTAGAAATTCTTTTTTGGTTTTCAAAAACTTATTTTTGTTTATGATTTTAAGACTAAGTTCACAGAGATTGTTATATTCTTTTTGCAAGGTATCATCATCAATAGAAGAATATGACGAGTCAGAATTTACCTCTTCTGAGTCATGAGCTATGAGAGCAACTTCATCGTTCTTAGGCTCGTCATCATCACCTTCACTGTCACTCCAAGCCCCACTAACAAAGGCTCTTTGAGTCTTGTTCTTGGTCGGCTTAGGACACTCTCCTATTAGATGACTAGTATCTCCGCACCTAAAGCACTTTCTTTCTCCTTTACCTTTCTTATCATCACGGTCTTTTCGGAAGGATTTCTTTTCTTCTCGAGGTTGTCTTACGAACTTCCCTCGTCTCCTAAAAAACTTCTTGAAATCACTTACGGCCATGGCATACTCTTCATCTTCGCTACCTGAACTAGACTCTTCATCATCACTTGAATCTACCCTAGCTTTTAAGGCAATGGACTTGATCTTTTCCTTTTTGCCCTTGACTATCTCTGAATCCTTTTCCATCACCATCTCATGAACTTTGAGATTTCCTATAAGCTCGTCAAGTGACATGTTTGAAAGATCCTTTGATTCTTCAATGGCCGTCACCTTTGCTCTCAACTTCGGATGAAGTGCTCTGAGAAATTTCCTAACAAAGTTCTTACTAGAAAAAGAATCGTCAAGTGCTTTAACAGAAGTAATAATAGTATTAAACCTAGAAAATGCACTATCAATGGTCTCATCTACAGGGATAACAAATTGTTCATGTTGTTGAACAAGAAGATCAATTTTGTTATCCTTTACTTATGAGTTCCCTTGATGAGTGATAATTAAAGATTGCCAAATACCTTTAGCGGTTTTACACATAAATACTCTTTCATATTCTTTCCTAGTTAAAGCATTATAAAGCATCATTTTAGCTTCATTATTTTTGGCAATCAACTTCTTTTGCTCATCACTGTGACGAGTAAGAGAAGTATCCTCATCCTGACCGCTTGATATATCTTTTATTATGGCCTTATGGTCACCTTCTATAATAATGTACCATAGATCTATATCCTTTGACTTCACATAATTTTCAAAGCGGTTTTTCCAATATATAAAACTATTTGGTTCAAATAGTGGTGGTCTTTGCATAGATTGCCCTTCTTTGAAGTTTTCAAAATCCATTGATCGTTTCAAGTTTTAAAATACAATATATTTTGAAATTCTTGAGTAACGTGGCTCTGATGCTAATTGTGGAAAACTAGAAGGGGGGTTGAATAGTTTTACCGTTTTAAAATTCTTTTGCTTTGAATACTTAACGTGATTTCAAAGTTATGCAAACAATAAACAATATATAACAAGTAAATAGAGAAAGAAACAATCAAACCACAACACGGATGTTTATAGTGGTTCGGTCTACAAGGACTCTCTTCCTTGCCCTACTCCACTCCTCGAGCCTCTAACTCGAGAGTTTTTCTTCACTAAGAAACAAGCTTCCTTCTTGCCGGATAAAACCTTTATACACGTTGCTTACACTTTTTCCGGTACAAAGCTGGATACTGAGTTCTTTTACAAGGGCACAACCACTCCCGACACTCTATGTACTTTAAGGACTAAAATACTAACCGGACTCTACTAAGGTATATGAATGATTGGTACAACAATGATGTGTGAAAAACAACTAATTCACACAGTGACTAATCTAACAAGTCTTGGAACGCTTAGTTGAAGCTTGTGATGCTTTGATCTTTTTGCTACAAAAGAAAGATCACTAAGAATGTAATATGTAATATGAATGGGTTAGTAATGAATGAAAGAATGAATGAATGTTATTTATGCTAAACAGTGATGAGAAAACATGAATGAGCAGCTTGCTATTTATAGGAAAACTAAGCAAACATCCCACGGATTTGGCGGATCCAAATTGAGGGATCCGTCCCTTATGGATTTTGGATCCGCGGATCCTTACAGCCAATCTTCCAAAATCTTTCCCAAGTCTTGCCAAGATATTACCATATCCAATTCTTTGTGAGAAGATCTAACCATGATATTCTTAAGATCTTCAAGATATCTAAATATATCAATATGATGTATGCCATGATGTCATTGTGCAATTTCCATTTTAAGAAATAAAGTGTAATATGTAAATGTAAAATGTATGTAACATGTATGTATCATGTATGAACTAGTGATCATGTATGTAGCATGTTATGAGTTTTAAAAGCTTGTAACTTTATATGTAAAAGATTTAACTCATATTTTTGCTTTGCTAAAGATAAAATTTATAATTGTCATTAACAAAATATAGCAAAGATCGTAAAATATAAATAACGTTTTTAGACGATATTCGTATTAACACATTTTTTTACTTTTGTTCTCAAGACGGGTTGTTAATTAAAGTCTAAAATTGGAAGGAGTACACTTCAAGCATATTTTTAAGCTCATGAAAATCTTAACCATTATTATTCGCTATGCACATGAGGTTGCTCGGGGTGGGAGGAGTTCGGGGTCAGACTTGCTCGCCATTGCGGCAACTTGGTAGTTGGCTTAGCGTTGAGTGGATTATTATCACGATCGCGAGCAAATTACACGCATTCTACTTTTTATTTCCATAATTAATAGGCAAAAACGAGTAGTGATAATTGGGTAATAAAAGTAATAAGGAAGTATTTAAAGTACCGTTGTGAAGAGTCTTATATGGCGAATAACTAAAGAAGTAAACATTACTAAGTTGCTGTTTGTTTTATTAAGAAGCTCTGAATCTGAATATATGGTTGAAAAGTCTGAATTTGATTCCATCTTAATCTGAATAAGTGGATAAAAAGTCTGCATCTGACAAAAATAAAACTGTTTGTTTTTGTAAAAATGTCTCAATGTGTTAAACTATCGGTGTTTACAATTTAAATATAAACGATTGCATTCACGTGAGAAATAAACTTTATTAAATATAAAAATACAAATTTTATAATTTAGTCAATTAAAAGCTAAAAGTATTAAAAAAAAATAATAATAATAAAAAATTGAATCTCATGTTTGTTTGGTAAAAAGAAACTTGCGTTTAGATTGAACTTTTCAAAACACTTAACTAAATTGGTTGGTTTAGAGTTGAGATATATAAGTCCGCTAACCGAACCCTCTAATATAAACAAAATATGAATTGTCACATAATTATTATCCCGTTTTACATTCTTTATCTAACAGAAAATACATAATGATTCTATTTAAACGTACTTTTAAGACAAAAAAAATTGAACAAAAAAAAAAAAAAAAGCTCAAATTATAAATAAATAAAAAGGTAAGAAAAAATTAAGACATTAAGAGGTGTTAAGACACCTCCTCTCCATCTAGTTCAACAAGAGGTTTATACCTCTTAATAGTCAGAAACAAATAAACGCTCTTAAAATTGACTGCTTCTTACCGCCTCTTAATGACATGAAAAAAACAAACACACTTTTTTGGGCTAAACATCTGATTGCGTCTTAATGAGTTAGATTAAGAGGCTGTTAAGAGGTATTTTTTAGAAAACAAACACCACATAAGAGATCTCGAAGCAACTCTTTAAGCGCACGTTATAGGGCATAACCGGTACCTATAACACCGCTGTTAGTGCAAACGTTACGATGTTTAATCTATACAGTGTCTTCATGTTTTAATGATGACAAACATATAACTTGTAATACATAACGTAAAGTGCATAGGTTACTCGTTTACACAAATCGTCAATGTATGCACACATCAACATCTGTTGATCCCAGTTATATACTTGATCGAATTCCCTTAGCTTGTAAAGGTTTAGTTATGCTAGGTAAACTAACCAAACTAGTATATAAACTGTATTGAATTTACTAAGGTTTATGCGGAATCTAAAAAATAGTATTAAGAAGAAAAATAACACAATAATAAACAAACCAACAACTTCAATATTATTAATATGAATACTCTCTTAGTATTAGGGTTTACAACCTTGAAGCTCTGAATAATACGTATGTAACTCAATGCCCTAGGACCTCATTTTATAGACTAAGGAGTCCTAGTCGGCTTACAATTACTTTATATACAAGATAAATCTTTAAAGAATCTTCTCTATACTTATC
The DNA here is from genome assembly GCA_021014915.2 of Artemisia tridentata subsp. tridentata. NCBI lineage: Eukaryota > Viridiplantae > Streptophyta > Magnoliopsida > Asterales > Asteraceae > Artemisia > Artemisia tridentata. The sequence goes on from CP139508.1 coordinate 397,663,456, forward strand.
AAAACATTCTATACATATTTAACCGACTCTAATACTCCTGCAGCACTAACAAACACTTAGCAGTACTAACTCTGTACTCTTGCAGCATTAAGTCTTCAGCAGTTGTAACTTAGTACTAGCAGCACTAAGTTTTCTTCTAGCAGTATTAACTACTTAGAATATTTTCCTTTAAGTCTTTCAGCAGTTATAATATACTCTAGCAGTAGTAACTTTCATAAGCAGCTTTAACCTTCATAACTAGCAGTAGTAACAACTTAGAGAATTTTTCATTAATACCTGAGTAGTTGTAATCACATGAGCAGCCTTAATCATCTTGAGCAGCAATAATACCTTGGAAGCTTTAATTCCCAACAACATCTCTCGACGGCTCAAGTTCGAATCACTTCAGGTATGAACAAACACTATACCAACTTTGTTAAGTGATCAAAGAAAATATTTTTGTCCTTAAAACTCACATTTTTATAAATGTGACAAAACATTTTTACAAAAATAAATTAGACAAATTATTTTTGTATTTATAAAGAAATTATTTAAAGAAAAATAAATTTGAATTTCAAATTCCCAACAGCTATTTTTCCTGCCCAAATTAGTTAAATTTTCACCAGATAACATTTCACTACTAAAGGACAAAATATGCCGGGAAGGTCCCTTAAATAAGGTGACGGTCCCTTATATATAAGGGACCGTCCAAGGTTTTAGGGACCGTCCCCCGCTCCTCGAGCTGCCTATAAATACTGGCCCATTTTCATCAGATTTTCTCAACCCTCTTGGCATAAAAATTTTATGTGTTTATAAGTGATCACTATAACTCTTTGGTATGTGTTTATAAGTGATCCCGTCATCCTCTATCTCAAGTGCAAGAGAAGAACACTCGAAGTCGTCAAGAATCGAAGTGTTATAATGTAGTCCACACACACACGTAACTTGTGTTACGATTCTCTTCTTCCTCAAAACTCTCTCATTTGTACATTAGTGTATCCGACTTGTGTGTGAGTCGTGATTAGGTGTGTAAGTGTAAATCCATACAACGTGTAAGTCCGTGGGTGATTGTGTAGATTAGGACGGTTTGTATGTCCTTAGGTGATTGTGTGTAGATTAGGACTTTGTGTAAGTTTGTGTGTCGGTGTGTGAAGACTTGGACTTGGTGTGAGTCCGTACGTGAAGACTAGGACCGGGTGAAAATCTGTGAATACTTGGATTGGGTGAAGATTCAAGTGGACGGGGTGATCGTCCGTGTGAAGATTAGGACGGGGTGATCGTCCGTGTGAAGACTTGGATTGTGTGTAAATCCAAGTGGACAAGAGTGCTTGTTCGTGTAGTCACGTGGGCTTTTGTGTAGATTGGTTCTAGCTAGGATTAGGACTCGACATTCCGCTTAGTGTCGTTAAATTGGTGTAGGCTTTGGTGTACGGTTTGTTCCGCCTAAAGGGAGGATATTGACTAGTGAAGTAACTCTCGAGTTGGGTACTCGGGGAGTGGAGTAGGGCGAAGAGGTGCTTCGTACCGAACCACTATAAATCATCGTGTCCGGTTTGCGCTTTCTCTTCTCATCTCTTTACTTTCTATTCTTGCATTTATCTTTACATTTATACTTGCATTACATTTAGGTTTGTGTGGCTTGTTGCGTGTATTGTGATCATGCTTGTGATATTAACTAGTTAACTTAAAAATGCAAAACATATGAAAACTTCATCACATGTCATAAACTCGCCACTGACGGCGGTCCCAAATATATATGGGACCGTCCGTACATATTAAGGACCGTCCACAGTGTAATCAGAAATAGCTTAACTCTTTTAACCTTATGTTTATGTGATTACTTGTATTGATGATACGTGAGTCATGACTTGGTAAACATACTTGTAATCACGTAACATATATAATTATTATGAGTGACATAACCACTATTCATATTTAGTCACACTTGATCGGGAATTTGATACGAAACGTTTAAGATTTTAAACAGGAACGTATTCACCCCCCTCTCTACGTTTCTACAATTGGTATCAGAGCCACGTCGCTCTAGTTTTCAAAACAAATGGTTTTTAAAATAGAGTACGATCCACGTATCAAATTTCTCATTAAGAGGGATTAAATATGAAAAGTGTTTAGTTGCTAAATTTGTGCTAAAGTGCTTTGTTGCTTAATTTGTACTAGTTTTGTTGGTTAAATGCACTTCGTATACTAGCTTGAAGGAAATGAATTTATAAACATAAAACGTGTTTTTGTTTACCGGTGACGGTCCCAAATATATGGACGGTCCTTTAAATATTTGTGGGACCGTCAACATTTAAGGGACCTTCACCAGAATAGTGTCAATTTTGAAAATTCATATAAAATCAACCGTAAGTCCGTAGGAGTCGTGGCACCCGCCATTTTAAAAGTAATTGAGTCTACATTCATTTAAAAATACTTTCAAGTATTGATTACAAACTCAATTAAATCATAAATGCAAAATACAACTTAGTGGTTAAAACCTTGTGTTACGTCTTAACATAAAACTTGTATTTTACTCTTTCTTTCGAGTCAGACATCTCTAGTAAATGAATATTTGAAAAATAGTGTCTTTATCTTTTCAAAATATTGATCTAAATTAATTTTTGAAATGGGGAGGAAAATTCTTTTCGAAACAAAATCAAGCAAGTATACATTGTTGTATCTAACATACAAAATGATTACGAATATCTTTATGTGTGTTATGCTAAATTGTTATTGCATTGTGTAACACCCCCAAATCTGATTTAGCGGAAGCATACATGTTTGGGTGCTACTAAATTGGTATCACAACACAGAGTATAAAGAATGGTTTTATCTCAACCATTTAAAATATATTTCATATTCAAAAGTGATTTGTTTACAACATTTCAAAAGTGGTGCGGAAATATAAGCCCATAAAAGATTTGCAAGTGGTCCCAAATATATCAGAGTCTTCTATGACCATGCCATGCCATGCCAAAAGCCTTCACAACTAGTTTATCGCCTTAAACCTGAAAATACATGCTAAAAAGTGTCAACACGAGGTTGGTGAGTTCATAGGTTTTAGTGGAAAATGTAAAGCATTTGAATAATGATTTCCCGGCAAAGGCATTGTAAATCCACTCAGTCACAAGTCCCGCCCATACAAGACTTGCAACCTGTGTGTTTACAACCCGCTGCCAAATAAGATTTGTTCTTGGTAAACAGAAGTAATATATTGCTTGGTTAAGCGGTACACTCGTAATGACCATTACACTTGGTAGTATGTCCGTTACACTCGGTAATGTGACCGTTACACCCGGTCATGTGACCATTTCGCCCGGTCATGTGACCGTTACACCCGGTCCTGTTATATGTGTTCGTCCAGTACCCCTGGTCAATGTGTGTGTTATGTGTACATATAATGCAGTCTAGTGAACATTCAAGTATTTCAGCCAAACAGTCAAATATGGAGTAAATAGTTTGCATTTTCCAAATAAACAGTCATAGAGTTTAATTAAAAACGAGCATGTATTCTCCCCCAAAACAGTTGTAAAACAAGTAAAAGTAGGGGCCATGAACTCACCTTGGTAAATAGCAGTCAGATCATAAAATAGTTCAGACAGTGTTCAGCACCGACACGCGACCTAGATTAGTAACGTTTGTTTTAGTTCACAATTCAAGTTCAAGGATTTCAATTATTTCAAAAGTTCATGTTGGTGTTGCTGGTGTGGCAGCATTTAAGTTCAAAAGTCTTTTCTGAGTTATATGAAAATGTTGGCTCTTGAGAGTACGCACGAATTACGAGAACGAAAATCCTTAGTTTGAAATGACTAAAGATTACAGAAAGGACGAATAATGGCACGACTTTTGTGATATGACGGAGAATGCTATAATCGTGTATATATGAATTTTACAAAGTGTGTGTGGTTATAAGAAATAAAATAAAAGTTATGTGTGTATGTATGTATATATATATATATATATATATATATATATATATATAATATATATATATATATATATATATATATATATATATATGACGGTTTCTCCCATTTTCTCTATTTGTGAAAATAACTTATATTTTCAATATAAATTGTACAAGTCAAGTTTATATATATGCACATATGGTTTGGACAAATTTTATGTCGCGTTGCGTTATTAATTTAAGTAACACATAAAGTTTTTGGAAATATAAATATGTTATGTTTTGACGAGTAGTGCCAATGGCAAAATTTTACGGAACGAGTATCGTACACGATTTCGTGTCGCAAGTGGGCTGTGGCCCAACAGTTCGAATGGGTTAAATAACAGCCTTATATGAATTTCGGTTTGTGGGCTAGGCAATGTGTAAAAGATAAACTTATAAGTTGGGTTTGCTTGGTGGGCTGTGGCCCAACCAAGGATGCGCTTGGATAAGAAATCCACAAGTCAAGAGAAACAAATGCCAATCTATACTTGTGTGTTGTGGTATCTACTATTCGCAGAGTGACAACAAAAAAAAGAAAACATTTGCATATCATTGTTTACACCCAACGAGTCTTACCCAAGGTCAAAGATAAACAAAAGAATAAAAGGGCTTCACTAAGTAAATCACAAAAATCAAAATGGGTCCTTGGGTGATGGGGCTGTTAACGCAAAACACAGGAGGAACAAAAGAATTTTTGTATTTCACGCTTAAATCTAGTGCCAAGTCTTAAACTTACAAAGTTGTTTACCTCTTGACCCTTTTCCAGTTCATTTTAACGCAAGAAAGACTATACATTAGTTGTGACTTAGGCCCCATATAAATGTAAGCCATGAGTGGGTTTAGACTCGATATTCAACGCGACTCATGGGAATTGAAATGGTACGATCAACAGGACATTATGAGGGGGAAATTATACCCTAGATGTCGAATAACTAAGTGCTCATTAGAGGTCCCTTTGGGGCCTCTTTGCCGAGCAGTGAACACTCCAAAGGAGTGGTTTTCCACAACTTAACTCCCAACAAAATTCCTCTTTTGAGACCACAACGAGTTCCATTCATCGAAAGTTTTGACTCGAAACAAGTTTGTCACTTAGGCAAAAGGTTAAGACCACGCATATTACCAAACGACTCAAATTCTTCCGAGACTCTATATCACTATTCGAGTATCATCAAGAAGAGGACCACCAATATTGAGTACAACTCAATCTTGGTGATCTCATTCGACAACCACAACTCAGTATCATCGCAAGATCATGACCAAGCTAAACCTATACTTGACTCGAATCTATTCATAACAACAAATTGAACTCGAATGTTTGTTCGAATCAAGAGCAATAACAAAAAAAAAGACCCAACATCATTAAAACCGAGCCAAGATTATTCTTTAATGTAGTTTTTCTTTAAAATTCAACCACACCAAGACCAACATATTATTCGACATAATAAAAAAATTCTTATTGACAACAAGGAGATGATATACAATTCGAGAACTCAATGAAATAAACAACAAGAATGAGATTTAAACCTTACAAAGGGTTGAAGATAGATCAATTTCAGGAGCCACCAAAGAAAACCCACTCGATTCCAAGCTAGCCACACCTTCCTCCTTCCCTTGATTTACTCGACTGGGATATTGTTTGAGATGAGATTGATGATCTTGGTGTGACCTAGCCTTTCCTGGAACCGAGGGTCTTAAAGGGTAATCCATGGCAAATTCTTGACTCACTTTCAATCTAACAAAGATAATGTTTAACCATTTTTGGTTATCTCCCCTATCTATGCCTCGAAGACAAGATTATTCGACCCCTAAGGAGCGGGTTTGGGTCTCGATGAAGCTTGGGAAGGTAAGAAAGGTGCTACAGGGTATCTATCGATGGTGATGGGAGATAGGAATTTTTGGCAGAGAATATTGTTTGCGTATGGTGATGATCGAATAGGAGGAAGAAGATCAGGGAAAAGGAGGTATAGACCTCACATGTGTTGACTGAGTGGAGGGTTTACTTATTTGTTGAAAGTTTCATAATGTATTGTGTATACCCCGTGTCCCGTTTAGTTGAGGTTTATTTGTGGTAACGCGGTTTCACGTAAATGTGAGAAATAAAATCCTGGAGTCGTTTTCACGATGTTAATATAAAATAAATTTATTGACTCCCAAAAATAAATTTTACAGTTCAACCTTTACTAAATTGGTGTCGGTACGCGTGTGGTGTCAGTTTTTCAGAAAAACAAGACAACCTTTCGTTTTTGTTCCGTTAGCGTCTGAAATTGTCAAAAAGTGATAAATTCACTTTTACTATTAAATTAAAATAGTTTTGGTGAGTTGTTGTACGCTACTGCGTGCGGTTTTGATTCCTGTAATAAATATGTAAACGCATAAGTGTTCAGTTGTGTAATAATAAATAAACATTTATTATTAAAATATTAGTGGAAAAGTACCGGTTGTCACATCCTTCCCGCCTTAGAAGGAAAACCGTCCTCGGTTTTCACTTAGAGTTACCCGATAGAGTTGAGAAAAATTGAGGGCATTTACGCTTGATTTTGTTTTCACGTCCCCATATGAATTCGAGACCTTTTCGAAAAATTTATTGAACTTTGACAGTTGAGAAGTGAATTGTTCGCTCTGAAGTACAAGGTTCTTGAGGTGACTATTCCCATCATAGCATGATGACTAGTTTTCAAGGTTTGATCCGGAGTTGTGTGTTTTTCGTTTTCATAGGATTGGATAGAAATCTTGTTCGAGAACTTTGTTTGAGTAGGTCTTTATACGAATTTGACCAAAAAAATTTTTTTTTCCAGCTAATACACATTCCTTTGTTAGAGATCAACAGATACGTAGGGTGACACGGTTTCAAAAGATTCAAAATTTCATAAAACGATTCTTAGTTATGGTGTGGATGGGATAATTTCCACAAAAGTTGGCGTTTGACATTCCGTAACAATAGTTTGCTAGAGTTTGAGCAGAAAAATTTCACGCATCCAAGTGAGTGTTTTAGAAAGATACAACTACAGATTTCATAAACCTAAGTATTCAATTTATTTTAACTGTACCAAGGGGTAGTAATATAAACGTTTTCCAGGTGGCTGGATAGTCCACCGGGTGATTGCAAAACAGTTTATAAAACGATTTGTTAAAACAGTTTATAAAGTAATGGGAAACAATTTATTATTGACAAGATAATGGCAAACTGCAGTTTTGTTTGTGGTATAGTAGCAAGGCAACAAATCGGTTTATAAAATAGCTTGTGAAATGATTTGTAAAACAATTTATAGATCGAGAACTGTTCGTGGTTTCTAAAATAGTTGTAAGGTCGAAATTTTGATTTCATAAAGTAGTAGTAAAACATTTGTTAAGTAACTCGAATATGGTTTGTAGAATAATCTAGAACAGTCTGTGTGGCATTAGCGACATGATTTATTATTTTATGAGAGGGTAGCAAAAATAACCGATATTCCCGAGGGACGAGAGGAGGATTAGGTGATTGTCCCAAGGAACGCGGTTAAGGTTATTCTTTAGGGTCTTAAGGTTTCTGTCGGGCGCAGAATCTCTGCCGAATGGGGAGTTTAGCGAGTTCAGAGTACGACTCTGAAGGAGGATGTTGATTGCTGCTAGCAATCGGTTGGCTGTCTCAGTAGTGTACTTAGTATTTAACGCGGAAAGTACAACATTATTTGAGTGTAGGGTTTAAGGTGGAGGTGACTGTAACAAAACCACAACAAAACAAAGCTGAATATAATTCCAAATCCGAAATGGGGTCCAAATTAAAACATAGTCAAAACCAGTTCCGAACGTAGCCAAATTCATTTTCAAATGTAGCTAGAATCAAATCCGAACGCTCCAATAAGCTCAACTGGCTTATTAAAATCTCGAGGAGTTACGAATAAGCAACTCGGGTTCAAACGGCGCCAATCGGATCTAACCGACCCGATGCAAATTATGGTGAGACGGTGATAAACAGGAATTCCATATCATGGAGAGGTATAGCGGTGCCGGTGTATTATGGTTCATAAGGTGTTATGATGCCAGTGTGTTGTGTGCAGATGTGAATGTTTACGTTAGGCAATGATTAAGTACACACAAAAATTTCTAAGACTTTCAAAATCAAGTAGAAAATCAATCTGGACATAACTTCTAGTATAACTACTCTGAGTATTGCAAAATTTACCTCTGAGTCGGACATAGGTGATCAGGCTATGTCCCACTGTCCCTGGTCGAATATAGGTGATCAGTCTATATTCCACCGAGGTTCAATAAATTTTGGAATAGTCAGCTTAGTTACACCAGTAATATATCCCTTACTTTTAAAAGAATATGTCTTATCATAAGTAAGGCAGCAGGCTTGGCAGGCAGGCATGTGTCGGTCATAGGGTTTTGTTTTTGTAAAAGTGGTTATAGTCTAGGTTTGAAAAATACCCAGTTCTCTATAACCTAGGCTCTGATGCCAATCTGTAACACCCCCAAAATCTGGTTTAGCGGAAGCATACATGTTTGGGTGCTACTAAATTGGTATCACAACACAAAGTATAAAGAATGGTTTTATCTCAACCATTTAAAATAGATTTCATATTCAAAAGTGATTTGTTTACAACATTTCAAAAGTGGTGCGGAAATATAAGCCCATAAAAGATTTCAAGTGGTCCCAAATATATCAGAGTCTTCTATGACCATGCCATGCCATGCCAAAAGCCTTCACAACTAGTTTATCGCCTTAAACCTGAAAATACATGCTAAAAAGTGTCAACACGAGGTTGGTGAGTTCATAGGTTTTAGTGGAAAATGTAAAGCATTTGAATAACGATTTCCCGGCAAAGGCATTGTAAATCCACTCAATCACAAGTCCCGCCCATACAAGACTTGCAACCTGTGTGTTTACAACCCGCTGCCAAATAAGATTTGTTCTTGGTAAACAGAAGTAATATATTGCTTGGTTAAGCGGTACACTCGTAATGACCATTACACTTGGTAGTATGTCCGTTACACTCGGTAATGTGACCGTTACACCCGGTCATGTGACCGTTTCGCCCGGTCATGTGACCGTTACACCCGGTCCTGTTATATGTGTTCGTCCAGTACCCCTGGTCAATGTGTGTGTTATGTGTACATATAATGCAGTCTAGTGAACATTCAAGTATTTCAGCCAAACAGTCAAATATGGAGTAAATAGTTTGCATTTTCCAAATAAACAGTCATAGAGTTTAATTAAAAACGAGCATGTATTCTCCCCCAAAACAGTTGTAAAACAAGTAAAAGTAGGGGCCATGAACTCACCTTGGTAAATAGCAGTCAGATCACAAAATAGTTCAGACAGTGTTCAGCACCGACACGCGACCTAGATTAGTAACGTTTGTTTTAGTTCACAATTCAAGTTCAAGGATTTCAATTATTTCAAAAGTTCATGTTGGTGTTGCTGGTGTGGCAGCATTTAAGTTCAAAAGTCTTTTCTGAGTTATATGAAAATGTTGGCTCTTGAGAGTACGCACGAATTACGAGAACGAAAATCCTTAGTTTGAAATGACTAAAGATTACAGAAAGGACGAATAATGGCACGACTTTTGTGATATGACGGAGAATGCTATAATCGTGTATATATGAATTTTACAAAGTGTGTGTGGTTATAAGAAATAAAATAAAAGTTATGTGTGTATGTATATATATATATATATATATATATATATATATATATATATATATATATATATATATATATATATATATATATATATATATATATATATATATATATATATATATATATATATAATATATATGACGGTTTCTCCCATTTTCTCTATTTGTGAAAATAACTTATATTTTCAATATAAATTGTACAAGTCAAGTTTATATATATGCACATATGGTTTGGACAAATTTTATGTCGCGTTGCGTTATTAATTTAAGTAACACATAAAGTTTTTGGAAATATAAATATGTTATGTTTTGACGAGTAGTGACAAGGGCAAAATTTTACGGAACGAGTATCGTACACGATTTCGTGTCGCAAGTGGGCTGTGGCCCAACAGTTCGAATGGGTTAAATAACAGCCTTATATGAATTTCGGTTTGTGGGCTAGGCAATGTGTAAAAGATAAACTTATAAGTTGGGTTTGCTTGGTGGGCTGTGGCCCAACCAAGGATGCGCTTGGATGAGAAATCCACAAGTCAAGAGAAACAAATGCCAATCTATACTTGTGTGTTGTGGTATCTACTATTCGCAGAGTGACAACAAAAAAAAGAAAACATTTGCATATCATTGTTTACACCCAACGAGTCTTACCCAAGGTCAAAGATAAACAAAAGAATAAAAGGGCTTCACTAAGTAAATCACAAAAATCAAAATGGGTCCTTGGGTGATGGGGCTGTTAACGCAAAACACAGGAGGAACAAAAGAATTTTTGTATTTCACGCTTAAATCTAGTGCCAAGTCTTAAACTTACAAAGTTGTTTACCTCTTGACCCTTTTCCAGTTCATTTTAACGCAAGAAAGACTATACATTAGTTGTGACTTAGGCCCCATATAAACGTAAGCCATGAGTGGGTTTAGACTCGATATTCAACGCGACTCATGGGAATTGAAATGGTACGATCAACAGGACATTATGAGGGGGAAATTATACCCTAGATGTCGAATAACTAAGTGCTCATTAGAGGTCCCTTTGGGGCCTCTTTGCCGAGCAGTGAACACTCCAAAGGAGTGGTTTTCCACAACTTAACTCCCAACAAAATTCCTCTTTTGAGACCACAACGAGTTCCATTCATCGAAAGTTTTGACTCGAAACAAGTTTGTCACTTAGGCAAAAGGTTAAGACCACGCATATTACCAAACGACTCAAATTCTTCCGAGACTCTATATCACTATTCGAGTATCATCAAGAAGAGGACCACCAATATTGAGTACAACTAAATCTTGGTGATCTCATTCGACAACCACAACTCAGTATCATCGCAAGATCATGACCAAGCTAAACCTATATTTGACTCGAATCTATTCATAACAACAAATTGAACTCGAATGTTTGTTCGAATCAAGAGCAATAACAAAAAAAAAAAAGAAGACCCAACATCATTAAAACCGAGCCAAGATTATTCTTTAATGTAGTTTTTCTTTAAAATTCAACCACACCAAGACCAACATATTATTCGACATAATAAAAAAATTCTTATTGACAACAAGGAGATGATATACAATTCGAGAACTCAATGAAATAAACAACAAGAATGAGATTTAAACCTTACAAAGGGTTGAAGATAGATCAATTTCAGGAGCCACCAAAGAAAACCCACTCGATTCCAAGCTAGCCACACCTTCCTCCTTCCCTTGATTTACTCGACTGGGATATTGTTTGAGATGAGATTGATGATCTTGGTGTGACCTAGCCTTTCCTGGAACCGAGGGTCTTAAAGGGTAATCCATGGCAAATTCTTGACTCACTTTCAATCTAACAAAGATAATGTTTAACCATTTTTGGTTATCTCCCCTTTCTATGCCTCGAAGACAAGATTATTCGACCCCTAAGGAGCGGGTTTGGGTCTCGATGAAGCTTGGGAAGGTAAGAAAGGTGCTACAGGGTATCTATCGATGGTGATGGGAGATAGGAATTTTTGGCAGAGAATATTGTTTGCGTATGGTGATGATCGAATAGGAGGAAGAAGATCAGGGAAAAGGAGGTATAGACCTCACATGCGTTGACTGAGTGGAGGGTTTACTTATTTTTGAAAGTTTCATAATGTATTGTGTATACCCCGTGTCCCGTTTAGTTGAGGTTTATTTGTGGTAACGCGGTTTCACGTAAATGTGAGAAATAAAATCCTGGAGTCGTTTTCACGATGTTAATATAAAATAAATTTATTGACTCCCAAAAATAAATTTTACAGTTCAACCTTTACTAAATTGGTGTCGGTACGCGTGTGGTGTCAGTTTTTGAGAAAAACAAGACAACCTTTCGTTTTTGTTCCGTTAGCGTCTGAAATTGTCAAAAAGTGATAAATTCACTTTTACTATTAAATTAAAATAGTTTTGGTGAGTTGTTGTACGCTACTGCGTGCGGTTTTGATTCCTGTAATAAATATGTAAACGCATAAGTGTTCAGTTGTGTAATAATAAATAAACATTTATTATTAAAATATTAGTGAAAAAGTACCAGTTATCACACATTGGGCATAGATTACCTTACTTGCTTATGTGTTTTTGATTGCTTGCTTATCTTAAAATATTTTTGTAACTCACTTAGATATCTAGACTAAGTTAATTAATCATGTTTGTCGAAAACAATTGTTTTACACAATTATTTCTCCAAAGGTTCAAGTGTTGAAATATGACACCTTAAAATATTTAACACTTCTTCAACATGATTTCTAAAATATTACATGCACTTATCTTAGTTGGTTATAGGTTGTCTAATCAAGAGAAATGTTTATAATAATACATTAGTATTTAAGTAAAAGAAAATGCATTTTTGAACCTTGCATGTATTTGAACACACACTAATTGTTTCAAACATGTAGTCATAAACTATTTTTACATAAGTTGTGTATTGTATAAAAATGGTTAGGATAATTATTTTTTATACTTATGAAATGTCAAAAACTATGCACATTATACGTAATAATAAATAGTTTTCGCACACAAAAATAAATGACAATCTTGAATCATTAAGTTAACATGTCATTATTATAAACCTCACACATACAACTAATCTTAAATTTGATGGAGCACATTCCATAAATCTTTATTTATTTTCTTTATTAAAAAAAGTGGTCGTGAGGGTCAATAAAGATTTCGAGCATATATCAATTCATTATTCAAATTATGATTGATATCATTATCGAATCTAATTGACAAGTTTTCGAGTATGGACATGAAATTGAAGTCATTATTTGTCTAGCTTCAAGATATAACAAAATATATCATCTCGATTGATTATGAAAATAATGATGTCCTTCTCAAGACGAAAAGAATATGCAACAGATCATAACTCACACTTGTGTTGATGATGTGATATTGAGTCTTCTTGTCCAATGGTTATGTTTCAAATATTAAACTAATATGTTTTAAAGATGAATAAAATACACAACGAAGTAGGATTGACAACTTGGATGTTTCATCCGAAATATTCAAGTAATTTACTTTGCAATGCAATTTGTAAATGTGTCATTTCCGAAAAACCAAACACGAGCAAACAAAACAACATATGTTGACTTTGCTCATGAACGACTCAACACTCAAAATCACATGTATTTCTTATATCAAAAGATTGACAAAGGATAACTTATATCCTATGCATTTCATTTTCTTTGTAACATAAATGGTTATGTCACAAGAAAATACATTATATCTTGTCTAAAAATGCAGGGCATTAGATTTTGAAAGTAACCTAATACAACGTGTGTCATTTCATAAACAAGTAAAATTCGTTCATCATTTTTTACACTAAAATACTTGTTTTCCTAAGAGTAATAACTTTTTTCCTTTTAGATAATCATATTTGTTGAAAAATACAATATGACTTGTCCCAATGACACATCGTAAAACACTTGCAAGATCTATTAAGGTAAGTAACCTTAATTGGGCTCGTCTTCTCAAGATATACTAAGGAGTATTCTTGAAACACTTTCTTTGCTCTAGAAAACCAAACCGTGTTAAATTAATAACTCAACAAACAAAGATGTCGTCATGTAATACACCATCTAAACCAAACAACCTCCAAATCTCAAACACATATTTAAAATATTGTGCTTGCCTTTGTAAGGATTTTGTGTAAGACATGTTGTCTTCATTAACCGGCTTTTAAAATATGGTTAGGACATGTATTAGCGGAATCGGCTAATATCATCCTTGGAAAACTTCGATGGGAAAATATAGGAATTCCAATTCTTCTAATATAAGAATGGCTACCGGAGAACCTATTGCACTAGAAATTCAATTTAACCTAACAGTTGAATTGCTTCTAGGAGAGAAGTTGGGTTTGTGGTAAATCCGTAAAAATGGTCATGTTTAGCCTTAATTGAGCACCGCTAGTGATAGTCTCATATCTATTCTCAAACTTGAAAAATTTCCATTCCTACATTTGACTAAAGATGTTTTACATCGATGATCTTTGTCTCCCGTTAGGATTGCATTTTAAACAAGTAGTAATTAGGATTCTTCTTGACAAACCTAGATTACTTGCATATATGTGTTTAATATTTGAAAACAACAACTTGTTCTTGTGAAATATGATTAAATGTCTTCATGATTTCTTAAATGCTCAATGCCTACTTGCTTAATTATTGAATGCTTGTTCATTAGAAAGATCTTGTTTTGAATTAGCTTTTCTAATTTTATATTTCTTGATATATGTTCATGATACATGCTCTTATGTGCTAAATGTAAACATGCCTTACTTAATGTTTGCTTTCATAGTAATCATGCTTCGTATGCATCCCTTTACATGACTTACGTGTTATTTGTGCACCTACACTATGTCGGTCTAATAGATAATAGACTAGGTATGCCTATCATGATAACCTCTTAGATGCACACATTTTGTTAATCACCATCTCGCTCTCTTCCAAACAATCTACTCTTTTGTCTAGGAAAGATTACTCCCACACTTCTCTTATAACCTACACCTCTCCTATTTCCAAACATTCTCTAATCATTTGTAAATTATCTTCATACCCAACAAATGATTATATACACTTTTCATATAATCCCAACATTCCTATAAAACATTCTTTATCAAATCCCTAAATCATTCCTTAATCATTATTGCCCAATTCTTTTCTTTCTTAATGGCAATATGATTATCACATAATCAATCCTTTGATTATTCCTATCCTTGCATCTGGGAAAAACAGAGAAAAATGAAAAGACTCTGCACCCCACTAGCGACGGTCCCAAAAACATATGGGACCGTCCCTTATTTACAGGACCGTCCCCAGTAAAGGTGTCATGAACTGGTTCACTGTTTTTCTTTTTCTGCATCCTTGACTCACCACTCTCTGGACCAGTTTCTTTCTCTTTAAACAATACTTTGAACCATCCTACACCATGCCTTTTCCAAAATAACAACCATTTTGATCATCTTAACACTTATCCCTTCACTCTCCTTTATCATCTCCTTCATTCTCTTCTTTCTAAGACTTATACATACAATTGGCACCACACATGAGAATCCCTTCAAAAACTTCTTCTTCTTCACTCTCTAGACCATATTCATAGTCCATTGTACAATCCCTCTTCTTGTTCTCACATTCACCTCTTCTTGATAAAAACACCCAACAAAACTAGGATAGTATGTACCATCTTTAAAGTCTCCCATCTTCCTCACTTCTTTCCATCCTCACTCATTGTAAGTGCAAACGGTCCTTTCATTGTCTCCCTACACACATCTCTTCTCATCCCCTTCAACATAAGCCTAAATTAAACCACTATCTTCAAATATGAAGTCTTCTATCTTCCTTCTCATCTTTACATTATCCTTGTCAACCTTAGCTTAAAACCCTCTTTCTTCATTTTCGTTCATCCTCTCCTATTTCTCCACTTTAAAGAGTCATCTTCATTCTCATCTAGGAGTATATCATCTTCACTCTATATCACCTAGACATTAGACACTTATCTTGGAAGAAGTTAGAGAATGGTGTGTTATTATATAATCAATAATTATATATGTTTAGTTTCAATTCCTTTCGTGCCATACTTTAGAATACTCATATTTGAGTCATGCATGTATTAATCTCTGATAATGCATTGCTATATATATCATCATTATTATATATATGTGCACCTGTCTACTAACTCTGTTTTGTAGCATTACTTCATCGCTCGATTCTTTGTAGCCCAAACAAGGGGGGGGGAGCATACACCAAGGGGGAGCATGTAACACCCCCAAAATCATAATATTCGCGGAAGCATACAGTTTGGGTGCTACTGGATTGTAATCACAACACAAGATATAGGGAACGGATTAAAAATCCGTTTTAAAATATATTACATAAGTTAAGTCATGTAACATTACATAAAATCCATTTTGATGTAAATGAAGCCCATTAAAATAAAAAGGTCCAATTGTCAGAGTAAACGCATTAAAAACATTTCCATCATTTATTGTGACCGACGCCATGCACTGCACCCGGCTAAACGCACCTCAGTTTTCTGAGAAAAACATGCTAAAAGTCAGCTAACGCTGGTGAGTTCATAGGTTTAAAAACATTTCCATCATTTATTGTGACCGACGCCATGCACTGCACCCGGCTAAACGCACCTCAGTTTTCTGAGAAAAACATGCTAAAAGTCAGCTAACGCTGGTGAGTTCATAGGTTTAAATAAATAGCACATATGGACCAATAGCAATATCATAAAATTCAGCAGATACACACTATCCGTTATGCAAACACTAAGCCTCATCCTACCGATGCTAAGACAATGCAGCACGACTAGCGTTAGCAAAATAAATAAGGGTGCCCGCGAGTGTTAATCCCCAGACACTCGGCCAAAAACCCGAATTGGTATACATTCGCCTTGGCTATGCCGAGCCAATCGAACGGGGACGTCACTCCCAATAGATCTATTTATAACAAACGGCTTCCCAAACAGGAATTAACGGCAGATGATAGTGGGCACAAAATGGGATTCAGCAAACTTTGGTTTCTGCATACTAGTGTGATCTCAAAAGCAAATTCATTTCTGGTCCATGAAAACAGTTTTGCATGTTTCTCACCCCAAAGCTTATAAAACAATAATCGTATAAAATATGGGGCTATAAACTCACCTTTCAATAACATCAAATCAGCAAATAAATCAAAATAATGCAACCGCGCCGATCAGCACCCTAAATCAGTACGGTAAGTCTTAGCAAAGCGTTCGTGTCTCATGTGTCTTTATTATATTTGAAAAGTTTTACGTTTGACCTGTGCTCGTGTATTTCTTGCTTGCTGTGTGGTAAATATATTTTGAAACGATTTATTATTGTAGCTCTTGGGGGTAGCTCATGGTGAAAGTGCATGGTGGGAATGCGTAACGGAACATCCATGCTAGTATTAGCGATTTAAATGTACAAGTGTTATATATATATATATATATATATATATATATATATATATATATATATATATATATATATATATATATATATATTATAAGTTGATTTCTCATATATTTAATTAATGGAGATTAATTAAATAAGTTTTTGAAGAATGATTAATAGAATATAGTTACTGAAAAATTATTATATTTAGAAACATCGTTTATTATTTTTGTTGCAACTTTTATTATAAGAAAACAAGTTTTTGTTAAGTAATTCCATAAAGTTTACTTAAGTTATGAATTTTTACAAAAATATTCTAAGTGTTAGGTTTTTAGAAAATTTGGGCATGACTCATTCGTTTATACAACGTTTCCATTTATCTCAAATGTTGCAACTTTTACTCAAACATTTCACTAATTAGTTTCAAGTGCAAAAATACTTTAGTGATATGTATATATTAAGTGTCGTGAATACTTTCGTAGTTATATTATTCGTTAACTTCATTTTTAAGTATTAACACTAGATTTCGACACAAAGTCAATATTTTGTCAAAAAGTCAACAAAGTCAATCTCAATGTAAATTTAGTAAAAATGTCAATTTTTACCCTTTCGGAGACTAAACGTCTCAAAACAAGTCCAAAAATAGTTATCGTTATTTTCATCGCTTCGTTAAACATTATTAACTTCGGCGAGTCGAAAAATATTCCAAAAATCAAATTTATCATTTTTATGGCTCATTGGGCCGAAAACTATTGAAAAAGCCCAATAACCAATTTTAGCCCAAAACACATTTTTAGTTATAACGTATATATCGACACGTTACTAAAAATCATTTTACTCGTTCAATACGTCCGTTTGGTCAAAAAGTCAAAACTACATATTTCTCCATGGGCTTCGGCCCAACAGTAAAACCATGGGCTTTTTGGCCCAAAAATTAGTTTGGTCCAATTTGTTAATATTTGGTACTTATTAGTTATTTTAGTTACCAAACAAACTTTATACTTATCAAATAAGCTTTAATAAATAAGCTACTTAGTCAATTAGTCAACTATGACCAAAACATATGTTGTTCGACCCATATTCATGGTGTCAACTCATTTTTATCTTTTTACTAGTTATTTTTAGTAACTTAGGGCTTATTTTCAATCCATTCCAAATAAACACTCAATTATATTTTTCCACCATTTCACCACTTGAGCCAAAATTTTATGTTTTTCAAAACCCCAATAATCTTATATTTATTTTTATGGCCGAACCATATATGTGCTCTAAAAATCAATATAGTGCTTAAATTAGTGTAAAAACCATAACAAATGTTTGTATCATCAAATAAGCACTATATGTAACAATATTTACCACACAAGCAAGAAATCTACAAACTAACTCATATTCATCCAAAAATGTCGAGCATAATGAAATATAGATCAAACCCTAGCTTTAATCATATTATCAAAACATACTCATTTAACACTTTTAAACATCATTATACACCAAATGAACAAGAGATTAACAAGTTTAGAAAAGTTTTATGAATCCTTACAAATCTTGTGATGTTAACGTGGCAAGGAGGACAAGAACACCCAAAGCTTCACTAATTTTACCCAAACCAAGCTCCAAATTACCCAAAAACTTTATGTAAACACCAAATGATCTTGATCTTGAAGTGAAAATTTTTGTAAGAATGTTTATGTGTGTGTATGTTAGGCGTCTAAATGAAGCTACAAAAGGAAGATGAGAAAGTTATTTTGGGTAGTATTTAAGATAGAATTGTTAGGAAATCCAAAAAGTATAACTATTAGTAGTAATTTTTAGATTACATTTAAGATAAGGAATTTTTATCCCATGTGAGTTTTGTGAGCTTATGTGACCGGCTATGGCTTAATTGGGGAAGGCAAAAATAGTTTTTATCCCGCTTTGGTGTATAGTGTGTCGGTTTGAGTTTAAATGTTACCGTAAAGTCCCGGTTTGACGTTTTTGGACCCGATAACGTAAAATAAAGTTTTTAACCACGTTTTCGTCAGAAATATAATAAAATGTCATTACTGACTCAAAAATATATTTATTTGACTATTACCATATGTACTGTGCTGTCGGTACGCGCGTGCAGTTGTTTTTCAGAAAAATGCGAGAAAGCTCTCAGTAAATTATAATACTTGTCAGTAACTATCAGAAATGTGGTAATTTAACTTTACTGACAAAAATATACTTTTTATGCAGTGACTGTAAGCTACAGTATGCTGGGACAGCTCCCGAAATGCTTAAAAATACTCAGAAACATGCAAATGCGCATAGAAATGCTTAGCTTAAAAATAATTAACACTGATATAATATTAATTAACAACGTGAAAATTACCATTGGTCACAGAGCATTTGCAAATGTCAAACTTGTTTGCAAATCGTTGACGCATCTACACATTACTTGCTATGTGTAGTCCACCTCTATAATGCTACTCATATTCTTTTACATACTTTGTTGCTTGAAACTAACCCTTGATGTAGGTTAAGAATTTGCAACATATTTGATTCATGGATACGCTAAAAGTCAATGGGGATGCAATGAGCTAGGGGGAGCTTGAAAATTTTGGTCAAGGGACCAAACCCGTTATGGGTCGCAACCACGGGGACATGATCCGTTAAAAAAAAGTAAAAGGACTATATCCATTAAACTCGACAGACCACATGGACCATTTTTGAAATTAACTCTAAAATAAAACTTACACAATATATATATATATATATATATATATATATAAGTAAAATTTAATTTCATTAATATAAAAAACATTACATAAATTAAAAGACATTACATAAAAATGTTAAACAAAAAAAATATGTTAACAAAAATATGTACTAGCTAGGCCCAACTGAGTAAACTTGGCCCAAACAAAAATAAGTATTAGCTTGGCCCTAAAAAAAGGTTAAAAAAAAAGAAGGAAAAAACTACTTCTTTTTCCTTATTTGTTCCTGCGCTGCCTGACTTGCAAACCAAAAATTTATAAAAAAAAAAAAAAAAAAAAAAAAAAAAAAAAAAAAAAAAAGCCAGCCAGCACAAACACAACCCAACACACGTTCACAATCAAAAAAAAAAAACCCTACGGCGGTGGTTGGTCACCACGGCGCGAGGACCGACGACGCCAGCCCCGGTACCGTGCGCGGTGGCAATTTTTGGGCTGCTAGCTCAACGCGAGCCTATGGCTTGTGCGTACCTCCCACTCTTAGTGTGTATTTCTTACACCGTTAGTTCCTGTTATGTTTGCAATGTTAGTCTTTGAGTTATTTTCTTACATTGTTAGTCCTTTTAATGTATAAAATTTAGTATAAATGTATAAAATAAAGTGTGTTTGTTTTAATGGAATTGAAAAATTAAAAAAAAAAAAAAAAAAAAAAAAAAAAAAAGTGACCCGCATCTAGTATAACATGAGAAGAGTGTTTTTGAGTTTTATATTATAAGAATGTTACTCCCTCTGTCTCATATTAAGTGTTCATAATGAAATTTTGGGATGTTTTAAATTAAATGTTCATATTATATTATAATTAGTGAGATTAGACTTTAGTGGGTAAAAGTAATATTTGATTAGTAGAGAGTGTAACTAATAGAATTTACTAAAAATTTGTGTATTTTGAAAGTGTACATTTAATATGGGACAGAGGTAGTATAAGTTAAAAGGGATAAATAACTTGTCGTTAACCCCGTTAGCTAGCAGCCTAGAATTTATACAAGAGCCTAGAATTAAGCAACACACATTTGTCCTCACTCTAAAAGCATCTCACCTATTTATTGCATAGCACCTCTCTCACTCTTTCTCTCTCACATACATACAAAACCACAAACTTCAACTCATCCAACGAACACCTCCCAACAAAAAAAAAACACGCACATCTTCCCAAGAATCACGACAAAGATTCTCCTTAAACCACAACCTAGGATGGAAGATCCTCCTAAACACAACAACAACAACAACAACGACAACAACAAAAAGAACGACCGCAAAACCATACATATAGGCGCTGGTGCAGGCAGTTTTGGTATAGGTGGAATTGTGTTGTTTGGTGGTGCTATAGTGACTGCAACTCTTGTGTCAGCAGCTTTTGCTTTTAAAAATAGACGACAGAAACAAAGTTCATCATCATCAACATCAACAAGGTTTATTTTTCGTAATTTAATTCTTTGTTTAGGAAATATATATTTATTATGAGAGCATGCATTAATGATGCTGTTTAGGTGCAACAACTTTTTTTTTTTTTTTTTTTTTTTTTTTAAAGTTGTTAGTCGTATTTAATGAAGTGTGTTTTTTTACTTTTTAATGTATCAAACTTTTATTCTGTTACCTATGTATCCGAGTGACCTTCTATAGCATGTAAAACTGTGACAATATAGCGGATAAAAGGTGACATGTCATCAAAGTATCCGGTGCACAGTTACTGTTTTACCCGGTATAAGGTCACCGGATGGCAAGGAATTGTGTTTTTTCCCATGCACCTCAGCGGCATGTCATCTTTCTCTCTCCTCTCACTCCCCTTCATCTCACTTCACCATTTAGTCGTCAAGTCTTTCATTAAAATAACCACTTTATATAAATATACCCCAATAATTACCTCACACACACTCACACACAAAATAAAAAATATTAAAACATCAAACTAATATTATGGTGATCAGATCACCACTATGCTTCTTGCTTTTCGTGTCTCATGCGTGAACAAGGGTGGAAGGCATGGTTGCTCATGCGTGATTTCTGACAGTGGTGAAGCAACCACTGGCCTTGCCGAGTGGTCTAAGGTCACTTGGATGGGATGAGTTATCCAAACCCCCAAAAAAACCAACCGCACCCCCCTTATTTTTTTGCCTTTTTTTATTTATTTTTTATTTTATTTTTATTTTTATAATTTTGTTTATATAAAAAAACTATAAGCCTGAAAGTGCGGAACAGAAAATATAAAGTTTAATAAGTCAAACGCTTAAAACTGTCAGAAATACGGAACAAAAATTGACAAAAAATTGTGATATACTGTATAAAAAAAAAAAAAAAAAAAAAAAAAAAAAAAAAAAAAAAAGGACAAAAGTAATAAAGGACTCCTGATGTGATATCATGGGGGTATGTATAGCAGAGCCCCACTTGGATACATGGGTAACAAAATAAAAGTTTGTTACATTAAAGGTAAAAAGTAGATTGTTATATGTAACAAGTTACATTTGATATGTCACTGATCAGAATGATGTGAATTCAAAGCAGGGATGAAGTAACTAGCATGAAGGAGATGGAGAATAAGACGATTCATGATTCAAGTCAGGTATGCTTAACATGCTTATGCTATTGCTATGTTTGTACCTTTTTGGATTTTAGATTCATGGGTTTTGTTGTAAATTTTGTTCGACTTTAGGATGAAAAGCATAATTCTGGGACGGATAATGATGAGCAAGTGCGAACTGGAGACAGTAATGAAGATCAAGATGGCGCTAACGCAAATTATGTTGATTCTGTTATTAAAAGCAAAGACGTTGATAAGAGTTATGAAAAGATAAAGATAGTGTTAGATAGTGAACGTAGAGATGATGGTGATGCAGAGGTTGACACGGAGCCATTAGTTTCCAATGAAACTGTCACATCATTAGCAGAATATGGCTCACTTGAGATGGATCAAGTGGCTGTTGAAGTGGAAGATGTTATGCAGTATGAAAAAGGTAGAGAAGGTGCACAAGACGAGGTACCTCTTGAAAACAATGTTTCAGAAGCATCAGATGAAGACATACCGAATGGTCATGTAGATGAAGATCAAAAAACAGTCTTGACGAACGAGGAAGATGAAGCCGTTCGTGTGGATCTTGTTAAGGTAGTGCAATTGCTTGAAGACGAGAAATAAAAAGATGGTCACAGTGAAATGATTCCGGAGGATATTATGGAGATAGCTGATTATGAAGTTGCAGCTGTTGTCCATGAAAAGCATGAAGTTAGTCACACAAGTGTGTCAAACAAGCCACCAACACCATCCATGAAGGAAGAAACAGAACATAAAGTTGAAGCACGGGTAACTAAAGATGATGAACTGATCAGCAATGAAGAAAAAGACACAGAAGATGAAATCCGACATCTTCAAGTGATTGATGAGCACCCAGTGGTAAGACAAGACAACACACTAACACGATTCATCGACGAAGAAGAAACATCACAGAAAGATGAACAACAGGTGACAACAGAAGATGATTTGAAAAATAAAGAAAAACACACAGAAGATGAAATCCGACATCTACAAGTGACTGATGAGCAGCCAGTGGAAAGACAAGGCAACACACTAATGCCTCTCATCGACGACGACGAAACATCACAGAAAGGTGAACAACAGGCGACAACAGAAGATGAGTTGATTAATAAAGAAGAAAAAGACACAGAAGGTGAAGTACAGCATGTTCAAGTGATTGATGATCAGCCACCGAAAAGAGAAGACGATGCACCAACACAGCTGATAAATAAAGAAGAAAAAGTCGAAGAACCTATGGTTACAAAGGATTCTTTGGTCAAGGAAGATGACCAAACACATGTTCAGTTTATAAAAGAAGATGAAGAGGCCAAAGACGTTACAGTTAGGTCTCAAGTAACTTCAGAAGGAACAGAAAATTCTATGCAGGAGGAACCAACGCAAGAAGCAAAAATCAGTAACCAGAACTATGAAGAAAACACAGAGGAAAATAAGACAATTTTAGGCAAAGAACAGAATGACAGTAGCCATAATGGTATCGAAAAAGAAGATGAGGACAGTAAAAGTGCATCAACACTCATAATGGATCTCACCAAGGGGAAAAAACAGGCATCATCAAGTAAGCCATGGAACCTTAAACTGACAACATGGTCCATATTGGTATCTATATGGTGCCTTTTCCATTGGTATTCTGAACTACCCTTCCCAGAAGTTAGTCTTGTTTGTAGTTTGATGTTCATTTTGATCTTATTAGGCTACCGGAACCGCACCACATACCTAGTCAAATATGAGTAGATACATACAATACAAGTCTTTTTACAACAAATAAATGGAAACATCTTTTGGTAAATTTATTCTAGCCTTGAAAGGTATGGGTGTTGTTCGGTTTATTAAATGATAAGTCATGCCCAAGTGATCACAAGATATTTGCTCCTGTCACATGATTCACACGATAAGACTAAGATGCAAGCTACCATCTAAAATTAATTCAACCGAGATATTGTATAACAACGATTCGATCACATCATGGCAATTTAGTATCTTCAAGTTGTAACACTTGTGTGTATATACCTCACTAGTTTATCCTTCAAAATACATTTACATGTATACTATTCTCTTTTATATACAGTCCCCTTCCCTATACAGCTTGGTATAATCATCCTGCTGCTAGTTTATTTTGATCACAATTGTGCAACAAATACATATATGATAACTACGTACATCTGAGAAAAGAATTGTGTATATTCTGACCGGACAAAACTTCTTACCCTGCCTCCATCATTTACTCAACATTCTCTTATTTGTTGATTTTGGGATAAGTTAGGACAACTACACCCTGTGGACCATCCTAAAACACCGAGGACTAGATCCACCTTTGAACATGCACTCACCTGTACATCAAAACAAATTTAAGCTATAACGTGATTTTTTTTATTTTCAGTTGAGAGGATTTTAGAGATGAGTGTATATACCAAACTGTCCACACTTGCTTCAACATGAAAAAGCATGACCGCCATTCCTCTTCCTCTATCAACCTCAGCCTGTTAACATACAGAAATGTCACATGACCTTATCTTCATGGGTTACAAAGTGACCAAATAAGAGATAGAAAAAAGTAAGAAAAAAGGGACATATGAAAAAGTATGTAGGTATTTTAGCAATAAACCCTAAATGAAAATATAAAAGAACTGAAAAATGCTATTTACTCACAGCACATGAGCATATTCCAATGCCTGCATCTGCCAATACTATTGTGATATCAGCCATCATGCCTGCGGTTCAGGTGAACATAAAGGTATACTAGTTATTTAGGCTATACTGAATGAGAGTAATTTAGTAATTACTAGTTTTTGGAAAGGAGAGTTGTTACCTTTTCGATCTATACACACAATGCATAACCACTGGACGGAATTTCCTTCAAGGTTGCTCCAAGATGCAACTTTGCCAGCAAGCCAGCTTTCTAAACTCGGTAATACTTCCTTATACATTGGAATGTTGGCAAACATTATCTTACCAAACTCTATTCCTGTATTTAAACTCACATGTTGCATATGCTTGTTGTGCTTGCCATTCACTTTGGGGACTTTAACGCTACCGTTTTTGAAGCGAAAAAGATCTTCATCAACCACCTTTGAAGACGACATATCCATGACATTCGTGAGAATTTTCTCCCAAGTATGTTGGGTTCCTTTAGAGTGATCTAATACCTCTTCAATTTTAGTATCTTCTTCAGCATCAGCAAGAAATTCATTCACTGAGTCAGCTGTTATTTCGGACGCAGAAAGTGCAGCTTGCTCCCTTAAAAACTGAATTAACAGCAGGCAAGTTAACAAAAGCAAATGGATAGTAATCATACAAAAATGAAATACAAGGTAACTTACTTTCATAATCTTGTGTCTGGCACTACGTGTTTTGGCATGTTGTAGCCATTGCTTGTGCCTCTGGAAAGCAGATTTGCTTGACAATCCCTGCAAAGCATAATTGCTTGATTAAATCATGTAATATGTTGCCTACAAAAAATTTTAAAATTCTAATATGCGATAAAGTTTGATAGTAACATGAAACTTATGGACCACATTTTTATAAAACATTCACTTAAAAGGGTGATGCTAATTTATCTAAGATAAAAGAGAAGGATATCAACGGACATTGTAGGTGACTATCTCGACAACTTCAGCATTTGCTAGCACGTGCAATGGAGGAACAAGGTTGCCATTGACCTGAAAATGAGAGAGAGAGAGAGATTAAATCGTTACACTGCAGATCGTGCAAAAAGAAAAGATTCATGAGTAATAAAGCCATTAGACTTGCCTTTGCAGCCACCATCTTGTTTCCAATGTCAGTATGTATCATATAAGCATAGTCAATTGCAGTTGCACCCTTGGGCAGGTTTTTGATCTGTTAATAGTATTAATAGAATAAATAAAACATGATAGAAACAATTATAGAGAACATCAAAAGCAAAATAATAATCTCATGTATTAACGGTCTTCAATCTACTTACCTCTCCTCTTGGCGTAAATACAAAGACACGGCTACCTAGAAGATCCTTAGTGACTGTATCTACGAACTCTCTAGAACTCATGTTTCCGACAAATTCCTCTTGCCATTCTCTAATTGCATTGAGCCAACCAATCTGAGAAAAAGTTATCAATTGAAAAATAATGTTTTTAGGTAGATAGTACCATAATTGTGAAGAGCAACTGATACCCTACCCTGAGTGCCACATTTGCATTGTTTAGTCCTGTTGCTTTTCTTCCAAAGTTTCTATCTTCAGTACATACCGTATGTCTGACCAAATCATTAACAAACACTTTCCCGATATAATGAGCAGCAATGCCTCTACTTGCTATCAAGTTCATCTCTTCAGTTTTAATCTTCCAACCATTGATAGATATATAATTAACTGGAAGTGAAACTATATAATATAACAATGAAAGGAAATAAAGTTATTGAGGAACCTACCTTAACTTCCAGGCGAAATGTACTCTCGTAAAGAAACGGAATTACAGTAGTATGAAGACTCTGATAACCATTAGGCTTTGGGGTTGCAATGTAGTCTTTCATCTGTTAAAAAAGTTATACATGGTTATAAGTTTAAACATCAAAAAGGAGCTGGATACTGATTGAAACAGATACATAATAAATAGGATACGTACAGCTCGAGGAATGGGATTCCAGATCCCGTGAACAAGCCCAAGAACATGGTAGCATATCTGTTGTGCATTACATAAAGGTCCAACACCAACACAAGGCTTGGGTTTAACGATAATGCGAAGCTGAAATCCAAATGCATAAAAGCATGTCAGAAGACACAGTTAAGACTCGTTACATATTCTACGTGAACCACTTAGAAGACATTGATCAACTACCTGTGCAATTTGGTTGACTTTATTGATTGAACATTTGGATTTGACAACGGATTTATAGATGCTGCAAATACAGGAACTCCAAATTAGAAGGCTGCTATTTCACAAAGATGGTAAACGAAGAAGGATCTATCACTTTACCTGTAAGGTTCCTTCCATATTGACTGGACCTCAGTTTTCAGAGCCACAAGGTTTAAGAACTGATCATCTTCAATCTTCTTGATCAGTAACTTATTTGCCTAATAAAAAAAGAAGAGCCTGATAAGCCACAAGAGTAAATTGGCGAAATGAATGTGAAAAATGATGAAAACTTTTTTATAAAGTTGCGTCTCCTAAAACTTTTTTGCCATTGTAACATGATAACAACTAATAAACTAAAGCGGTTGATTTTATTACATGCTTAACCAAGTACTAAACATCAATATCTCATTTCTAGAAATAAATATAGTACCTCTTCGATTTCTTTCTCGTGATCTTTATAGATTTCTGCTACCCGCCTCTTGATTTTGTTGTAATCTTGAGGATTTGTGTACATGAAGGACAAATTCTCAAGCTCAGACTGCATGATAATTAGTTGCTCAAAATTGAGTGACCGTATTCCAAATAAGATCAAAGCAATTTAAATATATTTAGATTGAAGCTCTATGAAACGGAAAGAATACCTTAATTTGGTACATCCCTAATAACTTTGCTAAAGGAGCAAAAACCTCTAGGGTCTCTTTTGCAATGCTGGTCTGTATACATCAAAAAAGTTTAAGAACAATAAAAAATACTTGTACAGTATAGTGAAAACTGGATAACTAATTGGTCAAATTTCACTTTACCTGCTTATGTGATGGCATGTGTGAAAGAGTGCGCATATTATGTAATCTGTCTGCTAATTTGACGATAATCACCCGCACCTGTGAAACGCAATGTTCAGTAACTGTTGACATAAATAATAAGAGCATATATAGATGTATTACTAGAGGGTACCAATTCTAGGCACTAGACGAAAATAAATGCGCTAGGGCTGGTCTAAACAGGTTGGGAATGTAAAATGGTCGGCCAGTCTAACCTATTTGATAAACGGGCCGTGTTCAGGCTGACCTGGACTACCCGTTTACTAAAGAAATTTATAGAATATAAAATTTTCTCATTTCAAATCTGTAAGTCATCAACCATTTGACCCGCCAAAACCATTTTCAACCTATTTGACATATTCAGATAAACAGTTAGAAGGGTTGTGTCCGGGTTAGGGTTGCGATCCTCAACACATTTAAGCAAACAGATCTGGGTTGGTTGGTACACTGATACCAACCCGAAATTGCAACCCATAGGTATCACCTAATAGATTACCTCCTCAGTCATAGCCAAAAACATTTGTCGCAGATCATGTGCTTTCACATCTTGTACCGCAGAGATCTCGTTCTTACACTTCAGCTTTCCAAGTTTTGACACCTGAGTATTGGATAGATTTAAGTATGACAATTGACAAATGTGATATGCAGCGAAAAAGTGGTCATGTAAATGTTTAAAAAAAAGGTAACCTTTGTTTCTCCTTCAACTATGTGGCGGACCGTGACACCAAATTCTTTTTCTATTCTTTCAAATGTGACAACATTTGTATCTTCAACTGTGTCGTGTAATAAGCCAGCAGCTATGGACTCCCAGTCTAATTCCTTAACAAAAGAATACATGTCAGTTACCAAATCCCAATTAAGCCAAAGTATTTGAAGTACTAAAACTCATTACTTCAAGAAAATTGATTTATAATAGTGTGCAACTCACTAGTTCTCCAAGAATCCGTGCCACTTCAACAGGGTGGACGATAAACGGTTCTCCGCTGCGTCGTTTTTGCCCATCATGTGCTTCAAAGGCCAGCTGCATGACCATATAGTTGAGAACTAGTATCGAAAGATTTTATATTTTAAAGCATTTGTGATAAAGACTATAAAGAACTTACTTTTAGTGCATTATGCACTAATTCTAATTCGTCAGGTGTGAGATATGCGATATCAGGTTTGAGATCCTGAGAAATAAAAGAAGGCATCAGTAGCCCATTTGAAAATCAAAGTATGTTTAGTCGTAATAGCTGCAACGCTGGCGCATACCTCCCACAAAAATTCAGGAGAAATGTGATCATATCCCGAGGGTGAAGATAAAGAACAACCGACTGCCCATTTTCTGCAGCCGAGATGAAGCAAATTTGACCTTAGAAGTTTTCTTGGAGGAAAAAAGTCGGAAGCTTCGGAGTATAAACAGGATCTCTTACCAGCAACTTCACATCTCTAGCAGAAATAGCAAGTGATAACCATCAGTATGATAACGCATAAATCAATATTTAATTTTGCAATTATAAAAGTAGACAGCTGCTATGTTATTCCTGTTAATTGCAGACCTGTACCTTGTTGAAAACTACAAATCAAAGTTTCACTGGCTTTCTGTTTTTCCTAGTTTAGATGATTGGCACAAAGCAACGATTAGGATAATACTAGACCTAATTACAAACATGCTACATTTTTCCTTTTTTTCAATTTTCTTCATATTGTCTCACTTGTTGCCTCTTGTCACATTGACAGAATCAGGAGTCCTATTAATAACATTTGCTCCAATTTTTAAGCCACATGTTTGCTACATTTTCTATGGGGTTTAATGTCCAACATAAGTGAACATCTACTTAAGTTATTAAACATTTCCTAATTCAATCCGTTAACCTAAGATGGAGATTGGAGGGCCCCCCTTATGCATACATAACCGCTAATGTTGTCAATAACTTATCTAATATAGGCTTCAATGCTGGCCTTCTGTCATCCTTCTTATATATTCAAAACTGATTAGTTCTATACTTCATCATCAACATTACCCAATCCTGTCTTCCACGAGGTATGGAGGAGGTGAGATGTAGACAGCGTTACCCCTACCCGAAGGTAGAGAGGCTGCTTCCAGAGGACCTCCGGCCTTTTTGCAGTTCAATACTTCCTTGTCCCCAAATAAGTGTCACCGGACAAACACATACTTTACGAAAATTGTCATTAATGGCGAATGCAATACCTTCTATTAATAGCAAAGCACCAACTAGTTAATTAATTTTGAAACTTAAATTCCACATGTTGGGCATACCATGATATAGAAATATACTTATATAAAACGCAAACACAATTAAGTTGGGAGCAAGTGATGATTAATATATTTTACCATGATTAATGGAGCCTTGGACACACACCAAATTCCACCACAATCATATCTTCCACTTGATGCACCATCCCTTCTACCAAACTTACATATACTATTATTCACACATTCCACTGCGACTGTCACAATTCACACCAAACATTAATCCACCAAACCACAATTATATAAAAGTTATAAACCAAAAAAACATATAGTCATATATAAATACATGATAAGAGCTAAGAAGAAGCACCTCTAGACATTGATTGGGCAGAAGAAGCCATAGCTACTTACTAGCATCACCACCAGCTGGCATGCATGCAATGAATCAAATATCCAAACAAAATGAAAATTCACACAACTTTTATAAAACTGATGCAGCAGTTTGATTTTGGATAATATAAGAAAGCTAGCAGGGTTTATGTTTGGATGTTAAAATGAGGATGATGATGAATAGATAAAATGGTTAGTGTAACATAGAATGAAAACCACACAAATGTAATATTTATATTTATATATGCGAATATTTTTCAAATAATATGTTGTGCTCTTTTTCCTTTCTTTTGTTGGTGCCTTGGTCTTGGTGGAATATTTGGTTTTTTAAGTTGGACTTGTGTGACGGATATTCCATGACCATTTTTATATTTTGGTTTAAATCCCTATGCTAACGGTATCATGTTGTAATATATTAATATTGGGCCTTTGGTGGTCTACAAGGATGAGTCCAGGAGGTTAACATGGTGTTTGAGATGCTAAACTAGCTAAACAATTTGGTTTGACTGTTTGCTCAAAAAAATAAAAATAAAATAAAAAAATAAATAAATAAAATGGTTTGACCGACGGTTTCTTATACTTTTGTTTATGCCAGTTGTGAAGGAAAATAGTTTGAAGATGATGTTTGTTTAAGCTTATTTGTTATTTTTGGGCTTGCAAGTTTATTCAATTTCAAATTATTTTTTGGGATAGGTTATATGTACCCGTCTTAAACTACAAGTAATACCTTCTCTTATTTATTTATTTATTATTTTTTTATAAGTTTGTTTATATTATAGAATTATGAAACGAAAAGTGAGAAAATATATAAAAGTTTAATAAGTGAAAATTTTTAAACTGTCAAAAAGTACGGAACATAAATTAATAAAAAGCTGCATTATACTGTAAACAGGTGGGCAAAATTGGGCAGAGGTTGTTGAAAAATACAAAACATGTGAGGTAGGGATACCAATAAGTATAACACATCTCTTATTTTTTTATTAGCTCAAAATTTCTGGCTACCAAATTAATTTCAACTGTTTGAATATTTGGCAACTTTTGTTTAATTTACTATTGTTTATCAACTTTGTTTTTCTGTTTTTTAGAGTAAACTGCAAAATACATCCCTGTGGTTTACACATTTTGGCACATTACATCCCTGTCAGAAACTATTGGCAATATACATCCCCCGTTAGGCAAACGTTTGCCACATTACATCCCTAAGTTGGATGGGCGTTATCTTTCTCCGTTAAGTGTTTGCATCGTTAGTCCCTCTGTTAAAATGTTTGCACCGTTAGTCCTATGGGTTAAGTCTATTTGCACCGTTAGTCCTTCGTTACGTTTTCGTCCGAATTTTTACGTTTTCGTCTGTTTTTTTACGTTTTCGTCCGATTTTTTACGTTTTCGTCCGATTTTTTTCGTTTTCGTCCGTTTTTTTTACGTTTTCGTCCGATTTTTTACGTTTTCGTCCGATTTTTTTCGTTTTCGTCCGATTTTTTTTCGTTTTTGTCCATTTTTTTAACGTTTTCATCGGTTTTTTAGGTTTTCGTCCGGTTTTTTTACGTTTTCGTCCATTTTTTTTACGTTTTCGTCTGTTTTTTTACGTTTTCATCCGATTTTTTACGTTTTCGTTTGTTTTTTTTACGTTTTCGTCCGATTTTTTACGTTTTCGTCCGATTTTTTTCGTTTTCGTCCATTTTTTTACGTTTTCGTCTGTTTTTTTACGTTTTCATCCGATTTTTTACGTTTTCGTCTGTTTTTTTTCCGTTTCCGTCCGATTTTTTACGTTTTCGTCCGATTTCTTTTGTTTTCGTCCATTTTTTTACGTTTTCGTCTGTTTTTTTACGTTTTCGTCCGATTTTTTACGTTTTTGTCTGTTTTTTTACGTTTTCGTCCGATTTTTTCGTTTTCGTCCATTTTTTTACGTTTTCGTCTGTTTTTTTACGTTTTCATCCGATTTTTTACGTTTTTGTCTGTTTTTTTACGTTTTCGTCCGATTTTTTTCGTTTTCTACCTATTTTTTTCGTTTCGTCCATTTTTTTACGTTTTCGTCTGTTTTTTTTACGTTTTCATCATCCGATTTTTTACATTTTCGTCTATTTTTTTACGTTTTCGTCCGATTTTTTTTGTTTCCTTCTGTTTTTTTTACAAAAAAAAATCAGACGAAAACGTAAAAAAACAGAACAAAACGTAAAAAAAATGGACGAAAACGTAAAAAAGCGGACGAAAACGTAAAAAAAATGGATGAAAACGTAAAAAAAACAGATGAAATTTTAAAAAATGGGACGAAAACGTAAAATAACAGGCGAAAACGTAAAAAATCGGACGAAAACGTAAAAAAATGGACGAAAACGTAAAAAATCGGACGAAAACGTAAAAAACAGACGAAAACATAAAAAATCGGACGAAAACGTAAAAAATCGGACGAAAACGTAAAAAACTGAACGAAAACGTAAAAAAACAGACAAAAACGTTAAAAAAAATGGACAAAAACGAAAAAAATGGACGAAAACGAAAAAAATCTTACGAAATCGTAAAAAAACAGACGAAAACGTAAAAAATCGGACGAAAACGTAAAATAACCGACGAAAACGTAAAAAAATGGATGAAAACGAAAAAAATCGGACGAAAAAGTAAAAAATCGGACGAAAACGTAAAAAAACAGACGAAAACGTAAAAAAAAAGAGGACAAAAACGAAAAAAATGGACGAAAACGAAAAAAATCGGATGAAAACAAAAAAAATCGGACGAAAAAATAAAAAAAAACAAACGAAAACGTAAAAAATCAGACGAAAACGTAAAAAAAACAGACGAAAATGTAAAAAATGGATGAAAACCAAAAAAATCGGACGAAAACGTAAAAAAATAGACGAAAACGTAAAAAATCGGACGAAAACGTAAAAAAACAGACGAAAACGTAAAAAAATGGACGAAAACGTAAAAAATCGGACGAAAACGTAACGAAGGACTAACGGTGCAAATGGACTTAACCCATAGGACTAACGGTGCAAACATTTTAACAGAGGGACTAACGATGCAAACACTTAACGAAGAAAGATAACGCCCATCCAACTTAGGGATGTAATGTGGCAAACGTTTGCCTAACGGGGGACGTATATTGCCAATAGTTTCTGACAGGGATGTAATGTGCCAAAAGGTGTAAACCACAGGGATGTATTTTGCAGTTTACTCTGTTTTTTACGAGACATTGGGTTTAATTTTTGTTAAATTAGTTTTGGTTTAACAAATATATAGATTCCGTATTGTGAAAGTACAATCATACTATGACACGACACGAAGTTAAAAAGATTTGGGTAAAAGATAGGTCAACCCGTCTAACCCGTTTAATAAACGGGTCGTGTTTCGGTTGAGTAAATATATCTTTCTGTAACAAAGTGAAAATTATAAGTTGCAGGGTAGGCGTGGGTTTTTGTGACAAGTTAGAAAAATCAAATTTGTAGTCGGTTAGAATTAGCTAGGTTTACGTCTCACCTTATCCTTTATAAATAGAGTGGAGTTATTCTACAAACTATAAAAATCTCACATACCAAGGGACAACTCCCATCCATTGATTTAAATTTGATCAATGGTTGAGATCAATTAAAAAAAATACACGGAGGGGCAATTTTGTAAACTTACACCAAAACACACGCTACTCACACAAACCCCCAAATTCTTCACCACAAACACACGCACACAAAACATACACAAACACACATTACTCTCTGATGATGATCGATCCTAGATCCAAAAACACACAGAAATGAACCGTAAATCACATCAAGCCACAACAAAAATAGATGAAACTAGCTTTAATTAAACGATTTATGTAATAGCTACGGTGCAAAATAATCCGTTACACATCCGATTGAAGGTGCTGTTTATGCTTATAAGTTTTTTTAATTTTTGCTTTTTCTTATGAATTGATTGCAGAGGTTTTGTAGATAGTTTATTGTTTGATTGATTGTAGAGACTAAGATCTGAGTAAAGTGAATTTTTGTAGCAATTGTTACTGTGAGCGTGTGATGAAATCGATTTCGAATTTGCCTTAAAAGAAGAACTAGGTTTAGTGTTTAAGTATGTCAGTTAACTAATTATATTGAAGTTTGCAGCAACTGCTACTAGTAATAGTGTATTTGTTGAGTGTGAGATGATATTGATTTTTAGTTTTGCCTTTTGTGAGAACTAGGTTTAACTGATTGATCGACTAGTTTTGTTATTTTCGAGTTGATTGCTGAGGTTTTTTAGAAAATAAGATGGTACTGTAATTAGGAAATATGAATAGAAAATATGTCGAGTGTCAGACGATATCGTTATTGATGAATTGATTGTATACTTTTTGTAATCAAGTTAGTTTGTAGCAATCGTTATTAAAAATATGAAAATTTTGAAAGTTATGCGATGAAAGTGATTAGAATTTGCCTTTTGGGAAGAACTAATTCTATAGCTGAGTTGATTGTAGACGTTTTGTCAAAATTAATATGTGATTATGTTGAGTTTTGCAGCAAGTGCTACTAGGAATAGGTAATTTGTGAGTGTGAGATGATATCGAGAAGCACTTACTGTTATAGGATGATTGATGGCTTCTTCTCATATCTGTTTCTTGTACACGTTGGGTACATTGTATTGTTTTGCCTTAGACTTAGACGGAATAATGATGGGAGTAATAAACTTGAATGCTTGATAACTCTTATGATGACACTAAAAGAAGGCTTGTGCCTGTAGGGTTAAGAGTACTGTTTTGTAAAAAAAATGTAAGGTAGTCATTTTTTCATAGTAACTCCAAAAAACTGTTTTGGCTAAGTTATTAGGTATCACCTGTGATACAAAATAACATATTAGGTATCACCTGTGATACAAAATAACATATTAGTTATCACCTGTGATACATGCAAAATTTTGAGTTTAAAATATGAACACAAAATATTTAGTTTGATACAACTTAATATCCAGTTGCATTATATTCTGAGTTTGTAGGTCCGTGTATATAACTTAAGTTCAAGCTCGAAAGAGACGAGTCTTCACATTGTCACAGGAGCTAAAAACGAAAGTATGCTATTTCCTACATTTGAATTCTGTAGTACCCTTATGGGTTGTTGTGTTGTGTACTTTTTTTTTCCAAACTTGTGTTATCGAAACTTTTTTTAAGTTAGCATTTTTTGAACTCTTTCCAGGTCAGAAACAACCTCAAGTTGAAGGGCCCAAGTGCAGCGCTTGTTTCCATATTCTTGATTCCCCCGTTCAAGCACTTCAATATGTGGACCATGGAGCTAAACTAGTTGTTGCATATGAATGTGGTCGTGTAAGTCTTTAGTCTATACGCTTTCTGTTCAAATATGAATACTAATTAACATTCATATAACAGTTGCTCATGGTCGGAAATGCTCTCATTGCAGGTTGCAGTGCTGAGTACAATATGTTTTTCATCTATGTTTTCACAATCTTTCTAAATGATTCATTCGTACACAATTTAGTGTTCTTTTCGCATCTCGGTACTGACAGCTCAAGTTCAATTTTTCAACAAAGTTTGACTTCTTTTTATCTTCTTGCTTAGCCAATCTATTGTTGCAACACCTCTTCTATGATTCATCTATAGTAATAATAATAATACCTTACAATAGTTTTACCAAACAGTTCTACAGGTTTTTTACAAGAAGTCATGGGCAGGTTGGGTTGACTTGCTAAATATCATGACAAAAATTAGTTGTTTTAGATGAAGTGATTTTAAAAGTTTTTTAGTGATCTAGTGACAATGGAATACAACTAACTCTCATATACTTGATTGTGCAGATGTAATTTCCGGATCTTGTGATCTGTCCTTTGACGTTTCATGGAGTGCGGATCCGTATCAGAACCTCAAGTGCCTTTGTTTAGCTAGATGAATTATGTTAAAATATGGATCTTCTTATGGTTTTGCAAATACTGTTTGTCAGCACAACAATGTCTAAAGAGTTTCTTAGAATCAAGTGTTTTAAATTTGTCCAATGCTTAATATGGTATCTTCCACCACCATCATTTTTGAATGCATACTGGATGCTGGTTTGTATCATGCAAGTTGTGTATGCATTCGCTATTCATTTTCATTTGTTTCTCTTAGTAAAATGGTTTGTCCAATTGCATTGACAGTTCTGAGTTGATGCGTGTGCGTGTTGTGTGTGTGGTAAGTGGTGCCAATATATGAAGACCTGTCATTATGGCCTTCATCATCATTTTCGGGTAGTACGAATAGAAAAGGGTAATGGTCCGGTGCCCATTGGTAGCAGTCGTAAGGTTTAACAACCAGAGTATTTACTATCATTATCGTATCAACGCTAACAAATTCCATCAAAGTGTAGTATAGATCATATAAACCCCTTTAGATATCCACTTGTGCCCATAAATTATTCATTTGTTCTGTTGTGTATGGTGAGGCTGGAAAGCTAACTTCTTCTGCCCATAAAATATTCCTCTAGTCTGTTATATAAAGTGAAGCTGGAAACCCGACTTTTTGTAATATTGTGAAAATCATCAATGGTCATTGACATAACAGTGTCCAAGAGAAGAAAAAGTTTGAAGAGTAAGCATTCTATTAAAATCCCAGAAAAGAGAAGGCTAAATGGCCAACAACAACAACAAACCCAATCACCATGTGATATCACCATGTAATATCACATATCACCTGTGATATCACATGTGATATCACATGTGATATCACCGGTGATATCACATGTCACATGTATCAATACAGATTATGTAGTGTAGGTATCATATTCAAAGGCAAAATGCAAACTTTTCAAGAACATTTGGTCCTTTATTTACAAGAGTACTAGCAAATCTTTATTTTCATGTATAATATGTATAAAAAACATTATGTTGAGAACGAAGAGCACATGTATGCCGCTTAGGAAAGGGATGATTCCGAATCCTCCATAATCCTCCACTGCCAACACTTTAGGATTCCGAATCCTCCTTTTTTTGTCTGCCACATGCTAGTCTGTGATTGGTCGGTGGGAATCTTCCCATGATTCCCAATCCTAAAAATCACATGTGATTTCCAGAAAAATCACATGTGATTTATTACTAGTTTTTCTGTATGCAAGGAAACGAACATTTGAGGTATCACCTGTGATAAATTCAGGCATCACCTGTGATTTTCAGAAAAAACTGATACTTTTGATATAAAAACATTACATAACAAATTGAAGATGGTAAATTTTATGTTTCAAAGTCTTAGGCCAAGTTGAAGATGGTTTATATGTTTCTACAAGAAATATTGAATTTTATGTTTTAGTTATAATATTTTTGTTATGTAATGTTTTTATCAAAATATTAAGAATTTGATAAGCTATTTTCATGTTGCTTATTGTGTAAACTTTTAAGCTTATTTTTTTGCTAAATACTTGTTGTTACCTACTAACATTATGCGGCTAAATACTTGTTGTTACTTACAAAATAACTTATTAGGTATCACATGTGATACAAAATAACTTATTGGGTATCACCTGTGATACAAAATAACATATTAGGTATCACCTGTGATAGTTAGACTGTAGTTAGCTACTTATTTTTGTAGATACAAAATATGAGGTATCACCTGTGATACATACAAAATCACAGGTGATACAAAATAACATATTAGGTATCACCTGTGATACAAAATAAGTAAGTATAGTACAAATAAGCAAGAACGCAAATTAAACTGAAAAAAGAGTTCTTACGGGAATTAAACGAGCCTAAGAAAACCTAAAAATCAAAAATTACCCCCAGATGTGTAAATTTGCTTTTTATTTTATTTTTAACGAATTAAAAACAGTTTTGGACTAAGAATAATATTAAAAATACTAAATTAATACGAAAACTTATGAAAAATTCTGGAAAACTACTTTAAGCTATATTGAACTTAGGAAAAATAAAAAGGAATCAACAGCTTATTTGAATAAGCTGTCAATAAGCAAAAAGGGAAGTTAAGATAAAAGGGAAAAAATTGGTTAAGTGAATTAAATGTGCAAGCTATAACGAAAAAGACCCAAGGGCAGAGATGGTTGTAGTGTGTTAAACAGGTTGAGGATGGTAGAGGTCTGGGGTTAGAGCCTAGGCTCACTCTGGGCATCCCAATTTTTGTTTTTGTAAATTTTTTTTCTTCATGAAACTTATTAATAAGCTAAAAATGAACAACTTTTGTGAAAACAAAATTTTTATAACTTGAGAATTAAGGTGAAAAAAGCAAAATAAATAAACAGTTAACATATTAGGTATCACCTGTGATATAGAATAACTTATTAGTTATACCTAATATGTTATTTTTTTGCTTATTTGTGCTTTACTTACTTATTTTGTATCACAGGTGATACCTAATATGTTATTTTGTATCACCTATGATTTTGTATGTATCATAGGTGATACCTAATATGTGATTGGTCGGTGGTACAAAATAACATATTAGGTATCACCTGTGATACAAAATAAGTAAGTAAAGTACAAATAAGCAAAAACGCAAATTAAACTTAAAAACGAGTTCTTACAGGAATTAAACGAGCCTAAGAAAACCTAAAAATAAAAAATTACCCCCAGATGTGTAAATTTGCTTTTTATTTTATTTTTAACGAATTAAAAACAGTTTTGGACTAAGAATAATATTAAAAATACTAAATTAATACGAAAACTTATGAAAAATTCTGGAAAACTACTTTAAGCTATATTGAACTTAGGAAAAATAAAAAGGAATCGACAGCTTATTTGAATAAGCTGTCAATAAGAAAATAGGGAAGTTAAGATAAAAGGGAAAAAATTGGTTAAGTGAATTAAAGGTACAAGCTATAACGAAAAAGATCCAAGGGCAGAGATGGTTGTAGTGTGTTAAACTGGTTGAGGATGGTAGAGGTCTGGGGTTCGAGCCTAGGCTCACTCTGGGCTTCCCAATTTTTGTTTTTGCAAATTTTTTTTTCATGAAACTTATTAATAAGCTAAAAATGAACAACTTTTGTGAAAACAAAATTTTTATAACTTGAGAATTAAGGTGGAAAAGGCAAAATAAACAAACAGTTAACATATTAGGTATCACCTGTGATACAGAATAACTTATTAGTTATACCTAATATGTTATTTTTTTGCTTATTTGTGCTTTACTTACTTATTTTGTATCACAGGTGATACCTAATATGTTATTTTGTATCACCTATGATTTTGTATGTATCACAGGTGATACCTCATATTTTGTATCTACAAAAACAAATAGCTAACTACAGTCTAACTATCACAGGTGATACCTAATATGTTATTTTGTATCACAGGTGATACCTAATAAGTTATTTTGTATCACCTATGATTTTGTATGTATCACAGGTGATACCTCATATTTTGTATCTACAAAAACAAGTAGCTAACTACAGTCTAACTATCACAGGTGATACCTAATATGTTATTTTGTATCACAGGTGATACCCAATAAGTTATTTTGTATCACAGGTGATACCTAATAAGTTATTTTGTATCACTGGTGATACCTCATAATATTAGTAGGTAACAACAAGTATTAACAACATTACAAAAATAAGCAACATGAAAATAGCTTATCAAATTCTTAATATTTTGATAACAACATTACATAACAAAAATATTATAACTAAAACATAAAGTTCAATATTTCTTGTAGAAACATATAAACCATTTTCAAATTTGGTTATCTAACACATAAAAACAGTTGATTTGTAGGAGAGAAAATAGGAGAATTAAGAAGTTGTCTGCATTTTGAGTTGATTTGGCTGAATCAAAATTAGAGGTAAACCATTCATTAAACTAGCTAGTCTTAATGCTTATCTTCATAATAATAAAATATGAAAATCTTAAAGATTACTAATATATAACGAATACATTCTTGTTAGGTTTTGTTTATCGTAATTCTTTTGCTTTTATGTGTATACACAAATACAGACAATATGAGGCCATCGTACTCCACTTATCATTAGCAGTAACCAAATACCGACACTGAAGAGCGCAGTCTACCGCTTCAGCTGCATTTCTGAAGTAACTGCTTCCCCCAAACTCCTTGCACCCCTCTTCAATAACTATCAAGCAGACCTCAATCTTATTCTCCATGGCAACTTCTTTCATCCATCTAACCAAAAACGAATGAGCAGTATCAACCACTTTATCCCTGGGAGGCAGAGGTACACTGACTAGTTTCTTATGCATAAATGGTAGTGCTCTATCTTGTAATCTTTTTATCACATTTTCCTCATCGATCCCCTTAAGCATCAACTTGAACTTTTCATAGTCAGACAGCTGCTCCCAGGTGATTAGATTCATGCTAAAATTCATATCATGGTCATCCAAGTCAGAGTAAATAAGCTGGTGCAAATAAGAAATAAGCTCGTGGAACTCTTGCAATTCTTTGATCCCCTTGTGGCAAGCAAATTCAATCAAAGAGAGGCAATTGTCAAGCTGTCCGCTTAAAGTGTCCATATCTCTAGCTCTATACTTGTACCAATTAGATAATTCATCAGTTGATGGCCATACGTATCCCGTTAACTGCTTCACAATTGGTTCAATTCTGATCTGAACGCCAGTCTCGTGATTTTCCGGGAGTGTTTTGATATAATTTATCATCCTCTCATGTTCAACCCAGTCCAATTCTCTTAAAGCACTAACCTGAAGAGAAGAACATCCAGGAAGCAACTGTCCATATGTCTGAACAGGGACCGTCTTAGGGATAGCAGCTAACACTTCAAGCATGCAAGGAGATACTGAATAAGGATGGTGCTTGAAAAGAAGATTTAAAGCTCCGATTTTCCCACTTTCTGCAAGTGCAGTAGCAGCTTCTTTAATAGGCAATGAGTGAAATTTGCGATAATCCTGCGCAGAAAACCTGAAAGAGGGTAAGCATATATGTTTTAGTAGTACCAGATTATTTTGTCAAGTAATTAATAGTGGTTCTCAGTATCTAAAACAATGTAATTAAGAGGGTAAGTTGTCTTCCTCTTAACTATATTGTACCATATTATTTTGTCTCTTTGGTCACCTTTCACTTCAGCCCCACTACATTAATTTAAGTACTAAATCCAAAATTAAATTATTCAGTTCTGCTATTCCAAACTATGTTGATTATTCAATAATTGTCCGTTAATTGCTTAAAACATAAAGAGATCAATGACACACCGACAGCCTTCAAAAGCTCACTTAACCGTCATAGTGATGAATAACGCTAAGTTAACTTATCATCGTCCGTTTGTAGTTAGAGGCAGCAAAATGAACAAGTGCAAGTCAGAATAAGCGAGTTCTATAATGTCCTTCAAGTTTCACAAATTTGTTCATAAAACAATGTAAGATAGCAAAAATTGGGACACGTTGAACAAACTTTTGACTCATAATCAATTTTGTTTTTACCAAAAATTTCATATATAACTTGACTAATCAATGTACTTTCAAGTAAATGAAGTAAATTTATCACTTATGAGATGTTCTTACAAAAAATTCACCTGCAAATGCAACACAGTAACACAATACACATCTACTATACTTCGATGATAGTATGAGGTACTTATAAGTTCATGTTTCACAAGGCCACGCCGTTTTCATAAACTATTGGGTGCACATAATCAAAAAAAAAAAAGAAACAAACACCCCTCAGGATAAAAGTTGCAAAAACAAACAAGGACATTAGCAAACAACTAACATGGTAGATCACTGGATAGCATGAGGGGCACATGGGTGCATGTCAGCTGACACATGTACATGAGTTACATGCAAAATGATTCCTAAATTTAGGGGTCTTATGTTTATTATGCTCCCAAACCCACACTAAATAATTGCATAGACAAAGATTGATCTAATTAGGGACAAAGAAACCTTGCAATCTGGACTCAATATTATTTGATTTACAATCCAAGCGAATGGTTGGATCGAGTTTGATGATAAACCAGTAGAATGGTTCTTATGAAAGAAACACAAGTACATACATTATTCTAGTAGTTCTGCAGGTGTACAAAGGAGCCTACGATTGTTGGAGCAAAAGTAAACCTCAGAAGTCTTAAATGGTATTAACTCACTAAATGTACTGCTACTACTTGCTGGAATGACGGTCACAAGAGGCATGCATTCCATGATCGACATACAGCTTATTCCTACAAACACAGCATGTGCAACTCATAATTTGTAAAAATGAAGTGAATTGAGAGCTACAAATATTGATTAAGGGTACATACAGAAATATGGACAAGAAGTCTGGCATCTTAGTAAAGTAGTTCCTCAAATACGGGATCCACATTTTGTCCCCATTTCCCATGGTACAAATCCAGTAGTTTCTCAGCTGGTGTCAAACCTGTATCACAAAAACGTACATGCCTGTTAGATTCTCTGATTGAGGTGACACTACAGTAGTTTGCTACTGAACTAGAAGATATTAAATCACACCTTTATGTGAAAATCAATTATTCATTTCATCAAACACATGGTGTGCATTTAACTAATATTTTTTCTAAAGCATAATTTACATAACGATTAGATGTAGAAAACATAAACTTACTCGTTATTAGATACAGTTTCTGATTATCTGCGTTTTTATGCTCGAATGCTTTCACATGCTTCCAATATGATGATGAACGATCTAAAGAATTCGTTAGCTTATAATTCATCACTAACAACGATAGAAGAACGAATGGGATAGAAGGTGATCGATTATTGAATTGAGGAGCAAAAGTTAAGGTTAGGTGATGTGAGGGATGAAGAAGAACAATTTAGTTGAGAGAAAACAGAGAAACACACATTTACTGTGTGTGTTTTGGAGGAGCGGTTATTAAATTAAGGCTTTTATATGGACAAAAATGCTCTTGCAGTGTAAAATATGAATTTAGTCTTGGCCTTTAGATCAAAATGAATGAAAGGTAGGGATTGGTCCTTTTGTATGTAAGGAATGTTTCGTCCTCAAATGATCTTTTATCCTATAAATAAATGGAGTCATGCGATTCACTTGAGCATAAGAAAATCATTCGTAACCTATCAATAAAAAAAAGAGAGAAAGATATAGTAGGCTTCAAGAACAACGTGAATTTTTGAATTCAAGGTAAGTTTTCAATTCAACATGAAGTTTTCAAGAACAACGCAAGAGATATAGTAGTACGTGTTTTAATATTATACATACAGTTATTTACCAGTTTCATTATATTTATTTTTTTTGAAGGATTTGTTGCATCAAGATGCAAGCACAAAAGCAAACCGACATAGAGGAATTCCATCCTAATTCATTCTGTTTTGCACATTTGTTCTTATTCGTTTATTTAGTTGTTTTCACGGCTTTGATTATTGGAGGCTCCTGTTTATTCTTTAGCATGATGTTGGATCATCCACGAACTCATGCTCCCTGTTATTCATTAGAACCAAAGGGAGATTATCATGTTCCCATGTACAGCAAAGTTGGTATCGTGTTTTTTGTGAAATCTAAAGAAGAGTTTCATCGCAAGTTTCCTTATGGCTCTTCTGAACGAGATGAAATTGAGAAGGAAATCATGTTGGATCATTTCGAGAGGGTATATAACTGCGGCAAATGTTCTACATGCGCCTAGGGCCTGTTTTGTTAGCTTTATGCTACAAAATAATCTCATCTAAACTAAGTAGCTTCGTTTGGACACATTAACTTCAACTTTTTATTTCAAACAAATAGGTCTTAAATGATGATTCATGAAGCTTTTTAAAAATCTTGGAGCTGTTAAAATTTTAAATTACTGATATTTTCTCATTCAAATATTTGTTTACAATTATAGATATGTCATTTTACATTTTATAATTACATTTAACAGTTAACTTACCAAATACTTTTATTAAAAAAAAGATACAGTTTGTAGCTCATATTAACAGTTTTGCAGCTTACAGCTTATAGTTTACAGCTAGTTTTGCCAAACATACCCATATTGTCCTTAGAGAATCTTTGATTTTTAACATGTAGGGAGCTTTTTGGGAAGCTGTTAGCTTTTTGTTAAAAAAATAGTCTTCTCTAAAATAAGTAGCTCCGTTTGGATACATCAGCTTCAAGCTTTTATGTTAAACAAATAGCTCTTAAATGAAAAGCTGATTCATGAAACTTTTTAAATATTTTGAAGTTGTTAAAACTTTAAATTACTGATATATCCTCTAAACATTTGTTTACAATTATAAATATGTCCTTTTATGTCATTTTACATTCTATAATTATATTTAACATCTAACTTACCAAATACTTTTATTAAAAAAAAAAAGATACAACTTTTAGCTCATGTTAACAGCTTTGCAATTTATAGCTTACAGTTAACAGCTTACAACATACAACTTACAGCTAGTTTTGCCAAACATACCCATAAGCTTCCACAACTTTACTTATATCAAAATAGGTTACATAAACCTTGAGATGTCAAAATAAGTTGGAAAATTTGACCTTATAAAAAATAAAACGAAATCACAAAGCCTACAAATAAGCTTAAACAAACACCCCTAAA
This sequence comes from Artemisia tridentata subsp. tridentata, assembly GCA_021014915.2. NCBI lineage: Eukaryota > Viridiplantae > Streptophyta > Magnoliopsida > Asterales > Asteraceae > Artemisia > Artemisia tridentata. The sequence continues at coordinate 397,708,294 of CP139508.1, forward strand.
CGTTATCTCAAATAAGTACATTGAAATTAATAGATCTCATACTGCTTTTTGGAAATTAGTTGTCTTACAACAAAATACTTGGTTAAAGTCGATCGAGCTTTTGAAGGACATGTAAAGAAAAAACCCCCTTAAAATCGGTTTAGAAGGATTAAGCGAAGAATCAGGTTTTTGTTATTATGTAGCCTCAAATTTATACGTCTATCTAAGATACACAAATACATCGTATGTTATCACATTTTTACAAGTTGGGACGCTTTGCATCATGCATATAAATATCTCATATTTTCATGTCGTCATAGTTGCCCACTATTTCAACATTCACACACATCTCTATACATATTAGTCCATACAACTAGGACTGAGTATTATAGACGGCGGACCGGACCGAACCGAGAAACCAGCCGACCGGACCAAATGTATTTCGGCTTAGGGCTGAGCAAATCCACCTGAAAACCGACAAACCGACCGAAACCGGACCGAACCGAACCGAACCGAACCGAACTGTCCTTATTCGGTTTGGTTTCGGTTTTTTATATTTATTTATGTTTTTGTCGGTTTCGGTTCGATTCGGTTTTTGTCGGTTTGAAACACGAAAACCGACCCGAACCGAGCTATTCGGTTCGGTTTTGATATCTATTTCTTGGTTCGGTTTCTGGTTTGAGTTTTTTCCTTTTTCCGTTTTAGGATCGGGTCGGTTTTTTCGGGTCGGGTCGGGTTTGACCCGATGCTCGCCCCTATTTCGGCTCAGTCCTCGGTCCATCTTTTTAATCATTTTTGGTCTTTGGTTCGGCCCGGTCCGGTTCGGTCTTACGCACAAATGAACATTATGCTTTGTTGAACCGGACCGAGCCGGACTGACCCGGATATGGACCGAACATTTCTGTCTGGCCCTCGGTCCGGTGTCTGGCCATCGGTTTTTGATCCGGTCCGATTTTCAAACCGTGTTCAACCCCACATACAATTTATGCCTAAGGGTTTCATTCTAGTTAATGCCTACTATTTAATATTTTCCAATAGTAATTGTCACTTTCGATATGCTTCGACTAAACATTGTAAATTAGGTTATTTGAAAGGGTCAAATATTCAAATGTACAGGGTTAAGAATTAAGATCACTAAAGAATAAATATCCCCTGTTATCAATAGTAGATTAGTCGTGTATAGCGGCGACGATGTATAATGATGTCATTTTGTGTGTATGTTAAGTTTATTTATTTTTTCGTGTATATGAATATGAAGTAAGTAAGAATGGAGAAAATTTGTAAATTAAAATATTGGCATAATTGCATATATATATCCATTCCAAAGTGAATAATTGCATATATATCCTTTGTACAAGTTTTTTATGCAAATAATACAATGATTTTTATGCATGCTTTGGATATATATGCAATTATGCATTTTCGGAAGGATATATATGCAAAAGCCCACGGATGGTCCCTGTGGTTTACACGGATTTCAAGTTTGGGTGCTATTGCATTTTATTTACGCCAGACATACCTAATTTGGCAAACGTTTAACGAGTTTGGTCCCTATCTTGGATGGGTGTTAACTTTGACTGTTAAGTGTTTAAATTGAGAGGGCATTTGCGTCTTTTCAGGTTATATTCAATATTTAATGCCTACCCAACCCCGTTGACCTCTTATTTCCCTCCCATTCTCATCACCACTCACCCCAAAAAATCTAATTCCAAAAAAAAAAAAAAAAAAAAAAACACTCAACCCAAATCTATTACATCACTGAACCCTAAAATCTAATTCAAGAAATTGATCATCTCTTTCAAATCAATGGTTTCTAAAAGTTGGAGAAAACGAGAGAAGCATGAGGGCCAAGCACCTCTGAAAGCATACGGTAAAAAGAAACGACTTCAGTTACCTATTTTGATTTTTTTGAAGATTACTGTGTTAATTAATGGTGTTTTAATTGTGTTTTTCTTATTGCATTTTTCAGATGGACACCCTACCATGTTTTCTATGAAAATATATCATGCTGGAAAGTTTAAAGACTATGATGAAAGGAGGTATGTTAATGGGTTAGTAGCGTATGTGGATGGGTTTGATATGGATAAGTTTTCAGTACATGAGTTGAATGATGTAATGGAAGAACTAGGTTACATTAATGATGAAGAACCTATTTTCTATCATTATTTGATACCTGGGACTGACTTAGAAATTGGACTAAGACCTCTAGGAAATGACATTGATGTTATTGGTATGGCTAAGTATATCAAGGATGATAAGATGATTAGCGTTTATTGTGAACATATGACATCAAAACTGCTACTTTATTTGATCCCCCCAGTTATAAGCAATGTTGTGATAGAAGAGTTACCCTCTTACAATCCCATTCCCACTCCCACCCCATCCAAGAAGAAAAGGCCCCCATCCCAAAAAATGTTGTTGTTAGAATACCATAAACCCTCTACCTCTGACACTCATACTCCCACTCCCAACATTCCCAGTCCCAACATTCCCAATGTAGAAGAAGATAATGCTCCCACTCCCAACATTCCCAGTCCCAACATTCCCAATGTAGAAGAAGATAATGCTCCCACTCCCAACATTCCCAGTCCCAACATTCCCAATGTAGAAGAAGATAATACTACCAATCCTGACATTCCCAATGTTACTGAACCTTTGAATGTGCCTGAGACTGTGGAAGATATTGTTCAAGAATTGTTGAACAATGATTATGAATTTGATCCCTTTGATGGGGCAAGTGTTACTTTGAATGAAAGGGATAATGAAGGGCCTAGTGTGCCTGTGACTGAAAGGGAGAATGAACCTTTGGATGTGCCTGAGACTGTGGAAAAATTGGTTGAGCATGAAGATACTGACTCAGATGAGGGTGAGAGTAGTTCAGATGAGGATGACAGTAATTCAGATGAGGATGATAGTGACTATTTTGTTGATGAAGAGAACCATGTAGAGGAAATTAATGTTGATATGCATGATTATCATTTTAATATAGATGAAGATGTTGAGTGGGTGAGACACACAGGGCCAGTAGAAGAAAAGGAGGATGCACCAATAGCAGAAGCAGTTGAGGAGTTAGATCATGAAGACTTTGAAAGTGGTTCAGATGAGGAAGCAAATGATCTTGAAAAGATCAGGAGGAAGAAGCTTAAAGAAATAGAAAAGGCAAACAAGACTTCAGAGAACATTGTGCATAAACATTTCTTTTATTTAGGTCAAAAATTTGGTAGTGGTGCTGAAGTGAAAGAGAGACTAAGGCTGCACTTAATTGAAACTAGGAGAGAGTTGAAGATGATAAGGAATGATAAGAAGAGGGTGAGGGCAAAGTGTATGGGAAGAATCCCAGTGTTTACAACACAAGGTGATGGGCCTAGTCAGCCTGTAACAAAGAAACCAGCAAAGGGAAAAGGTAAAAAAGGAGTTGGGCCTAGTAAGCCCAATAAGAAAGGTATTAGTTTAGTAGGTAGAGGGAGGCCCAAACCATTAGCAAAAGATGAATGCCCATGGGTCTTACTAGTCTCAAAGATAAAGAATTGTGAGACATGGGAGGTTAGAACATATGAATCCAATCACAAGTGCCTACAATCCAGAGAGATAAAGGCTTGTACTTCAAAATTCATGTCCAAAAGTATCATTAGTCAAATAGAGAAAAACCCTGATGTTCCCATTAGGGCACTTCAAGACCAGCTGCAAAAGCAATATGAGGTTGGTGTTTCTCTGATGAAAGCTTTTAGGGCAAAATCAATTGCACAACATCAAGTAAAGGGAGATTACAAACAACAATATTCAATGTTGAGAGACTACTGTTTGGAGGTGAGAAGGGCAAATCCTGATACAACCATAAGGATTGAAGTTGAAAGAGACACAAATCCTGAACTAGCTCCTGATACAAGAGTTTTTAAAAGGATCTACATATGTTTAGGTCCACTGAAGAAAGGTTTCAAAGAATGTGGAAGGGATTTGTTAGGACTTGATGGTGCATTTATGAAGGGTCCATACCCTGGGCAGCTTTTGACTGCTGTTGGATTGGATGGCAACAATGGCATATATCCAGTTGCATATGCAATTGTGGAGAAAGAAACAACCAATTCCTGGACTTGGTTTTTGGAGTGTCTTGGTGAAGATCTAGATATGCATAGGGAATCTAACTACACTTTTATAAGTGATAGACAGAAGGTACACATTTGACTTTTTTATATCAACTATGGTCCCTATAGACAGAAGGAATCCAATGCTAATTTAATATTCTAACATTTGTTTATTTGATACAGGGCATCATACCTGCATTGGCTAAGGTATTTCCTTGTGCTGAGCACAGGTTTTGCCTTAGGCACATACATGAAAATATGAAGAGCAAGTTCAGTGGACAGGCATATAAAGATCACCTTTGGAGATGTGCCACTGCAACAACAGTTTTTCATTTTGATCTTGCAATGGAGGAGTTGAAAAAGTATAACAGTGATGCATTTGACTGGTTATCAGCTATTCCTGCTCATTCTTGGTCCAGATCCCATTTCTCAAGTAATACTTGTTGTATTTTACTTAAGTTGCTCATAATTGGGTCTTACTAGTTTTTGCAGTTTACTTAAGTACCTTAATTATCCTGATAACAGGTAGAGCTAAATCTGATATCTTGTTGAACAATTTGTGTGAGGTTTTCAATGGGAAAATATTGGATGCTAGGGATGCACCTATAATCAGTGCCTTAGAATACATTAGACAATACTTGACTAGAAGGATTGTGAATGTTCTAGCTGTGATAGACAAAACTGATGGCCCACTCACCCCTACTGCCACTAGACTATTGAAATCTAACATGGACCAAGCAAATAATTACTCAGTAGCTTGGAATGGGGGAGAAGAATATGAGGTCAAAGGACCACATGGTGATCAGTGTGTTGTGAATGTGGCAAATAGGGATTGTAGTTGTAGGAGATGGGAATTAACAGGCATCCCTTGTGTACATGCTGTGGTAACCAACTACAATATGTCACTTAATGGGATTCATGTGGGTATACCAGAAGAGTGGGTGCATAAGTGTTATTGGTTAGCTACTTGGAAGAAGGCTTACAGTCATAAGATTGGCTGTATAAATGGAAAGCTAATGTGGAAGAAATCCCAAATTCCTTCAAAGCTCATTCCACCAAAACATCATACCCAAGTAGGCAGGCCAAGAAAGAACAGAAGAAAAACAAAGGAAGAGAAGGCAATGGTTAGAGATGGTAAACTGTCCAGGGCATATAAAACTGTTACATGTAACAAGTGTGGAAACCTTGGTCACAACAGCAGATCTTGTAAAGGTCAAAAATTGAAGGAACCAGTTGAATCAACTAGGGGGTCTACTACACAGGCTGCTGGTACAACTCCATCTACACAAGCTGCTGCTACAGGTTAAAAGAAGAAAAAAAGGACCTCATCTACAATGGATGCTGGTACAAGTTCAAAGAAGAAAGTTGTTGATGGTACAAGATCAAAGAAGAAAAAGAAAGTTGCAAGCTGATATGTAATGCAGTATTAGTTAGCTGATATGTTTTGGTTTGTGATGTATGTTTTGGTTAGCTGATATGTAATGCACTATGTTTTGGTTTCATGTATTTGACAAGTTAAACCTTTGTGATGTACTGACTTTATGTAATGCAGTATTATTAAAACTTAAGGTTGACTTTTACTAGTCAAACCTAGTTTTCTATATTCCATTCACTTTATGTATTCACTTATATGTACTGAGTTTATGTATTCACTAACAAATTACAGGCATATGTTTAGTAATTGTTAAGTTTGACTATTAGTAGTCAAACTACTTTTTTGTCTCAGCAATACAGTAGACTTTTTAGTAGTCAAACAACCCAAATAAACCATCAGAAACTCACAAAATTACCCAAATCTAATCTTCTTCATTCATTAACCCAAAAGACATCTTACATACTACATTACTTGACATTTACATACCAATTTAGGCCAAGATGTACATTACCACAACAAAACCTAACCAACTAAACATCAAATACATCTTCATCTTTCTAACTTGACTTTTCAATTCTTCAATGGCATTTTCATGCCTGTTCCTAGCCCTTAACAATCCAGGGATAATTTGAAAAGCACGCTCACACATTGGAGGATCAAACCAATCAATCCAACCACATCGTGATCCGTGTAGAAAGAAAATAAGATGAATAAGTTTTTTGGGTTTTGATTAAACCACTTACTTCAATTTTTATAACTTACCTCAATTGGGCAACTGTAAAAACGACGACCTGGATGACCATCTGTCCAAGAAGTTTTGATTTTGCATACTCAACCACACCTACAATAAACCATGATTGGAAAGGAGTTTATTCGTGATTTAGGGTTTTTTAATTTGGGTATGAACATGTGTTCTAGGGTTTTTTAATCTTGGTGGGTGGATGTGTTAATTAGGGTTTTTAATTAGGGATGCGTTTGAATAAATAAGGCTGAGTATTGTAAGAGAATAACCTGAAAAGATGCAAATGCCCTCGTAATTTAAACACTTAACAGTCAAAGTTAACGCCCATCCAAGATAGGGACCAAACTCGTTAAACGTCTACAGCTCGGCCTTCGCTTTTTGAGGCTTCCTCTACCCACATCTCTATGTGCCCGCTCAAACTGGCGACCATAAAGAATAAGATGAACCAAAACCAGCTGCAGCTTTTCAAAATCAATTTTATCCATCACTATAATACATTTATGACTCCTTATATAGACATAGACGGGGCGAGTACTCGTAGAAAAGCTCAACTAGTAAGAATGATTTCTTAAGAGCTCCAATTAGCCAAGATGCTTCTGCTAGCGCCTACCAGATTATGTCCGGTTCAACGAAATGATTGAGAACTACGACGGGGTCGAAATGCATTTGGTTCTTTGTCTTCAATGGGTCTAAAGATGCTGCTGTTTGTGAAATATGCTAAGTGTTACTCTGCTGATACTAAGTAACTCTGCTGTTAGTCTATTACTCTGCTGTTTGGTGATATCTGATGGTTGGAATAATAAGCTAAGTATAACTCTGCTGCTAGCCACGAAGACTCTGCTGCTAGAAAGATTATGCTGCTGTTTATTGGATATGTATAGTATGTTAAGGATAAGTATAGAAAAGATACGTAAAGATTTTTTTCGTGTATAGAAAGTTTTGTAACCGACTAGGACTCCTTAGTCTATAAAAGGAGGATCTAGGGTTAGGTTTAACATAGGTATCATTATTGTTTTACACTTCAAGGTTTCTTGTAACCCCGTTGCTATTCAGAGCAATCGTATTAATATATTGAAGTGTTGTTTGAGAATTCGTTTGTGTTTAATTCTTCTTAAGATCAAGTATTAATTTCCGCATAATATTTGATATACAACTCAAGATCAGTTTCTATACCGATTGCTTTAGGTTTATATCTAAAGTAATTAATAAGATCGTGAAGCTCAACTGGGATCAACAAGTGGTATCAGAGCTTGTGATCTAGAAACTGGTACCAAGAAGAATTACTGAATACAAGATCTGTTAATCATCAAAGTAAGCAATGGAATCCGATTCAACACACATGGTTACTGCATCAAGAGTCCCTGATGACGTATATTCCGTATTCGGGTCACGAACCCGACCCATACTCAAGTCCATCACGAATGGACTCAAGCCCATCATGAATGGGCTATCACGACAGCGGTTTGGGCTCACGATGGCCCAAGCCCAATGTTATTTATGGTTTTGATAGTATATCTTCTATTTATGGGATATACATCAATAGACCGCCCTACGCGGGATAGACCGAAGATTGGGGAACACGAAACCAACAAGGATTTCGTGTCCATATATAGAGGGCACCTCATCCCTCACAAAGGTACGACTTACAAACCCTAACTCTTCTACAAACCCTAAAACCGATTACTTACTCTCACGCCGGAGGATAATCGTGGGAGACAATCCCACGATAAGCCTAACGGTGTCTTTTTGTTTTCTTAGTGCGCAGGTCTCAAGCATTAAGATCTGATTGGTACGGAATCAAGGAACGCCCAACTTTTGTATCAACAAGTGGCGCCATCCGTGGGACCCTACACTAAGAGCTTTCCTAAGAACTAGAATGACGAAGCACGGAAATCAGCGGACTCCGCATGCGAAGAAAACGCATGACGACCTACTAGGGAAGAAACAGCAAACTGATGCGGCCTCTAAGCAGACCTCTGGAACAACCAGTGCGCCTAGAAACTTAGGATCGTACTTAGATCTGCTCTTTACTCCAATAGAACCGCTCACTATGACTACCAATGCTACTACAACAAGTACTAGCGCGGTAGACCTACAACGCACTCCTCTCACTATGCCAGAAGTAAACTTCACTGAGCCACCAAATGCGCCAATCCGAAACAAGGATCTTGTTTTGGAAACAGACTCCCTCGCGCTAGAAGGAGTCACGCCTGAACTAGCGCCAAGTGATTTCGTATCTCAAAACTACGAAGCCTTAGCTACGCTCATGCGAGAGGAGGCGAAAAAGAGGTCAAGCCAAAGTCTGCACGCCAGGCTCAACTTCGACCCTGAGTATGAGGCATCCCCACCGCGCTACCGAAAGGAAAGACGCGAGAGGGATAGTCGCAAGCACCCAGTGTTTACCAGGATTGGAAGGAAGGTTGTGGATGATGAAGCAGCCGATTTCCAGCATCTGGAGGAGCATGAAGATGGGGAATGGCGCGCCAATGTCCACACTAGGCTTGGCAGTCGCAGGGTTCATGATAGGCTTGGGCGACGGTGCTCCCCAAGTGAAAGCCCTTCAAGCTCTGATTCCGAGGGTAGTCGGCGCAAGCGCCGCAGAGGAACAAGCTCAGATTCCGATGATAGTCGGCGCAAGCGTCGCAAAAGAGTAAGCTCACCCTCAAGTGACTCCTCGGACAACGAGGACAAAGAAACCGGACACTGGAAATCAAGGGGAAAATACCGCGACCAGGAAGACGAAGACATGTCTCTTCCCTGGCGTCGCCAAAAAGTTGATGCGTTTACTAGGCGCATCAGCGATTTTTTGGAAAATAAGAGAAGGCGCATGCCTGCTAATGTCAAAACATATGATGGGACAGGTGATCCTGATGATCACCTAAAAATTTTCGAATCAGCAGCCACTATCGAAAATTGGCCACAACCTGTGTGGTGCCATATGTTTAATTCTACATTAGTAGGGAATGCGCGCAATTGGTTCAGTAAGCTTCCACGCAGAAGCATCGGTGGGTTTGAAGAGTTGCGAAAGGCGTTTCGTTTAAACTTTACTCAAAGGAAGAAGTGCGCCAAAAACCCCGTCGAGCTCGCTAGGGTAAAACAGTGACAAGGGGAATCCACAAGCGCTTTCATGGAGCGCTATAAGGACGAATGCATGCAAGTCAAGGCGTGCCCAGAGATACTAAAAATATCGGGTTTTATGAACGCAATCAATAACCCAGATTTGATAAAAAAGTTAAACGATAGGGTTCCCCAAACCTTTGACGAACTCATGAAGCGCACGAGGTCCTTCGTCCAAGTAGAAGCAGCCGCTGCGGATAGCAAGAAAGGCTACTCGAACCATAGGTCACAAGAAGAGTCAAGGAGACAATCCAATGACCAGAGTGGCAATCGTAACAAAAGTTATCGCACCCAAGGGGGCGGAAGGGGAAACGACAAGTACACCCCATTAACAAAAACTCCAAAAGAGATATTTGCGACGGAAGGTGCGAACTTTCCAAGACCCCCACCTATGCGCACCCCTGAGGATCGGCGCGTAGGGAACGGATACTGCGAGTATCACGCACAGAAGGGCCATACCACTAATGAGTGTGTCCAATTACGCCAACTAATTGAGAAACTAGTGAAAGAAGGCAGATTGGACCACCTCGTTAAAAATATTAAGGAGGGGAAAGACAAGCAGAGAACCGGAGGCAAAAAAGAAGCGCCTAAGGAGAAGGCTGATACTATCTACATGATACAATCATGGCAGCGAAAGACTAGGCAAAAGGTGAGCCAGAAATTCTCTCATGGAAGCGAAATCTCTTTCCCCACCTTGGCCGCGGACAACGCAGTGGCGGAACCACTCACCATTGAAATAAATGCGGGGGGTCACGACATCCACCGCATGTATGTTGATGGAGGCGCATCAGCGGATATAATGTATGAACATTGTTTCAAGAGATTGCGTCCTGAGATACAAAGACAGTTAAGTCCAGCCACGACTGCACTTACTGGCTTTACAGGAGAAAAGATTTGGCCTATGGGGCAACTGCGCCTACTAGTCACTGTTGGTAATAAGGAACACTCCACGACAGCCTAGATGAACTTTATGGTGATCAAATCTCCTTCGCCATACAATGGCATTATTGGAAGGTCAGGAATCTCGGCGATGCGCGCGGTACCATCCACAGCGCATGGAATGCTCAAATTCCCAGTAGAAGGCGGCATTGTCACCATTTACAACAACGCTGCGCCACCAGAAGAATGTAACACGATTACATGTGAAACAACACACATCCCAGAACAGAGCGCAGCTAAGGTACCAAACCTAAAAGTTGCGATTCACCCTGAATACCCAGAGCAAGAAGTGTCGATTGGAGGATCGTTGTCTGACAAAGGCAGAGCAGCCGTGTGCGCGCTATTACAAAGGAACCTGGATATCTTCGCATGGGAACCAAAGCACATGACTGGTGTGCCACGTTCGATTGTAGAACACAAGTTACAAATCCGACAAGGATATTCCCCAGTAAGGCAGAAAAAGCGCGGCCAGGCCCCAGAGCGCGCAAAAAAGCCATACTGGAAGAAGTACACAAACTTGTGGACGCTGGAATCATGCGAGAAGTCTATTACCACGATTGGCTCTCCAATCCAGTAATGGTAAAAAAAGCGATGGCAGTTGGCGGATGTGTGTGGACTTCACCGACCTTAATAAAGCATGCCCACAGGACTGCTACCCACTACCAGAGATAGACTGGAAAGTGGAATCTTTGTGTGGATATCCTTTTAAATGTTTCTTGGATGCATACAAAGGGTACCACCAAATCCAAATGGCTAAGGAAGAAGAGGAAAAAAACAGCCTTCCACACAAGCCAAGGCGTTTTTTGTTATACAAAAATGCCTTTTGGCCTGAAGAATGCGGGCGCCACCTACCAGCGACTGGTAGATAATGCGTTTGAGAAGCAAGTGGGACGCAACCTAGAGGTCTATGTGGATGACCTTGTGATAAAAAGCCATACTGAAGATGAAGTGGTGCGCGACATTGAAGAAACATTCACAACACTACGAAAGATCAACATGAAGTTGAACCCTAAGAAATGCACTTTTGGCGCTACAGAAGGCATGTTCCTAGGATATTTGATAGAACCAGATGGCATTAAGCCATGCCCAGAAAAAACAGAGGCTGTCATCCAACTTCCTTCACCGCGCACGTTGAAAGAAGTTCAATCTCTGAATGGAAAGCTAGCCGGTTTGAACAGATTCCTGTCCAAATCAGCGGATAAGTCACTTCCTTTATTTAAAACACTCAAGAAGTGTACAAAAAAGGGAGACTTTCGTTGGACTGCGGAAGCGGAAGAAGCTTTCACACAGCTTAAGCAACATATAGCAGCGCTTCCTAAGCTAGTTGCACCCCGACCAGGGGAAGAATTAATCGTCTACCTATCCGCGACCCATGGAGCGATCAGCGCAGTGCTACTGACGGATAGGAATTCCGTACAAACACCGGTGTATTTTGTAAGCAAAGCACTCAAGAAGACAGAGATAATTACAAGCTCAATGGAGAAGTTGGTCTGGCGTTAGTATTTGCTGCCAAAAGACTGCGTAGATACTTTCAAGCGCACCCAATAGCAGTGATTACCGACCAACCTATCAAACAAGTTATCTCTAAACCTGACGCATCGGGGCGATTACAAAAATGGAGTGTGCTACTAGGCGAGTATAACATCTCTTACAGACCACGCACTGCGGTTAAAGGGCAAATACTAGCAGACTTCATCATCGAAAAACCAGATACCGATGACGCACCCCCACCGAGCAAGGTAGAATTACAAGAACCATGGGTCTTGTTCACAGATGGATCTTCATGCGTGGATGGATCGGGCGCTGGCCTTATCCTCACTAATCCGGAAGGAATGGAATTCACTTACGCACTGCGTTTTGAATTCACAGCCACGAACAACGAGGCAGAATATGAAGCCCTAATCGCTGGATTACGCATTGCAAATCGAATGGGTGTACGTAACCTAGAAGCAAATGTGGACTCCCGATTGGTAGCCAACCATGTGTTGGGCGAATATGTGGCTAAAGAGGATAACATGGTCCAATACCTCGACAAAACCAAATCGCTAATACAAGGCTTTGACAGGTTTACCATTAAGCAAATTCCTAGAGGTGAAAATAAGAAAGCGGATGCGCTAAGCAAGATCGCATCTACCAGCTTCGCGCACCTGTCAAAACAAGTTTTAGTGGAGATCCTAATGAACAAATCCATCTCGGAGATGGAGATATCCACGGTAATGGAGGAAGAGAATCCTACGTGGATGACTCCTATTATCGAATTTATAAGCAAGGGCAACTTGCCCGCTGAGCAGAAGGACACTCGACGGATACGGCGCACAGCGCAGAGGTTCGAACTTAGAGATGGTATCCTATATCGGCGCTCATTCCTACAACCATGGCTTCGATGCGTTGGACCTCTTCAGGCAGATTACGTACTCCGAGAGATCCACGCTGGTTCATGCAGTATGCATTCAGGACCACGGTCCGTCGTAGCGCGAGCATTACGCTCAGGATACTATTGGCCTACTATGCACCGTGACGCGCGCGATGTGATAAAGAAATGTAACGACTGCCAAGTTCATAGACCCATCCCGCGCAGACCACAACAAGAGCTAACGCCTATCACTTCTCCATGGCCATTCTATAAGTCGGGTATTGACATCGCAGGTCCCTTCCCTGTCGCAGCGGGAGGACTTAAATTCCTTATTGTTGCAATAGACTACTTCGCTAAATGGATTGAAGCGAAGGCAGTAGCAACAATCACAGGTAATCAAGTTAAACGCTTTGTTTGGGAAAATATTGTGTGCCGCTTTGGATTACCTGGGGAGATTGTTTCGGACAACGGAAAACAATTCCGTGATAACCCGTTCAAAGACTGGTGCGCAGAGTTACGTATCACACAACACTTCGCATCAGTAAAACACCCACAAACCAATGGTTTAGTTGAGCGCGCAAATCGCAGCCTAGGCGAAGGAATTAAAGCGCGCCTGGACAAACACGAAGGAAGATGGGTGGACGAATTATCGCACGTCTTATGGGCGCACCGCACAACAATCAAGGTTAGCAATGGAGACACTCCTTTTTCCCTTGTCTACGGGACAAAAGCTGTTATACCAGCTGAAATTGGGATGCCAACTATCCGCACCGCGGAAGTTAATGTCGCGACCAATGACGATGAACGACGAATAGACTTGGATCTGTTGGAAGAAAGGCGTGAGCGCGCAGCTATACGTGAGGCAAAAACCAAGTCAAAGATGAAGGGATACTACGATGCTAAAGTTCGAAGCACCTCATTCAGACCAGGCGACTTTGTGTACCGCGCTAATGATGCAAGCCACGCAGAAGATACAGGTAAACTTGGACCAAAGTGGGAAGGACCTTATGAGGTCATTGAAGCACTAGGACAAGGCGCGTACAAGTTGCGTGACATGGATGGCCGTGAGCTACAACGCACATGGAATATCTGCAATCTCAAGAGATGCTATCTTTAGGAAAGGTTACGACCCAATACATGGACACCTACGCACTTTAGTAAGTGCTCAATAAATATCCGTGTATCTACATTTTTTGTTTCATTTAGACAAATGTTTTTTATCTTTTTACAAAAACTTGCAAGTATTAATAAAACGTTGCGGTTTCTAGCTAACTCCGTGACACACTTTACTTTATTGCTTACATATAATTTATGTCTCAATACTGTTTGTTATATTATCTTTTGCCTACATGGCGTGCATGCACTAACCAAAAACCCACGATGGTAAAAGGATGAGTAAACCTAATAAATGACTCGTTGAGTAAGAGGGTTGCAAACCCATCAACACCGGATCACGCATCCTTGTTAAACACCTTATTCTCAAGACGTTGGAGTAAGTTCCATGCGTACCCCACGACGGATACACATCAATGCACACTGTGCGCGTTTAACAAACTAGGAGTTAAGACAATCAACCCCTTAATATGGTATTAGTAGCACGCTACAATCCATACACTTGTGCACCCCACGATGGATACACAACAACTTGTAAATTTCAAACACAATTATGTTATATACAATCATGTCATACACGACTATGTCATAAATTTCATACACGATTATGATATAAGTGATTACAAATCTTTGTAACTTTCTTCAAATGTGTTTATACAAACGATTTGATTCTTAGACATCTTTTACGCAAAGACAAAATAACTAAGTACAAATGTTATAACCACAGCTAAATTTGATATAATATGCATACAATTGTATTTTTCAAAATCTACGCTTCATTATGGATAACAAGTTCATCAAAAGTACACATCCAACAAGCATATGTACAACAAAAAAGTGGACATATCACAAAATACCAATACACCAAAACTACCAAGACATGCTACGAGTGCGCCTGAGCCCGGACCTACTCGCTTGGCGCACCACACTACCAACATCCTTAAGCTTCTGCAACAGCTCAGCATCCTTGGGTGCTACCGTTGGCACGCTAACAGGCACCCCATCAGATCTGGGAATGTGAGCCGCACCAAGACCACAAAGAATTGCCTTCCCCTTTTGGCCCTTCTTCTTAGCAAGTCTCATCTCATGCGCTTCCAAGGACGCCTTCAAGGGAATTTCTTTCTCAAGCGCAAAAGGGTTAAGGATGTCACGGGGACGGGCAAAAATAGGCACTTGTAGCTGCGATTCGTCTGGCTTCAGGAAGTAGTCAAACTGTTCCTCAGCGTCCTCGGATGAGTGCCTAGCCAAAGTCAGACCCTCCATAATCACGCTGATAGGAAAATCCTGGTCACGCTCTAGGCGAGCAATATGAGGAAGCTCGAAAAGCTTCATCTTCTCCATGGCAGCGACAAGCTCATCATAGGAGTTGGCATTATAATCTGGCACCTGAGTAATAGGGACCGTCAACAAATTGCTCTCAGCAAGCTTTTCTACAGCCTGCGCTTGGCCACGTGCCAACGCGCACTCAACAACTTCCCCAAATACCCCCGTCACCTCCTGCGACTCCAAAGTACCCAAAGCAGCAAGGCGCAAACCATGGCTGATAAGCCACCTGCGCTCAGCTATGGTCGACACCAAATGGGGATACAACTCCTCATCATACTCAATGCTGAGCTTGCGCAGCTTACTCTCCTGACTCTCCAGCAAACTCTGCACAGCCTTGCGGAATTCATCCAAGTCAGACATGAGTTTCCCCTTGTTCAGCTCCATATACCTCAAGGCCCAAAGGTAGGAGGCCTGATGCGTGGTTTTGCAACCTTACAACAGGTTTTACTCTCCCAGGGATCTCAAGAGGCTTACAACCCCACCAGGCAGTGTACCTGACCGATGTAGTATAGTGTAGTGGTAAGTACGGGGGATTGATCGTTCTCCACAGGGAATAGTGTTCGTTAGGTATGAAAAACTACTTTAATAGGTCTAAGGGCGAGAGAAGATTCTTTTTATGTTTTTATAATTTTTATGAAAGCAAGTAAAATCTCGGGTTTGAAAGAGTGGGCGGAATTAGTTGCTAGCCAACTAACCCAAATTACTACGAATGCAAATGAAATAAAATAACAAAAATGAAAAGGGTGGTAAAACTTATATGGAGAGAAATGCGTTTACTTAGATTTCCTTACTCCCTAACTATCTTTTACCGGTTGATTAGTGTGTATTAGTTGCGTGGATGACGGGTGTATTCCTTAATACCATTCGTGGGGTGGCGTACGTACTTCCCCAACTCTACAAGCTCCTACTTCACTCCTATGTCGAGCCGGCTAGGAAGCTCCTAACATGGGATCACTAGAATTCGCTTGTGCATTAAATACAACCATAAAAACCTTTAGTACGCATTGGTTCATGTTTCTTAAGACGTTCAAGCAAGTTACCGAATAGGAAGTTAGCCAGTTTTCTTAAGCCTAACATAGATGAACAATCATCCAATACAACTAATAACACACTAATAACCAATAATCAATAGCTAGGTTTCATTAGATCTAAGCAAACACAAGATAAATCTAGCCTAACATGTTAAACAAAAGACAAGAACAAGATAGAATCAAACAACACATAGACATATTGAATGATTAATTGATAACTTATCTTCAATGTAACATGGAAGATCTCAAGGCAAAAAGCCTTGAAAGAGCTGCCAAATTCGTCTTAGGGTTTTCACACACAAAGTTCCTCAATAAGTTCCACACTAATGACAAAAAATTAGAAAACTATATATAGACTTTCAGATCTGACGGCGTCACGTTATGGAGTGTGACGCCGTCACCTCGCCGCTTTTAGGGTTCCCGGATGACCTTCTTGACGCCGTCCCTCTTTAGCTCTCCAAAATCCGTTCTGGCTTATCAAGGCTTGACGCCGTCAGACTATGAACGTGACGCCGTCCCTCTTTAAATTATAACGTGACGACCTTGATCAAATTAAAGGGTGACGCCGTCAGAATTCCCATGCAATTTTCACTGGCTTATCATGAGTAAATTTCACATCCACCACTTTTTCCAAGCCATGACGCCGTCCAGGGATAATCCTGACGCCGTCAAAGGTAACTTCCAGCCGATTTTTGAGACTTTGTCGTTTTCTTCACTTTTATGCTCCAAAAACGTCCAAAATGCTTCCTTTTCCAGATTTCTTCTCAAAAGTACCTAAAATGACAAAAGGAACGATTTAGGGCAATATTTGATCAAATAAATACGATTTAGGGCTTAAATGACCCCTTAAAAGCGGTACACTTTTCGCCTCATCAAATACCCTTACACTTGAGATTTGCTTGTCCTCAAGCAAATGCGCTTTTATTCTAATCAAAATACAAGTTAGGGGTCATTTAATGCTAACATAAAAGTAATTACAACAAATATTCATTCCACTTTAATCATAATAAGCACGGAGATTACAAACTAGCACCTCACAAGTAGTGTTTAGATACTCACATCTCTCAAGTGTCACCAAAATAAATCTCATAAATTAAAACGGATAATATCTCTCACTACCTGTCATAGCAAATAGATTACCATAGGCTTGGGAAAGGATCGAAAACCTCCTCCACTAGGCGTAAGCACCAAAGATAAACTATCAAAGAGGGCTTTTAAATGGGTTATAACGTTAGGTGTAGGGAAAAGGAAAACACGGTTTTGTTGGATAAAGGATATTTTACTGGTGGCGAGTTAAAGATCTTGATCAATTACATGTACTATACAATGTTGCTAAGCCAAGACTAGACTCGATTTAAGCTAATGAAAGCAAATAACAAAAACATAAAACAAACATAAAATAAAACGGGATGGTAGTCCGTATGTTTTTTCTACTTTTCTTTTTCTCATTTTTTTGTATTTTTCTTGATTTTTTTTTTTTTTTTTTTTTTTTTTTTTTTGCATACACTCTTGCCCTACCATCCAAAATAATAGATCATAGGGGCATTGCATTCCCCTTACACTTGAACTTTTACATAACTTTACAAATAACTATTCTAATGACTCGAATTAAGATAATTGAAAAACTTGGAGTACTTTTAAAAATATTTAGCACATATGGGGGTAATAAATGATGTTCTTCCCCCATTACTCCATTACACTAGTACTTTACCCATGAGTCCCAATCGTCCCAAGACAATATGTACAAGGATATGACTCGACTTAGCAACCATGTAATCAACTAGATAATTAACTTGGGTTTAAACAAATGTTGACACAATAATGCACTAAAGATGAGTGCATACAAGGTAGGCTAAGGCGATTTGGGTGTACATTTAAGTGGGGTGTAACAAATTCTTCCTTTAAGTAAAATGCTTAAAGGTCGAAACGAAAAGATAGGCTCTGAGGGGTGTACTAGGGGTATCGTGTACTAAAAATGAGTACAACGCAAAGGGTGTGGGAGAATTACTTGACCAATGTAGCCAAAGTAATTATAACAAAAACACAGGTGTAAAACAATGGGTTAATCCTAATGCCTCTTATCATGTAGTAAATCTAACTACACGAATGTAGTCTCACTTGTGGCCTTGGAATGGTCCTAACGCAAGTTCTAGAATCTAAGTGCTACCGGTACACACATCATAGCATAAATGCTTTTCCTACCAATTCTAGGGGTGAACCTCACATATTTGGGGGTGGAAATTTTTTTTAGTGGTACGGTTTTTGTGCTAGTCATATAACTCCTATCCGTGAGACGCTCATTAAGATCAAAGTTTCACTCCTATATGTTGTAAAAAATTTTAAATTTGGCACTAAAATTACCCTAACAGGTATTTATCTCAGTTTTATTACACATCTACTATTAAACAAACAAAAATCAAGCGTAAGAGCATTTTCTAATCGTACTTTTACCTCCCCTTACACTTAAGATGAACATTGTCCCCAATGTTCAAATAACAAGATGTAAAAGAAAAAAGTAAAAGAATGAAATCAAATACTCCCCTGATTCGCTCGGTGGATAATGAAGTAACACGGTTAGATCTTCTTCCAAAGTAATGTTGAAGCTCCATGACTAATGCATCGCCATAAGCTTGATCCAAAAACATTTCCTTGTCCAAAATAACCTGTTAAACCTGAGAAAACAAACACGAAAACCTGCATAACATCGGCGGGATAAAGTCTATATATAAGGATATAATGCTTGTGGAATGATAATTTTGCAGATTCCTGGAGATTATAAGTTAGAGATTTAATAAAAACTTTTTATGAAAACAAAACTTTCAAAAATTTTCAGAAAATTAAAATCTGACGCCGTCAGAAATGATCTGACAGAATTCTCATGTTAAGTTTCCGGAAAATTTTTGGAAAAACCTATACCTTACTTCCTGGAAATCCTGCAAAACATCATTATGACTCGATACAAGCATTTGACTCAAACAAATACTAATATGTATGTTAATTTATTATTATTACGATTCATGTTCATTTGTTCTAATAAACCGATTTAGATTTCCCTTACACTTAACTTTTGCAAAATACCTTTATATGTAGTTAAGACGAAGTTAAAAACAAGATAAAGCATTTTCACGAATTACTTTTGAACATGAATCAATAATAATAAAAAATTTAAACATACATACGGAAACAAATAAAATCAAACAAACAAATAAACACACAAAGCAAATAAAGCTTGGGTTGCCTCCCAAGAAGCGCTTGTTTTTGTTCGAGTCACGAGCCTGACTCTACCCTTATTTAACGAGAATAAGAGAGGTTTTTCCTACACTTAGGATTAAGTGTGGGTGATAGTATTGATACATACCATTTCGGTGGAAGCATGCCTCATGGGAAAAGAGTGACGGATGAATTATATACTCAAAGGGGTGTGTTCCGTTCATCATAACCCTACCTAGTTTACTTTGGTCAATGGGTGAATTAAAGTTTCCTCCTAAAAAGGGATCATCTTCTATCAACTTTGAGAGACTCCTAGTTGGGAATCCATCTTGACCTAATAAACCCGGTTTAAACCCATAATGTTTCTTACGATCAATCATGAATGGGTGATGTAAGTATGTAAGGTTATGGTTCACTCCTATGTTAGCTTCCTCTCTGCAAGGCTTAGAGTCTACTACCTTCAACATAAAACTACCCGGACTATATGGTTTGATGGGTGGGTCGGGACCTAATTCAATTCCTAAGTTCACATCTAAGGATGGAAGATTAGGTAACGGTTTTGGTTTAGGCTCCGGTTCATCAAAACTAGGAACTTCCATAGAACTAAAAGAAAGGTTATGACTACAAGTATTCAAACCTATTTCTTCTAGTTTTGTTTGGTCCAAGGGCTCTACCTCTATTGGGGTTCCTATAGTCTCTTCTACTTCTTCCGGGTAAGTCACGGGTGGTGTGTATGCCTCAAGTGATGGTGGGACTTGTGGGGTACTTGGTGGGCTTGGGTTTTCTACTATATCCTCCATCTCATTAAGATTACCTATGTGTTCATCTTGTATTATGGTAGTGCCTAACCATGACATGCACTTAGGTACCTCAACTCTACCCACCTCATTCCTAAACAAACCTTCCGATTGATTTATCCAAATACCAAATAGGTCTAAGCTTGCATTTTTTGGGTCACATGTTCCACTTCTTTTTTGGGCGAGAATCTCAAAGATTTCCCATGCCTCTTCATCACCATAATCCCACATTTTCCCATCTTCCATATTTTCAATCTCCTGCTGGGTTTGGCGGTCGATACGAGTGTAAAAGATTTGAAGTGGAAACAATAAGTCAAGACCATGATGAAAGACCTTTTTTAATAAGTATTTGAAACGAGTCCATGTATCGGAAAAAGATTCACCATTATGTCGACGGAACATAAAGATGTCATTTTGGAGTGGAAGGGGTAGATTATGTAGTGGATTCACGTTCTCCATAATGGTGAACGGAAGAGTCAATGGAAATTTCTTTTACGAACAAAGACACAAAGAAAAAGATAGACTAAAGAAAACCTAGAAAAAGAAAATAAAAATCTCACTAGAAAGGAATCTAGTGAGTAGACCTATAAAATAAAAATTCAACCTAAACAATAACTATTCCCCGGCAACGGCGCCAAAAACTTGATGCGTGGTTTTGCAACCTTACAACAGGTTTTACCTCTCGAGGGATCTCAAGAGGCTTACAACCCCACCAGGCAGTGTACCTGACCGATGTAGTATAGTGTAGTGGTAAGTACGGGGGATTGATCATTCTCCACAGGGAATAGTGTTCGTTAGGTATGAAAAACTACTTTAATAGGTCTAAGGGCGAGAGAAGATTCTTTTTATGTTTTTATAATTTTTATGAAAGCAAGTAAAATCTCGGGTTTGAAAGAGTGGGCGGAATTAGTTGCTAGCCAACTAACCCAAATTACTACGAATGCAAATGAAATAAAATAACAAAAATGAAAAGGGTGGTAAAACTTATATGGAGAGAAATGTGTTTACTTAGATTTCCTTACTCCCTAACTATCTTTTACCGGTTGATTAGTGTGTATTAGTTGCGTGGATGATGGGTGTATTCCTTAATACCATTCGTGGGGTGGCGTACGTACTTCCCCAACTCTACAATCTCCTACTTCACTCCTATGTCGAGCCGGCTAGGAAGCTCCTAACATGGGATCACTAGAATTCGCTTGTGCATTAAATACAACCATAAAAACCTTTAGTACGCATTGGTTCATGTTTCTTAAGACGTTCAAGCAAGTTACCGAATAGGAAGTTAGCCAGTTTTCTTAAGCCTAACATAGATGAACAATCATCCAATACAACTAATAACACACTAATAACCAATAATCAATAGCTAGGTTTCATTAGATCTAAGCAAACACAAGATAAATCTAGCCTAACATGTTAAACAAAAGACAAGAACAAGATAGAATCAAACAACACATAGACATATTGAATGATTAATTGATAACTTATCTTCAATGTAACATGGAAGATCTCAAGGCAAAAAGCCTTGAAAGAGCTGCTAAAATCGTCGTAGGGTATTCACTAAGCAAGAATCACTTGTGTGAGGCTTGTATGGATCGAATTGAAGAGGTTTTAGAGAGAGAAATGGGAGCCTTTTAGTGAGAGAAAGTAACTTGTGAAATATTAGATTGAAAGGTCCAACCCTTCCCATGTGTGGGAAGGGGTATATATACTACTACATATTGTGTCCCTAGTGGACTGTGGAGCGAGCTGACAGAGGGTAAAGACCCGACCCACTCCACAATAGTAATTAATAACTAAACTACTAATAATATTACTGATAATCTAGATAAGCCTACGAGCTATAGAAATGCTAATTAGATGCTCGGGGTGACCGAGCCTTCATCTGGATATTTATATTCCTAACAATCTCCCCCTAAGGGAGGTCACCCCGGAAATAATAATTCGAATTCTAGCATTCTTTCTTCTGAACTTGTCTTTGTAGCTCGTAGTCTTTGATTCTTCAAAGTCTTGTATCTTTGTCCATTCAGCAGTGAACCTTTGATGACCGTTTGATCGTTTTTGGATGATCTTTGTATATTCTTCGATTTTATCATCCAACATTAGTTTCCAAGTCATCTTTCAGCAGTATGTTTCCTTGTGATGTGATATTCTTCGAGCCGACATGCTCACACTGTTTGGTGTCATGATCTTTAGTATCAGAGTAAGCAGAAGCCGTGTTGAAGGTCATTAGGTTGATCTTGACTTTGTTGAACAACAATGATGATGTAGTGTGAACATGTGGTAGAGGATTGGCATCTTTTCTGCAACCAGCTACAACAGCAACCAGCTACAGCTTTCCACAGCTACAATCGCCAGAAGTTCCTGCATACGACAGTTAGCAATAATTCGACCGGTACTTACAAGTTTGGACTTCGAGACAGTCAACAGCATATTGTGAAAACTCTCTCTAATCCTTACCAAGACCGTTCCTAATCGAAAACCCACAGAGGGCTTTTTAAGATTTTACCGTAGTAAATAAACGATTAGGTGAGTCGCTGGAGATCACTCCACGACTGTAGATCGGTTGAAACCGCCGCGACCACTAAGCGTAATCCACGAGGAATTACCGAAGTGACCTGCTTTCAGGGCTGCTTGATGTTGACCCTGGCAGGAATTTCCATTCAATCATTGAGAATTACATAAGTAAATTCTCTCATAAATGTTCTGGCAGATTGCTAAGATCTACGTAGGACTCATGAGATTACAACTGGTGTCCTTAATGTTGAACAACCAGTGTAGAAATAATTCGTGTCCCTATGAGATCTTATTATGCATCTCGTGGCTCTAGACTCAATTGTGCGTTTTGATTTGGTGATCGGAGGCTGGAGAGGACTGCCACCTTTTCAATATCATCTAACTCGGAGTGAGAGAGACGATAGGAATGTATTGAACTCCGTGACAATTGAAACAAGAATCCTTTGAGGGACCTTGAGTGGCTAGGGAGGGTTGTGCAGCGTATCACTAGGTCCATGATACTTTGTCTTCAATGTCAGCAATCAACTAAGTGATTCTGACAGCATATGTATTGACCCGGTTTCTGCCTAAGTTGTAAGGAGGGCTTCTTTCTTTTCACCCTTTATCTTTACAATTCTTTTTCATTCTTCAACCCCTTCAGTGCTTACCGAGACTTCATAACTAGCACCTTGTTGGGTTTGTTCCAGTACTAGCTCCATCTCAGTCGGCACTCATCCCTCATTCACTTTTCTCCTTTTTAATCATACCTAAGGACTTCTATACTAACTAGTGGATTGTCCCTGGGTAGATCCCTCCGGCTCTGGCGGGATCGTGGGAACTTGAGCTTAACCTAACCATCCTTATAACTCCATGCATTAATGAAATGGTCGGTCTTTGGTGTACTTCCACGATTGCCATAAATCAAATCTTTGAAAAATATCTCAAAGTGTTCATGATACTGAAACACATTTTTGCAAACACTTGAGAGTTTTATATTTTTCAAATGCTCCCCCTCAACATGTGCTCGGTTTGATTGTTTTATAAATTTGCACATGTTAGGTAGAGCTCGCACTTTTTGAATTGATCCACTTTCAGTGAACATGACCGTTTCGAGACACGCTTACATCACTGGTTAGACCAGCTTGAAATTATTACCCGTCCTGGTCAAGTCCATAGAAAGTTTCTCGAAACGGTACACTCTACTCAGATACATCTTTTTCGAGACACGCTTACATCACTGGTTAGGCCAGCTTGAAATTATTACCCGGCCAAGACGTATCCTTTCGATTGATGACAATTCAAGTTTCGTCAATTCTTAGGTGAAGTCTGAGCCTTGCTCACACAAGATGCCATAATCCTTTGTTTTGTAAAACCATTTGCTCCCCCTCAATATGTGCATCGATATATGAAAGATTTTAGCACATATGGAAGAGCTTGCTTTTATGACCAAAACATTTTGCTCCCCCTCAATATGTGCCTTGGTATACAAAAGAGTTTAGCACATATGGGAGAGCTTATATTAATTTCCAAATCATCACATTTTATCAGAATTTCCTATTTAAATCACATTCTCTCCCCCGATCAAAAATTTCAAACCACTTGAGATTTGTGATCCCAATTGATTTAAATACATTTAGAAAAACTTGGGAGAAAATGTGGTCAGGTTAAAATGTATTCTGATTTTGAAGCATACTATGCTTCCCTTGAAACACCAAGAGAGTGTCACTGCTGATGTTGCACAAATCTGGCAAGGTGTCGGACATTTGAAAAATTTAAATCAATCAACCACCTTGTGTAACATCAAGACTCTCTTGAAGAATCAAACAAGATAAAGAGTCTGATGTAAAGAAGACTTCTCTTCTTATACACGAAATGACGCACTGAAACGTACATCAAAACGGGAGAACATGGATATAAAGTAATCCATGCCCAGGTGAACATCACCCGGTTGGAGGAACAGCTGTCTTTTTGGCGACATGCTTTCCCCATTGTACAGTGCGGGTTGCAGTATGAAGTAACTGCAAGCCATTAAGACATGTTTTAACTGATTAGTATAACTTCTGCTCGAGCTTCATTTAAGAATCCGTGCCATTGTTGAATGACATTTCTAGATACGTAAATGTTATCGATAAACAGAAGACATGCCTAGGTAGAACTATTTTTGGTATTTTCTGATTTTTCGATTTTTATGGTTTTTTTTATATTTTTGTATTTTTCTTTTTGTTTAAGATATATACAACTATGTACAAGGATATAAGAAGACAATCCTTTACTCCTCCTTTTCTTCCTGAAGACACTTGAGGGTTTCAGGAGTCATGCTTTTCATGCCAAGGCGTGGGAGAATAAACTGAAACCTTTCTCTTGGGAGGGCCTTGGTGAAGATGTCAGCTAACTGAAACTCTGTCCTCACGAAGTATAGTTCCACAATTCCTTTTTCCACCTGTTCCCTGATGAAGTGATGCCTGATGTCGATGTGTTTTGACCTGGAGTGCTGAACATTGTTACAACAAAGAGCAATGGCGCTTTTGTTGTCACAATATAGGGGAATTTTGTTGTATGAGAATCCATAGTCCGAAAGCTGTGATCGCATCCAAAGGATTTGTGCACAGCAAGCAGACATAGCAATGTACTCAGCTTCAGTAGATGATATGGAAGTACTCATCTGCTTCTTAGAAGACCAACTAACCAACTTTTCCCCTAAAAATTGAGCTCCTCCTGAAGTACTTCGACGAGTGTCTTGACATCCCGCATGATCAGCATCTGCGTATGCCGTTAACTCCATTGCAGTGTCCTTAGGATACCAGAGACCCATATGAACCGTGCCTTGAAGATATCGGAAGATCCTTTTCACTGCTTCAACATGCTTCTTGGTTGGTCTGGATTGATACCGAGCACACATACACACAGCAAACAGAAGATCTGGTCTGCTAGCCGTGATGTACATCAAAGATCCAATCATGCTTCGATACTGTGTGATATCAACTGGAATCCCTGAAGGATCTTCATCCAGCTTCGTTCTATCAACCATGGGAGTGTCAACAGGTTCACTTGAATAGAATCCAAACTTTTTCAAGATCTCGTTGGCGTATTTGGATTGATTAATGAATATGCCTCCGGGACTTTGAGAAACTTGTAATCCTAAGAAGAATGACATTTGTCCCATCATGGACATTTGGAACTTGGAATTCATCTCCTTTGAAAAACTATCACATTCACTAGGATCTGTTGAAGCAAAGATGATATCATCTACATATATCTGAACTAGCAGTAGATGGTTTCTTGACTTCCTGGCGAATAGTGTAGGATCAACAACACCCTTGGAGAATCTGTTTGCTAGGAGGAACTTGGACAATGTATCGTACCATGCCCTTGGCGCCTGTTTTAGCCCATAAAGAGCCTTCTTCAAGCGGTAAACATGAGTAGGGTGTTCAGCATCCACGAATCCTTCAGGTTGACTCACGTAAACTTCTTCCTTTAAGTCACCATTCAAGAATGCCGTTTTGACATCCATCTGGTAGACTATCATATTACGACTAGCCGCATTAGCTAGGAAGATTCTTATAGCTTCAATTCTAGCAACCGGAGCAAACGATTCTTCAAAATCAATGCCCTCTTCTTGTCTAAACCCTTTAGCAACTAGCCGTGCCTTGTTCTTTAAGACATCACCATACTCGTCAAGCTTCACCTTGAAGATCCACTTTAACGCAATGATCATTGCACGCTCAGGAGGAGGCACTAATTCCCATACTTCAAGTCGATCAAATTCATGGATTTCATCCTGCATAGCCTGGAACCAGCAATCTTTAGTCATTGCTTCTTTGGCATCTTTTGGTTCAACTTTAGACAGTACGGAATTGAAGAAGCACCATAGTGCATCAGTGGCTAGTTGATTACGAGTGGATACTGGACGTGAGGGATTGCCTATGATGTTGTCGATTGGATGATCACTGGTCCATTTCCTGAGATGGTCGTGAGGTTGATGGTTGTGAACAGACGAAGCAGTGCTGTGATCTTCAAGTAAGGATGTGTCTGATGAATGTTCAGGAGCAAATATGTTTTCAAAAGGAGCCTCTTCAACAGGAGCAAAAGGATTAACTTCCAAAGAGTTATTATCTGAAGATTCTTGCATTACTGGAGAAGTTTGAGTGTTTGATGACGAAGGCGATTGACTGGCAGCAGGAGCATTGTGACTGACTGATACTGAAGCTGCAGGTCCTTCTGAATCTTGTGGGGCTTGAACCTCATCCATAGGAATTACAGCTGATTCACTCGGGATGGTTCCATTTGTTGGCTCAAAGTATTCATCAAACATGGGATCGAATAACTTCTTCAACTCCTCACATGTAGGTGGCACATAAGAATCTGCAGGCGTGGAATTCTGTACAAGTCCTGAACTAATGGGTCCAGGAGACAAAAGGTGAAGATCGGGTCCAGAACTGATTTGTCCTGAAACAGGTAGCTCACTCAGCTCATCGAACGTAACATGAATGGTTTCCATGATTTTACGGGTCCTTTTATTGTAGATTCGATACCCTTTACTGTCTGGTGCGTATCCAACGAAAATACCTATATCTGCTTTAGCTCTTAATTTTCCCAAGTCTTGACTATCGTTAGTTGGATAGCAAAGAGCACCAAACACACGCAGAAAGGAAAGATCTGGTTTCTTGTTATGAATTAACTCGAAGGGAGTCTTCTCATGAACCGGATGAATTAGGGATCGGTTTTGAGTGTAACATGCTGTTGCAATAGCTTCTGCCCAGAGAAACATCGGTGTCTTTGAAAATATAAGCATGGTTCTTGCAGCCTCCACCAGAGTACGGTTCCTTCGTTCAACCACCCCGTTCTGTTGAGGCGTGCGAGGGATACTTTTCTGATGCGTGATGCCAATACTTTCATAGAAATTACGGAGTTGTTGGTTAACAAACTCAGTACCATTATCTGTGCGGATGATTCTGACAGTTTTATCTAGCCTTACTTGCAGCTGTTTTATCAGTTTAATGATGACCTCTGGAGTTTCGTCCTTGGTTCTCAAAAACTTTACCCATGTGAACCGAGAATAATCATCTACTATCACCAGAACATACTTCTTTCCATTTATGGTTTGTATTCTCATTGGACCGCACAAATCCATGTGGAGGGTGTGAAGAACTTCCAAGTTGGTGTTGACGGTTTTAGGCTTGTGGGTTTGTTTCTTGCTTTTACCCAGTTGACATGCAGAGCAGAGATGATCTTTCTCATATTTCAGTCTGGGCATCCCTCTAACAAGATCTTTACGGGAAAGATTATTTATGGTACCGAAGTTCAAGTGGTTCAAACGACGATGCCACAGCCATGATTTTGTTTTAGAGGCTTTAGAAAGCAAGCATATTGGAGAGGACTTCAACATTTCTTCAATTGAGATGGTGTATAGATTGGTGCCCCGACTGCCCTTGAGGAGATCTAAACCATCCAATTCTCTGACGAAACATGTATGCTTTCTGAAAGCCACTTCCAGATCTGAATCACAAAATTGACCCACAGAAAACAGATTGTGTCCTAGTCCTTCCACATAATATACCCTTGAGATTACACTATTACCAAACACATAATCTCCATAACCCATAATAGCACCAAAGTGGTCGTTCCCAAATCTAACTGTCCCGATAAACTTTTTCACGAAGTTCTTGAGCCGTGAGCGATCTCCAGTCATATGTTTTGAGCAGCCTGAGTCCAAATACCACAGGACGATTTGTACGACCTGCATTTGAAACCAGACAACAATGGATAACTGAAAAATGTGGATCCCCAAGTGCAATTGGGGTCCATTTGGTCAGCACACACATATTCAGGAACCACAGATTTCACAGATGCTACTATCTTTACTGTGGAGACAGAACTTGAGACATGACAAGACCTAGATGGAAGGCATTGTGATTCTAAAGGCAAGATTCTACCAGTTGGTCTCCATTCCTTATTCTTCACAATTTTATGCATATTCATTTTAGGTAATGGTCTCTGTTTTCCTAAATTGAATTTCCTTCCAGTGGTCTCCATTCCTTAACTTTTACAATTTTATGCTTATTCATTTTAGGTAACGTGCACTGTTTTCCTAAATTGAATTTCCTTCCAGTGGGTCTCCATTGATAGCCTACGCTAGCAAATGTTTTTCCTGTAGCTTTCCAAACCTTTTTGCATGCTTCAGATATCCTACCATTCTTAACATGGGATGATGCAGAAGACATCAGGAAAGACACAACACATTCATCATGATTAGCAGAAATTAAACAATTGTCGCAAGTTTTACAGATAGCATTAGAATTCGAATTAATTACAGTACTTTTGATACTAGAATCAACACGATTCATCCTACTCATTGTAAACTTATTGTTCCTAGGTTGGGCTTCTACATTCTTCAAGTGATCATTCTTAGCTGGCGCAGTCATATCCTTTCTTTCATTTCCTCTAGACCTTGACCCGCTAGCTTGGGTGTCACTTTTTACTCCTGTAGAAGCATCGAAGGTAACATTAGTTTGTTTTTCTGTCACATGCCTTCCTGATAATGATGTGTTGGGTTCTGATGTTTTGGGTGGTAGGTCAAAGGCTACATACTTGTTCACAACATTGGATGATGATGCAACAGATCTATCTCTATGGCCTCTAAACTTAGGAATTGAGCCTATGGCATATTCTAAGTTTTCCTGAATCCTTTTCGTGAGTTTGCATGCATAGACAACTGCTTGATCAAGTGGCTTATCATTCCTGTCCTCTTCAACTACCTCACGAAGTGTGTCAAGACCTTCTCTAAGATGATCTAGATATGTTTGATGGGCAAGGCTGTTATTTCTAAGCTTAAACGGAATACGCCCAACATCAACATCATACTTTTTACAATCAGTAGCCTTTGGTGTATCACAATTACAAGTGGTGCATGGCATTTTACCTTTCACCCGAGCCTTAAGATTCTCAATTTCATTTGTCAAAGAGGTTATTTGATCATTATGATTGCTTCTTGTAACTTTAATAGAATCATATAACTCTTTGAAATGTTGTTTAACCTTTGAATTTTCTTCTCGATAACACTCATTTTCATAATGTAACTTATTTATGGTGTTTTGATATTGAAAATTCTGAGAATCTGAAGACGAAGGTTTATTGGTGCCATATACTTCACACTTGTTGGATTTCAATTGGGCAATTTGGGCCCTCAGCAGTCGAATCGTGTTCGTGTGAGCTTGAATTGTCTCATCACGTTTGCTTAATTCAAAATAAGTATCAAACTCAGGAGCATCCGAGGATGTCTTGACATTTGATATTTTGCATTTTTCTTCTAAGTGTTGATGTTTGAGTTGCAAATTCAGATAATCAACTTCTAGTTTTGAAAAACGTTTAACCATGTTATCATGGTCATCATTTTGAATTTTTTTAAGCAATTTCAAATTCTCCCCCTCAAGCTCAACAACACGATTCTGGGTGACATTTAACGCAATAGCATACTCATTAAATTGACAAGCAGACAATGCAGAATCAGTGACAGTGTAAAATACATCTTGTGCAATACATTTAGCAATCAAGTTGTCATTAGTGATGAGTATGTTTTTTCTTTCAATCTCACGACTCTTAAGTTCTATTGCATATTCATTCACCTCATTTTCCATGTCTTTAAACACTACTTCCATTTCTTTATTTCGGCTTTAAGGGCAGTTTGCAACCCTTCAAAATGTTCTTTAAGTAGTTTAAAGAATGGCATGACCTCAGTTAAGTAACACCTTTTTGCATGTTCAAAACACCTTTCCCCCTCAGTAATGCCGGTTGGTGTGATTCTCTTCTTACATGTTTTATCAAAATCAGCAAACAGTTGCCAAAGCACATATAAGCTAATAAAGGTTTTGCATTCAGTGGGAAGAGACAAAGGCACCAGATTCCTAGGTGTATTGGGAGGATACACTGTTATGGACGCAACTTTTCGAATGAGGGGGGTGTTGGCCTTAAGTTTATCTTCCTTAAGTTTTTCACTATCTTGTTTCCAAAATATCTGTTCAGGTGTTAATTTCTTTTGAGGAGCAAACACAGTCAAACGATTTTCCTCATAATAATCATGGGGTTTGATTATTATTCGTCTGGCTATGCACTCGGATCCCTCATTTTCTCATTCATTTTTTCTTTCGTTTTCTCACTTAACTCATCCTCTTCATCAGTGTAGATATGCTCAGGTTGGTCATGAATAGGCTTAATCATCACATTACCATCATATAGGGCTGGTTGAAGTACTTGCATACCCCTAAGGATGGTTGACTTTGGTTCACCTATCATGATTTTACTATGCTTATCACTCAACTTTCTGTGCTTATGAATCATTTGAGCAGTTTGTATGGTTTGATTTTGTGTGTACAACTTATCTTCAAGCTTATTTTTTAACGTCTTGAGTTTAGAGAAATCATTTAAAAGAGTTGTTTCTTTTTGTTTGAATTCTTGCTTAAGTGTTGTTACACACTTTTGTGCTTCCTGTTTTTGTTTGACAGACTGTTCTAGCTGACTTTTCAAAGAACTTAACTCTAATTTTAATGTTTCTTCTCGCACTCTAGACTCTTTAATAAGTGTACTCATTTGACCTTCTAATTTCTGCTCACGATCATTAAGCTCAAACTTAGCACGCTGTTCATACATAGCAACTTGTTCTTTATAGATGTTAAGTCTAGTGATCAAGTTATTATCAGGGACAGGCAATTGGTTCTCATGGTACACACATGCATTATCTACATTACTCGCATTATCTAAGGCACATACATTACTCATAGCACACACATCATTATTGACAAAGGATTCACCATTTGGTACATCAAGCGAGTTGTTGCTATTCAAATACTGTTCATATGAGACAACATTGCTATTTTCCATATCAACATCACTTGAGTCAGAAACAACTGCCTGATGTACTTCTTCGGGAATCTGATGTCCCTCGACAATATTATATGTGTCATAAATTTTTAGTACCTCAGAAATCACGGATGCATTAGATGAACCAGCTTGACGAGATGAGGCCAGGGAAGACAAGTTAGCCATGAAGATTGTTTGAGCAGTAGGTTCATCATCCACATCAGAGTCAAATGCATCACAGTCATCTGCCTTGAAGATGTTAGGATCATTAAGTGCCAGATCCTGAACAGGTTTCTCATCCACATCTTCATCAAAAGTATTTCCTCCATCTCCTGCCAAGAACAATAACTCTTCCTCATCCAATACAGCACCATTTTCTTGAGCTTGCATTAACAGCATCTTGTCTTTGAAGTAATCTGAGTTCTGAGGACGTTTAGGTTGATTGCAGTTTCTAGCAATGTGTCCAAGCCCCCCACAATTATAACACTTGATCTGTTTCCCTTGCCCCTGATTGGCATTCCCTGCTCTGTTCTGCACATAACCTCGACCCATGTTTCTACCAGCTCTCCCTTGCACATTCTGGACCACAATTTTCCCGTCCTCCACCATTGCTAGATTGCGTGGGTTGGAAGAATTCCTTAACTGATTGTTGGTCTGAGGGAGTGATGCTTGAAACTGTTGAACCAGTAGAGATACTTGATTGGTGAGGTTGTCAATCATTTTGTCGGTCTGAGAGTAGCCTGAGTCAAGTTGTGAACTCATAGCAGGTACTTGTGAGTGAAGTTGGTGATAGCTTGGATTGGATGATGATTGGTTTGTTGGTTGTATGTTTGTCATGAATGCCAGTGGGTCATTTGCAGTTGAAGGATTCAACTTTTCTCTCAGCACCCTATCATAGGCAGCATGCTTCTCATGTTGTTGCAGGTAAGCATACAGCTGTTCATAGTTAGTCTCCCTTAAACCTTTGTTGAGTTTGACGGCAGTAACAAATCTGTCCCATTCCGGAGTCATGTTGTTCACAAACTTTGAGTTAAGTTGGATATTGGGCATAGTCATTCTGATCATCCTCATATCATTCACCAACTTATGAAATCTCACATAGTAATCTGTGATATTTTCTCCTGGGTTCATTTTGAAATGCTCGAACTCATCATACAGCTGTGACTCACGATCTTCCTTTGTGAGTTCTGACCCTGCTAGCAGCACCTTAACGTTGTCCCACACAGCTTTGGCTTCAGTGTTGAAATTGATGAGCTTGTACACATCCTTTGGAAGACCTTGAATAACTATGTTGGAGGCTCTAATATCGGCATCATACCTCTTCTTTTCTTCTTCATTAAGATCATTGTAGTTCCTAGGTCTGTCGATGCCCCAAGTTACTGTTCCATCTTCACCAGTTGTAACCACGTCTCTGGTGGTACCCATCTGATAAGGTCCTTCGTCAATTGACTTAAGAATGTTAACACCATTATCTTTGCCCAAGCAGTAAAGTCTAATTCGTTGTGCCCAAGACTCATAATCCGTCCTATCTAGCATAGGTGGACGAGTGTCAGATCCTGCTGCTTGAATATCATCTGATGATGTACTTGATGTGGTAGCCATAGTAACTACGGGATTTTACTGATCTTGTGATTTAACCGAGAAATCAAATCTTTCGCGGGAATTTCTAAAATCACCAAGACACAAACCGCATACAAGTCTGAGAGACAAACCGAGTAGATACAAACCGAGTAGATTCCACAGAGACAAACCGAGTCTATACAAACCGAGTCTACACAAACCGAGTACACAGTTGGGACAAACCGAGTAGGTACAAACCGAGTAAAATCCTTAGAGACAAACCGAGTCTACGTAGCTGGGACAAACCGAGTAGACACACAAACCGAGTAAGTTTACACAAACCGAGTAAATTCTTAGAGACAAACCGAGTCTACACAAACCGAGTCTACACAAAGCTGGGACAAACCGAGTAGGTACAAACCGAGTAAAATCCTTAGAGACAAACCGAGTCTACGTAGCTGGGACAAACCGAGTAGACACACAAACCGAGTAAATTTACACAAACCGAGTAAATTCTTAGAGACAAACCGAGTCTACACAAACCGAGTATGCACAGCAGGGACAAACCGAGTACGCGCAGCAGGGACAAACCGAGTCGACACAAACTCCCAGGCACGTCACTTTCACTGCCTTTTGTCCTTTTGCCTAAACGAGTAAAAGGACAAACCGTGTCCAAGAATTGACACAAACCGAGTCCAATAATCGACCAAAATGGACAAACCGCTGCCAAGAACAACTCAACTACTACCCACGAATTTTCTCAAAATCACCACACCGTTCTTAGATCTGTGAATCCAAACACTAAATACCACTCTAATACTATTCTTAAGCAAGAAAGTACAAAGAAAACCAACTTCTAATCACTAAACAAAGTCCAAAGATGAAATTTATGCTACTTAATAAAACCGAACCAAAACTTAAGAAAAAGCTACAAATCTAACCAAGAAAAATCTAAAGAACTACACAAATACAATATAAAACAACTTCTAATCTCTAGACAAAGTACAAGATGAGATTTATGCCACTAATCAAACCGAACCAAAAGAAAATTTAAACCTACAAATCGACCCAAGATAAAAGACCTCACAAACTACACAAATCCGTGAATACCAACTCTCATGGACCTAACCATGGCTCTTGATACCAATTGTAGGGTATTCACTAAGCAAGAATCACTTGTGTGAGGCTTGTATGGATCGAATTGAAGAGGTTTTAGAGAGAGAAATGGGAGCCTTTTAGTGAGAGAAAGTAACTTGTGAAATATTAGATTGAAAGGTCCAACCCTTCCCATGTGTGGGAAGGGGTATATATACTACTACATATTATGTCCCTAGTGGACTGTGGAGCGAGCTGACAGAGGGTAAAGACCCGACCCACTCCACAATAGTAATTAATAACTAAACTACTAATAATATTACTGATAATCTAGATAAGCCTACGAGCTATAGAAATGCTAATTAGATGCTCGGGGTGACCGAGCCTTCATCTGGATATTTATATTCCTAACAGCTGCCAAATTCGTCTTAGGGTTTTCACACACAAAGTTCCTCAATAAGTTCCACACTAATGACAAAAAATTAGAAAACTATATATAGACTTTCAGATCTGACGGCGTCACGTTATGGAGTGTGACGCCGTCACCTCGCCGCTTTTAGGGTTCCCGGATGACCTTCTTGACGCCGTCCCTCTTTAGCTCTCCAAAATCCGTTCTGGCTTATCAAGGCTTGACGCCGTCAGACTATGAACGTGACGCCGTCCCTCTTTAAATTATAACGTGACGACCTTGATCAAATTAAAGGGTGACGCCGTCAGAATTCCCATGCAATTTTCACTGGCTTATCATGAGTAAATTTCACATCCACCACTTTTGCCAAGCTATGACGCCGTCCAGGGATAATCCTGACGCCGTCAAAGGTAACTTCCAGCCGATTTTTGAGACTTTGTCGTTTTCTTCACTTTTATGCTCCAAAAACTTCCAAAATGCTTCCTTTTCCAGATTTCTTCTCAAAAGTACCTAAAATGACAAAAGGAACGATTTAGGGCAATATTTGATCAAATAAATACGATTTAGGGCTTAAATGACCCTTTAAAAGCGGTACACTTTTCGCTTCATCAAGGCCTTGTACTCTTTCGCTCCAGTGCGCTCTTTATTCAGTTCAGCCAGGAGCAACATCTTCTCATCAGCAACTTTCTGATCATACATTGCGGATGCCCTCACTTCAGCCTGCGCATCAGCCAACTGCGCCTTTAAAAGGTCAATCTCCTTATCCTTCTACGCAACCAGGCTGCTCTCACCACCATACTCAGCCTGTAGCCGCGCAACCAATGAAGCCTGGTGCGCAGCAGCCAACGCCAACTCCTCTAGAAGGCTATTCCTTGGTGCATCCCCAGCAGATTTTTCCTCATCCATTGGACTCTCAGGCCCAAAATCAGTCTTAGGAGGCGACTTCTCAGCATGCGCGCCATCATCAACAACAATCTCAGCCCTACACGCAAATAACAAAGTTACCCTATAGCACTAATAGCGGATTAAAGGACTGAAGACCTAAAGACACAAACACTCACTGGGGGGAAGGAGTTTTATGCACCGATGCATCCTCTTAAGTTGGTCGCTCGACAAAAATAGCAGGGCGCTTAGTTGATGGCCCTGCGCCATCATCACCAGATGACCTCTTACGCTTTAACCCTTGGTCTTCTTCCTCAGACTCATCCATAGCACTCCCCGACGAGTCTACATGCAATAATTCCACAGGGATTTGTGCATCAGGACCAGGAAAGCTACGTAGAGGAGTAGCCATAGTAACACTTGCGGGGATCTCCACAGTCTCATCTGTCCCCTCCGGCTCCTCTTGCGCAATCGCCATTGTGCGTCCTGCGGTAGCCTGTAGAATGGGCTCCTCACCATCCCTCAAAGGGCGCACACCCACAATAACCTGCTTCGGCTTCTCCAAATGCACGACGCGGAATAGATCCATCTCTGCGCAACAAACAACAAACAAACACAAAATGTGTTAATACGCTACAAAAGGGAGAACGCTTACAACTATTAAACGAAGAGGAAGGAAGAGACAAGCACCCACCCCGACTATTTTCATCCAGAAATGTTGGCACTTCTTCTGGACTACCGAAGTAATTACGGCTAATGCCCATGTGCTCCAAAAACTCTTCGGGATACGCTTTGATTGGTATGCGATTATTGTTGATCGCCTCCGCATCAGCCACATTGTACAAACGGGGGTCGGGGCGCTCGTCTCTCGGTAATAATTCCCGAGTATAGAACTCAAAAATCGATGGGAAAAACGAACTATCAACCCAAAAGAATTTTTCTCTCCAATCCCTCAGTGCATCTAACTTCTCAGTATAGCACTGCAGTGTCCCTGCGCGCTTAGAGAAGGAAACCCACCCGTTTGACCACGACGTGTGGTAAAACGCGCGAAAAAGATGAATTGTTGGTTCTATCGCTAATAAGCGACAGTTCACCTCAAAATTGGTTATCTTCGCTGCACCTATACAGTGCAGCTGGGAAATATGAAGGCGATAGTGATTTAAAATATCGCACAAAAAGAGGGATATGGGCGCACGCTGGTTAGCGAATTCGAAAAAACGCGTATACACCCCTACTTTCCCTTGCGGGAAATCCGCTATCGACGCATTTGCGGCCAGAATTACCGGATGCAATGCGAGCGGGATGTAATAATCTGAAGTAAACTGACGAAGTTCATCTTCAGATAATTCGGAAGTAAAATCAGACAATTGAAGAACCATGATAAGCGCACGCGCTATTACCTTAGTTTTTTGTTGATTTTTGATTGCTGGTTGGAGGATTAACAATGGCGGAAGATGATGATTTTTTACTGTGATAACCACAGTGAAATGACGGCTCAAGTTTATATAGGGTACACATATTCGTGGATGAACGACATGTGTACCCCACTTGCTCCAATCGGATGGTTGGGAACCCAAAAGGTAAAGCACTTTTTCACCCACCCTCACGATTTTCGAAGAAGATACTTGGACTAGATTAACTTGCTAATTTTGGCGGGAAATACTTGAAACTTCCCCGCTACGCATCAGGGAATATTTTAGTTCCAATGGTTAGTCTAGCATCCGCAATTTCGCATTGCGCACACTAGACTGGGGGGACATGATGACGTATACTCCGAAGTCCATCACGAATGGACTCAAGCCCATCATGAATGGGCTATCACGACAGCGGTTTGGGCTCACGATGGCCCAAGCCCAATGTTATTTATGGTTTTGATAGTATATCTTCTATTTATGGGATATATATCAATTAACCGCCCTACGCGGGATAGACCGAAGATTGGGGAACACGAAACCAATAAGGATTTCGTGTCCATATATAGAGGGCACCTCAGCCCTCACAAAGGTACGACTTACAAACCCTAACTCTTCTACAAACCCTAAAACCGATTACTTACTCTCACGCCGGAGGATAATCGTGGGAGACAATCCCACGATAAGCCTAACGGTGTCTTTTTGTTTTCTTAGTGCGCAGGTCTCAAGCATTAAGATCTGATTGGTACGGAATCAAGGAACGCCCAACTTTTGTATCAACAGTCCCGATGCTCAAGATTGGAGAATACGAGATCTGGAAGATGAGAATTCAACAATACATGAGAATGGTTGATTACTCACTTTGGGAAGTTGTTTTATATGACGACAGTCAGCCAGCCAAGACTGCTACTGGATCAGTCTTGACTCTCAAGACAAGTGAGGAGAAAGCACAGAGAAGATTGGAGGTCAAGGCTCACAGTATTCTCATGATGGGAATACCTAATGATTATCAACTAAGTTTTAATCATATTGAGTCTGCTAAGGAATTATGGGAAGCTATTGAACTTCGATTTGGTGGGAGTGAAGCTACCAAGAAGTCAAGAAAGAACCTAATGAAGCAACAGTTTGAAACTTTTACTGCTTTGAGTTCTGAGAATATTGAGGGAACTTATGATAGACTTCATAAGCTGACCAGTCAAATGGCTCTATTGAAGATTGATGTATCTCAAGAAGATATCAATCTAAAATTTCTGAGAAGCCTATCATCTGAATGGAACACTCACACAGTGATTTGGAGGCACAAGGAAGATTTTGAAAAGATGACATTGGATGATCTGTATAACAACTTGAAAGTATATGAATCTGAAGTCAAGGGATTGTCAAGTTCATCTTCTACTACAAACAATCTTGCTTTTGTGTCCTCAAGCAACAAGAATTCTGGTAGTCATCAAGAACAGCACTCTGCTGCTGGTACTTTCATTCCTGCTGCTGGTTCACATGTCTCTGCTGCTGACTCTACCAACACTAACACCATCAGTGATGCTGCTATTTGTGCTTATTTGGCTGAACTTACTACAAGTACTACAGTTATGCCTCAAGATCTGGATGAACTTGATCCTGATGATGTTGAAGAGATTGATATGCAATGGCAGTTTGCAATGCTAACTATGAGGGCAAGAAGGTTTCTTAAAAGAACTGGTAAAGAACTTAAGTTCAGAAGAAACAAAAATGTGGGATTTGACAAATCAAATGCTGAATGTTATAACTGTCATAAGAAGGGACACTTTGCAAGAGAGTGCAGAGCACCCAAAAGAAACAGTGAGAATACCAAGAAGCCTACTGATGAAGAGCCAAATCCTAATACTGCTATGGTGTCATGTGATGGGTTAGGAGAGTTTGACTGGAGTGATCATACTGAAGATGGTCCTAATTTTGCATTGGTAGCTGATGAAGAACCTAAAGAACAACAATTTGCTCTCATGGCCTACTCTTCCTCTGGATCCGACTCTGAGGTATCCAATGAATCATCTTGTTCTTTTAAATCTTGTTCTGATACAATAGAAGTACTTAAGTCTAGCAATGGAAATCTTAAAATGGAGAATGAAAAACTTAAGTTAGACAATCTTAGTTATGAATATGGTTTAAAGAATGTAGAAGAGAAGCTTGAATTTTATAAAAAGGCTGAAATTGAATATCTTGATAAGATCACTAGTTTAGAAATTGAGCTTATTAAGAAAGAGTGTGAGATTAAGGTTCTTATTGGGAAAGTAGAAGAGGCTGAACAGGCTAAAGATTCAGCTATAAGTGAGACTGAAAAACATGTTGTTAGGGTGGAAAAACAACAATTTGCCACTGACATCCCCAGTAAACCAATAGGAAGACACTTTGCAGACTCAGGCTGTGGTCTAGGATACAATGCTGTTGCTCCACCTAAGAGACTTAGTGCCAATGCCCCTCCTACTAGGACATTGTCTTTCATACCTGAGTCTGAGGCTAAACCTGTAGGTGAAACTAGTGAAACTAAAATAGAGTCACCTAAGGTTGAGAAAAAGTGGTCTGATGCACCCCTTATTGAAGATTGGGAGTCTGACAGTGATGATGATGTTATGGAATCTGATTCAACCCCTAAGAACAAAAAGGAAGAAATTCCTGCTGTTGTTGAATCAAAAGTACCTAAAGCTAAAAAGGTTGAGTTTGTTAAGCCTAAGCTAGGTAGAGGTATCTCTAGGAAAATGGCTGAGTATGATAACACACCTAGAGTATACCCTAAGAGATCAAATAACTTGCCTAGAGGAAACCAGAGAAATTGGAACAACCTAGTTTCACAAAGATTAGGTACTGATTTTCAATTACTTAAAAAGGCATGTTATAGTTGTGGTAGTTTTGAACATCTGCAAGATGAGTGCTACTACTATCAAAAACCAGTCTGGAACCAACATACAAGGGTGAACCATAGAAACTTTGCTAGAAAGACTCACCCTCATCCCAAAAGAAACATGGTTCTCAAGGAAGTTTTGATGAGAGATGGTGCTTCTAGAATTATCTCACCTATTACACCAAAAGGGCCCATAAAGAAGGACATAGTTGATACTGCTGCTAAGGCAGACTCTGCTGTTTTGCCAAAAGTGGTTACTGATACTGTTGTGGGCAACCATTTTTATGCTGTTAAGGCCTCAACTTGCTGGGTCTGGAAACCTAAAGTTAAAGTTTTGGATCATGTTCTCAGACACAGCAGTGCACCAATGCAGTTGAAGAAATTTGACTACTTTGATGCACAAGGCAGATCCAAGTCAGTAATGGCTTGGGTCCCAAAGAGAAACTAATTCTCTTACTTTTTGTGCAGGGCAATCTACAAAAGGAGCTAAAAGATAAATGCATTTTTGATAGTGGATGCTCTTCACATATGACTGGAGACCAAAGCAATTTGGAAAACTTTGAAGCTTTGGATGGTGGATACGTTGCCTTTGGGAATGACCCTAAAGGAGGTAAAATTGTTGGAAAAGGCATCATCAGAACTGGAAAATTGGATTTTGAGAAAGTGTATTTGGTGAATGGACTAAAGTTCAATCTTTTTAGTGTCTCACAAATGTGTGACAGAAAGAATTTTGTTCTTTTTACAGACACTGAGTGTCTTGTCTTATCTCCCGACTATAAGATACCTGATGATAAATTAGTACTTCTTAAAGTCCCTAGAAATGACAATATATACAGTGTGGATATAAAGAACATTATTCCCAAAAGAGATTTAACTTGTCTGTTTGCCAAAGCCACTATTGATGAATCCAAACTTTGGCATAGAAGGCTTGGCCATTTGAACTACAAGGCTATCAACAAGTTGGTGAAAGGGAATTTGGTCAGAGGATTACCTTCAAAGGTTTTTGAAAACCCTGAAATATGTGTTGCTTGTCAAATGGGAAAGCAACATAGAGCATCTTGTAAGTCCAAATTGGTGAACTCTATATCTGAACCCTTGTTTATGTTACATATGGACCTATTTGGACCTACTTATGTGAAAAGCTTGAACAAAAAGATGTATGGCTTAGTGGTCACTGATGACTTTAGTAGATTTACTTGGGTATTCTTCTTAGCTACTAAGGATGAGACTCCTGGCATTCTTAAGGCTTTTATTACAAGGATAGAAAACCTATTTAATCACAAAGTTAAGGTCATCAGATGTGACAATGGAACTGAGTTTAAGAACCATGTGATGAATCAGTTCTGTGAGGAAAAGGGTATAACAAGACAATTTAGTGTGGCTAGAACTCCTCAGCAAAATGGTGTTGCTGAGAGGAGGAATAGAACATTAATTGAAGCTGCTAGGACCATGTTGTCAGAGTCTAAGTTACCCACTACCTTTTGGGCTGAAGCAGTCAACACTGCTTGCTATGTGCAAAATAGGAGTAAGGTAGTTAAGCCTCATAACAAGACCCCTTATGAGTTATTACATGGTAAGAAACCTCTGATAGATTTCTTAAGACCATTTGGGTGTCCTGTTACTATCTTGAACACCATTGACCACTTAGGCAAGTTTAGTGAGAAAGCAGACATAGGTTTCTTTGTTGGTTACTCCACTCATAGTAAGGCTTTTAGAGTCTTCAATCAAAGGACTGGGCATGTGGAGGAAAATTTACATGTTAAGATTAGAGAAACCTCACCTAATGTTGATGGAAAAGGTCCTGAATGGATGTTTGATATTGATTCTCTAACCAAAAGTATGAATTATCAACCATTCATTGTAGGTACAACTAACATGTCTGCAGGTACACAAACTAACCCCACTGCAGGTACTCAAGCTAAGGATAATGCATCTACAAAAGAGTTTGTGTTGATTGAAAGATGGAATATTGATAAGCCTTTCACACCCAATGAGGGCAAGAGTTCACTGGATGATGATGTTCATGAAGAAGTTCCAAAGAATGATGCAAAAGAAAGTGTTCAGCCTTCTCATGATGACAAGAATGATGATAAGGAAAGGGATGAAAAGTCACAAATTGATGGACTCCAAGGGAATAAACATAGCAGCAGTTCTCTTAACTCTGCTGCCAGGCCAAAACACTCTGCTGTTAGGCCAAAACACTCTGCTGTTAGGCCAAAACACTCTGCTGCTAAGCTTG
The DNA here is from genome assembly GCA_021014915.2 of Artemisia tridentata subsp. tridentata. NCBI lineage: Eukaryota > Viridiplantae > Streptophyta > Magnoliopsida > Asterales > Asteraceae > Artemisia > Artemisia tridentata. Next base: position 397,750,176 of record CP139508.1, read on the forward strand.
GTAACTCTGCTGCTGTGCCCAAAGACTCTACTGCTGATATAGATGGTGATTCTTATGATGATTCTTCTGAAGAGATGCCCGAATTGGAAGAAGTGTATGTGGACACTGATGATGAAATTGTTAATGTCTTTGGTGTTGGAGCTGATTTATCCAATTTGGAGTCTGATATACCTGTTAGTCCCACTCCAACAACTAGAATCCACAAGAATCATCCAAAGGAGCAGATTATTGGTGATGTTAGATCTGCTGTACAGACCAGAAGTAAATCAAAAGGTTTGAGTGATTTGCTTGATCAGGGATTATTTGCTCAAACTCTTCAAAAGAGGAATAGCCACAAGGATTTACAAAATTGCATGTTTGCCTGTTTCTTATCTCAAGAAGAACCCAAAACCATTCACAAGGCTATGAAAGATGAAAGCTGGGTTGAAGCTATGCAAGAGGAGTTGCTGCAGTTCAAGCTTCAAGAAGTCTGGACATTAGTTGATCTGCCCAATGGGAAAAGGGCAATTGGTACAAAATGGGTGTTCAGATGCAAGAGAGATGAAAGAGGCATTGTTATCAGAAACAAGGCTAGATTGGTGGCTCAGGGATACACTCAGGAAGAAGGAATAGATTATGATGAGGTATTTGCCCCAGTTGCAAGAATTGAGGCTATCAGACTTTTCTTGGCATATGCCTCATACAAGAATTTTCCTGTGTATCAAATGGATGTGAAAAGTGCTTTCTTATATGGAAAGATTGATGAAGAGATATATGTGATGCAACCACCTGGTTTTGAAGATCCTAAGTATCCTGATAGGGTTTATAAGGTGGAGAAAGCACTATATGGACTACATCAAGCTCCTAGAGCTTGGTATGACACCTTATCCAAGTATTTGTTGAACAATGATTTTTGCAGAGTAACCATTGACAAAACATTGTTCATTAAGAAAGACAAAAAGGATATCCTACTTGTTCAGGTTTATGTAGATGATATCATTTTTGGGTCTACAAATAAGGTGTTATGTGAAGAATTTGAGAAGCTTATGCACAACAGGTTTGAGATGAGTTCTATGGGGGAACTCACTTTCTTTTTGGGGCTTCAAGTCAAGCAGAAATCAGATGGGATTTTTATTAGCCAAGACAAGTATATGGCTGATATTTTGAAGAAGTTTGGGTGTAAAGATGTGAAGCCTTCAAAGACAATAATAGAGACCAACAAACCTTTGCTCAAGGATGAAGATGGGGAAGAGGTTGATGTTCATCTGTATAGATCAATGATCGGTTCATTGATGTATCTAACTACTTCAAGGCCAGACATTATGTTTGCAGTGTGTGCTTGTGCCAGATTTCAAGTGTCCCCAAAAGTTTCTCACTTGAATGCAGTTAAGAGGATTTTTAGGTATTTGAGGAGTCAACCTAGGTTGGGCCTCTGGTATCCTAAGGATTCACCTTTTGACTTGGTGGCATACTCTGATAGTGACTATGCTGGAGCTAGTTTGGATAGAAAATCAACCACTGGAGGCTGTCAATATCTTGGACATAGGTTGATCTCTTGGCAATGTAAGAAACAAACAGTGGTGGCTAATTCAACAACTGAAGCAGAATATGTAGCTGCTTCTAGTTGCTGTGGACAAGTGCTCTGGATTCAGAATCAACTGCTGGATTATGGGTACAATTTCATGAACACCAAAATTTACATTGACAACAACAGCACAATGTGTATTATTAAAAATCCTGTTTTTCACTCTAAAACAAAACACATAGAGATAAGACATCATTTTATTAGAGATTGTTATGAGAAAAAGTTAATTCAAGTGGTTAAAATACATACTGACAACAATGTTGCTGATTTACTTACAAAAGGATTTGATGTAGGTAGATTTCAATTTTTAGTTGCTAGTATTGGCATGATAAATCTTTAATCTTTAAACATCTTATCTCTGTATGTTTTTGTAAAATTGTGTAAGGATTTGTGCTGTTGTTAAGTCAAAGTTTGTTATTTCTTGAATTGTCTGATGTTATGTTGTCTGCTACTATGCTACTCTGCTGCTATGCTGCCTTATGTGGTTATATGTATTTTGGGAAATCTTTGCTTGTGTTTTTGTGGTTTTCTACTAACCTTTTGCAGATATACATGAGTACACAACAAGTAAAGCAAGGATATTTCAAGATTCATTTATCACAAAGCTGAGTTCAAAATAAAGCTTCATTACATCCATAGTTCAAAAGATAACGAGGCACAAGATTGCACAACCTAATCAAACCTATCCCTAATCAAGCTTTCCCTTTCCCTTCCCAACAAAGTCAGGCATGGCTTTGACACCCCTGCGCCTGATGGCTTCTGACACCCTAGGACAAGGGAGTCCCTGCACCACCGTACGTGGCCTTGGATGAGGCAGATCGACACTCTTCCCAAAGGCGGCAACAGCTTTCTCCATTTGTCTTGTGAGCTCGACAGTCAAGGGATGATGAGGAGGATCTATTTCCCAAGAACCTTGATAATAAGTCAAGGATTTTGGCCATAATGCTGTTTCTTCATCAGAGCTGGAGTCTTCAAAAGAAGATGGAGTAGATGGAAGAGGGTCAGACGATATTTCTTCAACCCTAGCTTTGCCTTTGTGTTGTGAAGAAGATGAAATTGGGGGAACATATTTTCCCCATCCTAATGAAGAATCGGAAGAGGAATCAGAGGAAATTTCGATGATCGGTGTTTTTGATGCACTCATGGTTATTTGATTTTTGTATTAGGGTTTGTGAAATTGGGGATTTGCTAAGATATTGAGGGATTTATAGACTTAAATGAGGAGTTGGTATCGTATTTAATCTGATTGAGGGATTAAATTTGGAGATTTTGGGAAAGTTGACTTTTAGTCAAACTTTTCATAACTCTGCTGCTGAGTTTGAAAGTAAAGGGGTCAACTTGTAAATTTTGGCGCGTCTTAAAACCTAATTAGATCAAAACGGTCTCAAAACCCAATTCGATCTCATTACATCTTAACTGCCCAAAGTTACACCCAATTCTCACCCAAAAACACTAATTCATCTCATTAAATCCAAAACCCCCAAAATCAAAATGGCTAGAAGAAAGTTTCCTGATGAGCACAATCAAATCGCTTTTCTTAGCAAGGTCCCGGCTGCTGAAGGTTTTCATGAAGTCATGGATTTTCTCAGTGCATCACGCCTAAGGTATGCTTTAACAGTTGATCCTCCCATATTTAAATCTCATATGCACCAGTTTTGGTCAACTGTTAAGCTTGAAACTCTAGACGGGGAGGAAAGGTTGATTGGTATTGTGGATGGAGAGAGTATTGTTGTTAGTGAAACATCTATAAAGAGAAGCCTTCGTCTATCTGGTGTTACAACACCCCCTAATCTTACCACAGATGTTATCTTGACTGAGCTAGAGAAAATTGGGTATGAGAGGCCTGAGGCTAGTGGAACATTTTATAAAGGTCTTCTTTGCCCACATTGGAAGTTTCTTTTGCATACTCTTCAACATTGTTTGTTTCCTAAAGTAGGTTGATGGAATGAATTTAGTGCCTCTCAAGCCACGGCCTTGGTTTGTTTGGCCACAGGACAACCGTTTGATTTTTCATCCATGATTTTTGAAGGTATGAAGAAGTATGTCAAAAAGCAGTTTTATTTGTATCCAAGGTTTCTACAACTCTTTATCAACCATCAGCTAAAGAAAACCTTGAAGCATACACATATTGAGCCAAGCAATAAAATGACTATCAAAATGTTTGCTTTTCTGAGAAAAAATGGGAAAGGTTTTTCTGGCACCATCACTCCCCTATCTCAATACATTTTGGACATTGTGGCTGCTGTTAATGAGGATGAAGAAGCTGGAACTCCCACAGCTTCCCATCACACATCCTCATCTACTAGTTTGAATGAATCTTCTTCTAATGAACCCCAAAATACCCATTCACCTAGGAATTCCCAAGAACAGGGCACTAAGTTACCTCAGACTAGTGCTGGTATGGTAGCAGATGAGGCTTCCATAGGTGATGGAGATGGCATGAAGGAAGGGGATGACACTACTATCTCTGGTTTAGTAACTGAGCAGGCCAGTGTCAACATAAGTAAGACCCCAACCTTGGCAACATCTAATGCTGAAGGTTCACTTGAACCTACTGCACAAGATGGTAATCCCAGCCAACTGGCTAATATGGGGGGCTCAGATGTTCAACCTAGGGTTGAGACTGAGTTTTTGTCCCAAGATTCACCTCTCAGGGAAGTTAACACATCCCGAAGTGATGAGGACAGTCATGGAACTACTCATGAATTGATGGATGATACTGTACATATTGTCAATGCCCATGATACACCTCTCGGACCAGGTCACACAGGTCGAAGTGTTGAGGCTAGTCTTGAAAATCCACATATTGAATTGATGGCTACTCCACTTGTACAAAATGTCAATGTCAATGATCCACCTCTCGGGTCAGGTAACACAGATCGAAGTGGTGAGACTATTATGAAACAACTTGATGAATTGACAGATAAATGTACAAAATTGTCAAAAGAGGTTCTTGCTCTTACTGAAGAGTTGCAGGTGATGAAGGATACTCAAAACTCTCAAGATGCAATCATTCACAGACTGAAGTTAAGGGTAAAGCATTTAGAGACTGTTCAATGGAAAAGAGCAAGATTTTATCATCTCATGAAATTCAAGAAACGGAAGATTTCCAAACCATGTTTGGAGGAGGATGCTTCCAAACAGGGGAGGAATGATCAGGAGGATGTAGTAGGTTCAGGGGAGGTAATCAAGAATTCAGTAGAGGTTGTAAAGGATACAGGTGAAAATGTTGCTGAATTTGTTGAAAAGAGAGAAAAGGTTAATTTTGCTGCTGGTGCAGAACACTCTGCTGTTGAGATAAAGAATTCTGCTGCTGAATCAGATGATGATACACTACCCTTAGCACAAGTACTGCTAAACCTTGCAACCAAAACATCCACACCATCCAAACAACAGCAACTTCCACAACAAGAACAATCTGCTGCTGCTCCTACTTTAAAATCTGTTGTCTCTAGACCCATGGCCAAAGGTATTTTCATAAGAGAACCCATTCCCACACCAAAACCTGTACCATCATCCATTGCATCAAAAGATAAAGGAAAAGGTAAACTTGTTGAACAACCTACACCTTATCCTACACACCTTCCGTTTGAGTTCTGGCCAAAAGAAGATCAGGATAGGCATGATGCAGATGCTGCAAGAAAATTGGTAGAACAAGATGAACAGGAAGAGCTTCAAAAGCAAAGGAAGTTGGCTGAGAATGAAGCAAAGACTAGAGCATTGTTGGATGAATGGGATAATGAAAGGGCTAAGAATGAGGCTGTGATCAGATGGGCTAATATGGTAAAGGAGGAGTTACAAGATGACTTTGCTGATAAGAATGAGTTTGATTTCTTGGAGGAGTTTAGAGCAAAACAAAAGAAGAAATTGATTGCTGCAAGAAAGAAGAAGAAAGTGCTTAAACCTCCTACTGTAAAACAACTCAGAACTCATCATGAATACTACTTGAAAAATATGAAGAATTGGAAGCTAAAAGATTTGAAAATTTATTCAGATGATGAAGTGAGAAAGATGTATGAAACAGCAAAGAAGGAGATTGATAGGAAATTTAATGATGATGAGGTAGTTAAGCTAATAAGAAAAGTGGATCCATGGACTTATAAAACTCCAGAGTCAAATGCTACTTTGAAAGCATCTGGAAGTGATTTGGAGAAGCAAGGTGATAAGCAAACTATGGAGGTTGAGAGGGAAGAAATTAAGGAAGTCATTGGTTATAAGAGAACTGGTAAAAGAAGTAAGATGAGTGCTAGAAAGAAAAGAAGAGTTGCAACTGAAGATAGTTATAAGAACAAACAAGAAGAAGCTGATGCTATGAAAGACATTATGGACTTCACAGTTCATAAACCACAGCCAGAACCTGAAATAATCAATGCAGTCCCCTTATCAACAAAGTATCCAATTATCTCTTATTCTTCTGATGTGTTTGATGTCTGTGATGCAAAATGGGAAGTTATGAGATCTAACTTTGCATGTGAAAAGTATGTTAGATTTTCTCAGATGCTGGATTACATGGATAGGGATGATATTGTAAAACTCTGGAAACTTTACAAGGAAAGATATAGTGACAAGAAACCAGAGGAAGTGCCTGAAAAAGTACATTATCTTTGGCTGAGTAACATGTTTGAGCCTGATGCAAGGTATACTGAATGGGAAAAGTTGAGAAGGTCAAAGAAGGTTGTCAAGTGGTACTTATATCAGTCATGTGGAGTACATGAACTGATTGGAGATAGTGGATTTGGTACTTACATGTTGATAGAGAAAGATTATCCTTTCTACAACAATGTTGATATTCTTACTGATATGTTGCAACCAGGAAAGTTAATGCTACAAAGGCCATTTGTATCAGATTATCAAGCAGGTGTGCTAATTGAGAAGTATAAAAAGATTTTGCAAGAGAAGACTTCAAAACAGTAAGTGTTTGAAAGCATCCTCCTGGTGAGTAGTTGGGTTTAAAGGAAACTTGATGATTTTTGGAGAAAAATATCAAGTTTAGGGGAGGATTGTTGGGTCTAAAGATGCTGCTGTTTGTGAAATATGCTAAGTGTTACTCTGCTGATACTAAGTAACTCTGCTGTTAGTCTATTACTCTGCTGTTTGGTGATATCTGATGGTTGGAATAATAAGCTAAGTATAACTCTGCTGCTAGCCACAAAGACTCTGCTGCTAGAAAGATTATGCTGCTGTTTATTGGATATGTATAGTATGTTAAGGATAAGTATAGAAAAGATACGTAAAGATATTTTTCGTGTATAAAAAGTTTTGTAACCGACTAGGACTCCTTAGTCTATAAAAGGAGGATCTAGGGTTAGGTTTAACATAGGTATCATTATTGTTTTACACTTCAAGGTTTCTTGTAACCCCGTTGCTATTCAGAGCAATCGTATTAATATATTGAAGTGTTGTTTGAGAATTCGTTTGTGTTTAATTCTTCTTAAGATCAAGTATTAACTTCCGCATAATATTTAATATACAACTCAAGATCAGTTTCTATACCGATTGCTTTAGGTTTATATCTAAAGTAATTAATAAGATCGTGAAGCTCAACTGGGATCAACATTCTTTGTCTTCAATAAGTATTGCATGACCGAATAATTCAAGGAAGGGCGCACCGCAAGGAGGGTCTTTTTTAGTGGATGACTCGTCAGGCTGTCGGAGGGGGACTTCTTTGACTTCTTTAAGAAAAAGAACTTGAATAACTTCGTTTTTCTGGCGTAAATAAAATGCAATAGCACCCAAACTTGAAATCCGTGTAAACCACAGGGACCATCCGTGTAATTTTTTCTTATTTATAAAAGACAATGCAATATTTGAATATAAGTAGACTTTTTAGTAGTCAAACAACCCAAATAAACCATCAGAAACTCACAAAATTACCCAAATCTAATCTTCTTCATTCATTAACCCAAAAGACATCTTACATACTACATTACTTGACCTTTACATACCAATTTAGGCCAAGATGTACATTACCACAACAAAACCTAACCAACTAAACATCAAATACATCTTCATCTTTCTAACTTGACTTTTCAATTCTTCAATGGCATTTTCATGCCTGTTCCTAGCCCTTAACAATCCATTACACATGCGACAAAATTCGCGAGAATTCCCCCCCCCCCCCCCAACACTTAGAATTGAATATTACCCTCAATATTCAAAGTACCGGCTATTATGCCGACACTTAGAACGTAAAAAGGTAATACTAATAGCCAAGTGTGTGAAAGAATTCTCTATTTTCACAAAAAGGATTAAAAAGATATCCCTAGATAATCGTTAGCACAAGGATCAGATATTGGGCGGCTGGATTGAAAACAGGTGCATCAATCATCACGATCTAAGGGAAACCTGCAAATAAGAGCAAACAACACACAAAACAAAGCACAGTAGAGGAATCCCCCCCACACTTAGTGTCAGAAAATAGAAAGAAGTCAGAAACATGGGTTGTCACCCATGTGGTGCTAATGTTTTTGTTGACCGAGTCACTAGCTTGACTCGACCCCGAATTCATTTGTTCTTGGGGAAGCATGTGGAAGAGAAAATCTTCATCGGACTTTCATTCGAAATGCTTGGATAAACATTGAAGTACATGAAAGTTCCACTCCGATGAGATACATCCGGCTCAAAAGAATGATAAATTGAGATGCCGGGGTCAAAAATGGTGTCTTCACTCCCAAACGAGTGAAGGAAAGGACAAGCTACCTTATAAGCACAGAAAGGTAGAAAAACTCGAACGACATATGTGAAGTCAATATAATGGCGATCCTCAGACGGAAATGTCACATATGTCGGAGAAAGATTGTCCTTTTGAATATCGGGATTAAGAATTGAGGTCATATCATCAAGTTTAGAAATAATAGAGTCCTTGACCTCATCGTTCTCTAACACTCCATCAAAAAGAGGATTTACGTTGCTAGAAAGGTACTCGTCATCAAATTCAAAAAGAGAGTTCGAATAGACTTGGATACTTTCATTAGGAACGTCCTCATCAGAAAGTGATTCGTCATCACTAGAGGAAAAATCATCGTTTGAATTGAAAAGAGGGTTAGAGAAAATCCCGGAAGAATCCTCTGAAGTGTCAAGAGGATAATCATCACAAATAGACAAATCACATTCATTGTCGGATATATCCTCGGACTCACTTGGGATTGGGAAAAGATTCTCAACACCAGACTTTATGAATTCGTCCGATTCCTTTTCAGGAATGGTATTAAGATGCTCATCCCCCATAATGAGAGAGTCCTCGGAGTCCATAGTCGATAGGATGGATGTGATTGCAATAGACTGAGGGAGTTGAGAAATAATATCATTCAAAGGAATAACACTCTCCTCGTTGTCCTCCTCATCATTATTGCTAGCATAAATGGCTTTTATACGTTCCATTTGCTCTTCTGCTAGCAATTCTCCAATACTCTTGTCTTCCTGCCTTTTCTGGACAGGTGTGATTGCAGCTGACGAATTCTCATAATATCCCTTCATTTGAATAGTATCCTCATCATCTTCATCGAGAATAGAAGCCTTGAGAAATTTGGCACGCGTTTCCGCAGCTCGTTCTTCGGCTAGTAATTCTCCCAAAGATTTTTCATGAGGATGAATGATGGAATACTGTGGGGGTTGGACATTGTTAAAACTGGGAGTATTATACGAAGGATTAGGTTCTTGATTCCATGGTTGACATTGATAATCGTTATGAGGACCCCACAATTTGCACAAGGAATATTCGGAGCATTTTGAAATGATGTATCATTGAAATTTTGATAGCACGGTTCTTGCTCAAATGAATTCTGAGGAAGGTGGTTGAAATCATTTTGAAAATCTGGATAAGTGAATGTATTTTCGATTTCAGAAGTGCAACATATCTTTGGATGAGTAACATGTTTGAGCCTGATGCAAGGTATACTGAATGGGAAAAGTTGAGAAGGTCAAAGAAGGTTGTCAAGTGGTACTTATATCAGTCATGTGGAGTACATGAACTGATTGGAGATAGTGGATTTGGTACTTACATGTTGATAGAGAAAGATTATCCTTTCTACAACAATGTTGATATTCTTACTGATATGTTGCAACCAAGAAAGTTAATGTTACAAAGGCCATTTGTATCAGATTATCAAGCAGGTGTGCTAATTGAGAAGTATAAAAAGATTTTGCAAGAGAAGACTTCAAAACAGTAAGTGTTTGAAAGCATCCTCCTGGTGAGTAGTTGGGTTTAAAGGAAACTTGATGATTTTTGGAGAAAAATATCAAGTTTAGGGGAGGATTGTTGGGTCTAAAGATGCTGCTGTTTGTGAAATATGCTAAGTGTTACTCTGTCGATACTAAGTAAATCTGCTGTTAGTCTATTACTCTGCTGTTTGGTGATATCTGATGGTTGGAATAATAAGCTAAGTATAACTCTGCTGCTAGCCACGAAGACTCTGCTGCTAGAAAGATTATGCTGTTGTTTATTGGATATGTATAGTATGTTAAGGATAAGTATAGAAAAGATACGTAAAGATTTTTTTCGTGTATAGAAAGTTTTGTAACCGACTAGGACTCCTTAGTCTATAAAAGGAGGATCTAGGGTTAGGTTTAACATAGGTATCATTATTGTTTTACACTTCAAGGTTTCTTGTAACCCCGTTGCTATTCAGAGCAATCGTATTAATATATTGAAGTGTTGTTTGAGAATTCGTTTGTGTTTAATTCTTCTTAAGATCAAGTATTAATTTCCGCATAATATTTGATATACAACTCAAGATCAGTTTCTATACCGATTGCTTTAGGTTTATATTTAAAGTAATTAATAAGATCGTGAAGCTCAACTGGGATCAACATTCTTTGTCTTCAATAAGTATTGCATGACCGAATAATTCAAGGAAGGGCGCACCGCAGGGAGGGTCTTTTTTAGCGGATGACTCGTCGGGCTGTCGGAGGGGGACTTCTTTGACTTCTTTGAGAAAAAGAACTTGAATAACTTCATTTTTCTGGCGTAAATAAAATGCAATAGCACCCAAACTTGAAATCCGTGTAAACCACAGGGACCATCCGTGTAATTTTTTCTTATTTATAAAAGACAATGCAATATTTGAATAAGTAGACTTTTTAGTAGTCAAACAACCCAAATAAACCATCAGAAACTCACAAAATTACCCAAATCTAATCTTCTTCATTCATTAACCCAAAAGACATCTTACATACTACATTACTTGACCTTTACATACCAATTTAGGCCAAGATGTACATTACCACAACAAAACCTAACCAACTAAACATCAAATACATCTTCATCTTTCTAACTTGACTTTTCAATTCTTCAATGGCATTTTCATGCCTGTTCCTAGCCCTTAACAATCCATTACACATGTGACAAAATTCGCGAGAATTCCCCCCCCCCCACACTTAGAATTGAATATTGCCCTCAATATTCAAAGTACCGGCTATTATGCCGATACTTAGAACGTAAAAAGGTAATACTAATAGCCAAGTGTGTGAAAGAATTCTCTATTTTCACAAACAGGATTAAAAAGATATCCCTAGATAATCGTTAGCACAAGGATCGGATATTGGGCGGCTGGATTGAAAACAAGCGCATCAATCATCACGATCTAAGGGAAACCTGCAAATAAGAGCAAACAACACACAAAACAAAGCACAGTAGAGGAATCCTACCCACACTTAGTGTCAGAAAATAGAAAGAAGTCAGAAACATGGGTTGTCACCCATGTGGTGCTAATGTTTTTGTTAACCGAGTCACTAGCTTGACTCGACCCCGAATTCATTTCTTCTTGGGGAAGCATGTGGAAGAGAAAATCTTCATCGGACTTTCATTCGAAATGCTTGGATAAACATTGAAGTACATGAAAGTTCCACTCCGATGAGATACATCCGGCTCAAAAGAATGATAAATTGAGATGCCGGGGTCAAAAATGGTGTCTTCACTCGCAAACGAGTGAAGGAAAGGACAAGCTACCTTATAAGCACAAAAAGGTAGAAAAACTCGAACGACATATGTGAAGTCAATATAATGGCGATTGATGAAGCGAAAAGTGTACCGCTTTTAGGGGGTCATTTAAGCCCTAAATCATATTTATTTGATCAAATATTGCCCTAAATCGTTCCTTTTGTCATTTTAGGTACTTTGGAGAAGAAATCTGGAAAAGGAAGCATTTTGGACGTTTTTGGAGCATAAAAGTGAAGAAAACGACAAAGTCTCAAAATTATGCTGGAAAGTACCTTTGACGGCGTCAGGGATTGTTCCAGACGGCGTCACGGCTTGGAAAAAAAAGTGGATATGAAAATTACTCATGATAAGCCAGAGTATTTTACAATGGAAAGTCTGACGGCGTCACCCTTTGAAGTGATCAAGGTCGTCACGGTTTAAGCTAAAGAGGGACGGCGTCAAGCTCATTTCTGACGGCGTCAAGCTTTGATAAGCCAGAGCGGATTTTGGAGGTCTAAAGAGGGACGGCGTCAGGAAGGCCATCCGGGAACCCTAGACACGGCGAGGTGACGGCGTCAAGATCTATAACGTGACGCCGTCAGCCCTTAAACTCTATATATAGTTTTGCAATTTTATGTCATTAGTGTGCAACTTTGTGAGGAGAAACCCTAAGACGAATTTCTGCCATTTTTAAGGGTTTTCAAACCCTTGGATCTCCCATGTTTAATTGAAGATAAGTAATTGTTTAATCAATCAATATGTCTATGTGTTGTTTGATTATATCTTGTTCTTGTCTTTTGATTAACATGCTAGGCTAGATTTATCTTGTGTTCGCTTAGATCTAATGAAACCTAACTATTGATTATTGGTTATTAGTGTGTTATTGATTGTATTGGATGATTGTTCATCGATGTTAGGCTTAAGAAAACTGGCTAACTTCCTATACGGTAACTTGCTTGAACGTCTTAAGAAACATGAACCAATGCGTACTAGGTTTTTATGGTTGTATTTAATGCATGAGCGAATTCTAGTGATCCCATGTTAGGAGCTTCCTAGCCGGCTCGACATAGGAGTGAAGTAGGAGCTTGTAGAGTTGGGGAAGTACGTACGCCACCCCACGATTGGTATTAAGGAATACACCCGTCATCCACGCAATTAATACACACTAATCAACCAGTAAAAGATAGTTAGGGAGTAAGGAAATCTAAGTAAACACATTTCTCTCCACATAAGTTTCACAACTCTTTTCATTTTCTGTTATTTTATTTTATTTGCATTCGTAGTTATTTGGGTTAGTTGACTAGCAACTAATTCCGCCCACTCCTTCAAACCCGAGATTTTACTTGCTTTCATAAAAGCATAAAAATACAAAAAGAATCTTCCCTCACCCTTAGACCTATTAGAATAGTTTTTCAATCCTAACGACACTATTCCCTGTGGAGAACGATCAATCCCCCGTACTTACCACTACACTATACTACATCGGTCAGGTACACTGCCTGGTGGGGTTGTAAGCCTCTTGAGATCCCTCGAGAGGTAAAACCTGTTGTAAGGTCGAAAAACCACGCATCAAGTTTTTGGCGCCGTTGCCGGGGAATAGTTATTGTTTAGGTTGAATTTTTATTTTATTAGGTCTACTCACTAGATTCCTTTCTAGTGAGATTTTTATTTTATTTTTCTAGGTTTCCTTTAGTTTATCTTTTTTCTTCGTTTCTTTGTTCGTAACCATTACCATCCGACATCATGGAAGGTGGTAATATCCTTGATCCCAACAACCCACCACCACAACAACACCCACCTCCTAGAGCCCGTACCTTAGGAGACTACTCCCGTCCTAGCCACCATGGCTATCGAAACACCATTGAGCTCACTCAAGGAGCCAATGTCACTCCCTTGCGATCCGACACCATCCGGTTGGTGCAAAGCGGATGCGCATTCCATGGACTTCGTTCTGAAGATCCTAATCAACATCTCAAGGACTTTCTCAAAATCGTTGATTCCATAGACCTTGATGTTGCCACTCGAGAGACGACCCGACTGCGTCTCTTTCAATTCTCTCTGCGGGACCAAGCTAGTCAATGGCTAGAGCGTTTACCCGCAGGATCCATCACCTCTTGGGATGATCTCACCACTCGTTTCCTTGCTCAGTTTTTCCCACCAGGAAGAACTACCAAGCTAAGGAATGATATCTTGATGTTCCAACAACGTCAAGGCGAAACCCTCTACGAGGCATGGACTCGATTCAAGGACTTACTCCAAAAAGTCACTCACCATGGCATAGAACTTTGGCTCCAAGTCCAAATCTTCTATGACCATATCAATCTATCCACGAGGCAAACCATTGACCAATCGGCTGGTGGTAAACTACGTGATCTAAGTGCGGAACAATCATGGGCTCTCCTAGAAGATCTTGCTCTTTATGACAACGAAAGTTGGAGTGATCCCCGTGATTTGAATAAAACGGTCAAGGCAATATCTTTGCCTTCGAACAATTCAAGCACTTCCGACCGTAGGATCATAGAACTTGAAGACCAAGTCAAGTTTCTTATGAAATCCTACGAGGCTCCTAAACCTTCAAGCCAAGTGAACAAAATCACTTCTTCATGTGAATTATGTAGTGGTCCCCACGACACTCGTGATTGCATGGAACTCCCCGAACAAGCTTTTGTGGACTACGCATCCTCGCGTACCGACGGAGCGGGAGACAAGTGGTACACTTTCAAACCCGAGCCAAATCCCTACGGTGATTCATACAACCCCTCATGGAAAAATCACCCAAACCTTAGGTGGAAACAAAACCAAAACGCACAACAAACCAATTCTTCCAACCCACCTAATCGTTTCCAATCAAGCGGTTCCAACTCGAACCGTACTTTCAACAACAATCCTTCTAACAATTATGGTAGTACCAATAATCTTGAAGGATTGATGTCTCAATTTATGGCATCTCAAGAAGCTCGGATAGCAAGATTCGAATCCGAATTCAATCAACAACAAACGGAGATGACCAATAAAATTGACAACTTATTGAAAGCCCTCAATAACCAAGTGCTATCACCTCCGCATAAGGACGCTAGGAACACAAATAGCGGACCCCAAGTAAAAGACCCTTCTTCATCCAAACACGTCCACTTCGTCAACATTGTCACTATCAAACCAATTGATAGAAATGAGGAAAATAGTGAACCCATGGATGAGGTTAAGAAAGTCGAGGTTGATAAAGAAGTTAGGTGATGCGTGGTTTTGCAACCTTACAACAGGCTTTACCTCTCGAGGGATCTCAAGAGGCTTACAACCCCACCAGGCAGTGTACCTGACCGATGTAGTATAGTGTAGTGGTAAGTACGGGGGATTGATCGTTCTCCACAGGGAATAGTGTTCGTTAGGTATGAAAAACTACTTTAATAGGTCTAAGGGCGAGAGAAGATTCTTTTTATGTTTTTATAATTTTTATGAAAGCAAGTAAAATCTCGGGTTTGAAAGAGTGGGCGGAATTAGTTGCTAGTCAACTAACCCAAATAACTACGAATGCAAATAAAATAAAATAACAAAAATGAAAATGTGGTAAAACTTATATGGAGAGAAATGTGTTTACTTAGATTTCCTTACTCCCTAACTATCTTTTACCGGTTGATTAGTGTGTATTAGTTGCGTGGATGACGGGTGTATTCCTTAATACCATTCGTGGGGTGGCGTACGTACTTCCCCAACTCTACAAGCTCCTACTTCACTCCTATGTCGAGCCGGCTAGGAAGCTCCTAACATGGGATCACTAGAATTCGCTTGTTCATTAAATACAACCATAAAAACCTTTAGTACGCATTGGTTCATGTTTCTTAAGACGTTCAAGCAAGTTACCGAATAGGAAGTTAGCCAGTTTTCTTAAGCCTAACATAGATGAACAATCATCCAATACAACTAATAACACACTAATAACCAATAATCAATAGCTAGGTTTCATTAGATCTAAGCAAACACAAGATAAATCTAGCCTAACATGTTAAACAAAAGACAAGAACAAGATAAAATCAAACAACACATAGACATATTGAATGATTAATTGATAACTTATCTTCAATGTAACATGGAAGATCTCAAGACAAAAAGCCTTGAAAGAGCTGCCAAATTCTTCTTAGGGTTTTCACACACAAAGTTCCTCAATAAGTTCCACCCAAATGACAAAAAATTAGAAAACTATATATAGACTTTCAGATCTGACGGCGTCACGTTATGGAGTGTGACGCCGTCACCTCGCCGCTTTTAGGGTTCCCGGATGACCTTCCTGACGCCGTCCCTCTTTAGCTCTCCAAAATCCGTTCTGGCTTATCAAGGCTTGACGCCGTCAGACTATGAACGTGACGCCGTCCCTCTTTAAATTATAACGTGACGACCTTGATCAAATTAAAGGGTGACGCCGTCAGAATTCCCATGCAATTTTCACTGGCTTATCATGAGTAAATTTTACATCCACCACTTTTGTCAAGCCATGACGCCGTCCAGGGATAATCCTGACGCCGTCAAAGGTAACTTCCAGCCGATTTTTGAGACTTTGTCGTTTTCTTTACTTTTATGCTCCAAAAACGTCCAAAAATGCTTCCTTTTCCAGATTTCTCCTCAAAAGTACCTAAAATGACAAAAGGAACGATTTAGGGCAATATTTGATCAAATAAATACGATTTAGGGCTTAAATGACCCCTTAAAAGCTGTACACTTTTCGCTTCATCAAATACCCTTACACTTGAGATTTGCTTGTCCTCAAGCAAATGCGCTTTTATTCTAATCAAAATACAAGTTAGGGGTCATTTAATGCTAACATAAAAGTAATTACAACAAATATTCGTTCCACTTTAATCATAATAAGCACGGAGATTACAAACTAGCACCTCACAAGTAGTGTTTAGATACTCACATCTCTCAAGTGTCATCAAAATAAATCTCATAAATGAAAACGGATAATATCTCTCACTACCTGTCATAGCAAATAGATTACCATAGGCTTGGGAAAGGATCAAAAACCTCCTCCACTAGGCGTAAGCACCTAAGATAAACTATCAAAGAGGGCTTTTACATGGGTGATGCGTGGTTTTGTAACCTTACAACAGGTTTTACCTCTCGAGGGATCTCAAGAGGCTTACAACCCCACCAGGCAGTGTACCTGACCGATGTAGTATAGTGTAGTGGTAAGTACGGGGGATTGATCGTTCTCCACAGGGAATAGTGTTCGTTAGGTGTGAAAGGCTACTCTAATTAGGTCTAAGGGTTGAGGAAGATTCTTTTTATGTTTTTATAGTTTTTATGAAAGCAAGTAAAATCTCGGTTTTGAAGAGTGGGCGGAATTAGTTGCTAGTCAACTAACCCAAATTACTACGAATGCAATAAAATAAAATAACAAAAATGAAAATGTGGTGAGAAACTTATGTGTAGAGAAATGTGTTTACTTAGATTTCCTTACTCCCTAACTATCTTTTACCGGTTAATTAGTGTGTATTAGTTGCGTGGATGACGGGTGTATTCCTTAATACCATTCGTGGGGTGGCGTACTTACTTCCCCAAACTCTACAAGCTCCTACTTCACTCCTATGTCGAGCCGGCTAGGAAGCTCCTAACATGGGATCACTAGAATTCGCTTGTGCATTAAATACAACCATAAAAACCTTTAGTACGCGTTTGGTTCATGTTTCTTAAGACGTTCAAGCAAGTTACCGAATAGGAAGTTAGCCAGTTTTCTTAAGCCTAACATAGATAAACAATCATCCAATACAACTAACAACACACTAACAACCTATAATCAATAGCTAGGTTTCATTAGATCTAAGCAAACACAAGATAAAATTAGCCTAACATGTTAAACAAAAGACAAGCATAAGATAGAATCAAACAACACATAGACATATTGAATGATTAATTGATAACTTATCTTTCAATGAAACATGGAAGATCTCAAGGCAAAAAGCCCTGAAAAAGTAGCTAAAATCGTCTTAGGGTTTTATCCCAAAATTCCACACACTAAGCTCTCCCTAATGACAAAAAATTAGAAAACTATATATAGATTTTTGGATCTGACGGCATCACCTTATGGATTGTGACGCCGTCACCTCGCCGCTTTTAGGGTTCCCGGATGACCTTCTTGACGCCGTCCCTCTTTAGCTCTTCAAAAATCCATTCTGGCCTATCAAGGCTTGACGCCGTCTAACCATGAACGTGACGCCGTCCCCTTATGATTTAAGCCGTGACGCCCTTGATTTAGTTAAAGCGTGACGCCGTCAGAATTCACATGCTATCTCACTGGCCCGTCATGAGTAAATTTCACGTCCAACTTTTCTTGCCAAGGCATGACGCCGTCCAGAGTAAAGTCTGACGCCGTCAAGAGTAACTTTTAGCCGATTCTTGAGACTTTGCCGTTTTCTTCACTTTAATGCTCCAAAAACGTCCAAAATGCCTCCTTTTCCAGATTTCTCCTCAAAAGTACCTAAAATGACAAAAGGAACGATTTAGGGCAATATTTGATCAAATAAATACGATTTAGGGCTTAAATGACCCCTTAAAAGCGGTACACTTTTCGCCTCATCAAATACCCTTACACTTGAGATTTGCTTGTCCTCAAGCAAATGCGCTTTTATTCTAATCAAAATACAAGTTAGGGGTCATTTAATGCAAACATAAAAGTAATTACAACAAATAATCGTTCCACTTCAATCATAATAAGCACGGAGATTACAAACTAGCACCTCACAAGTAGTGTTTAGATACTCACATCTCTCAAGTGTCATCAAAATAAATCTCATAAATGAAAACGGAAAATATCTCTCACTACCTGTCATAGCAAATAGATTACCATAGGCTTGGGAAAGGATCGAAAACCTCCTCCACTAGGCGTAAGCACCTAAGATAAACTATCAAAGAGGGCTTTTAAATGGGTTATAACGTTAGGTGTAGGGAAAAGGAAAACACGGTTTTGTTGGATAAGGGATATTTTACTGGTGGCGAGTTAAAGATCTTGATTAATTACATGTACTATACAATGTTGCTAAGCTAAGACTAGACTCGATCTTATGCTAGAAACGAAATAACAAAATAACAAAAATATAAAACAAACATAAAATAAAACGGGATGGTAGTCCGTATGTTTTTTCTATTTTTCATTTTCTCATTTTTTTGTGTTTTTCTTGATTTTTTCGATTTTTTTTTTTTTTTTTTTTTTTTTTTTTTTTTTTTTTTTTTTTTTTTTTCATACACTTTTACCCTACCATCCAAAATAATACATCATAGGGGCATTGCATTCCCCTTACACTTGAATTTTTACATAACTTTACAAATACTAATCTAATGACTCGAATTAAGATAATTGAAAAACTTGGAGTACTTTTAAAATATTTAGCACATATGGGGGTAATAAATGATGTTCTTCCCCATTACTCCATTACACTAGTACTTTACCCATGAGTCCCAATCGTCTCAAAACAATATGTACAAGGATATGACTCGACTTAGCAACCATGTAATCAACTAGATAATTAACTTGGGTTTAAACAAATGTTGTCACAATAATGCACTAAAAATGAGTGCATACAAGGTAGGCTAAGGCGATTTGGGTGTACATTTTAGTGGGGTGTAAACAAATTCTTCCTTTAAGTAAAATGCTTAAAGGTCGAAACGAAAAGATAGGCTCTGAGGGGTGTACTAGGGGTATCGTGTACTAAAAATGAGTACAACGCAAAGGGTGTGGGAAAATTACTTGACCAATGTAGCCAATGTAATTATAACAAAAACACAGGTGTAAAACAATGGGTTAATCCTAATGCCTCTTATCATGTAGTAAATCTAACTACACGAATGTAGTCTCACTTGTGGCCTTGGAATGGTCCTAACGCAAGTTCTAGAATCTAAGTGCTACCGGTACACACATCATAGCATAAATGCTTTTCCTACCAATTCTAGGGGCGAACCTCACATATTTGGGGGTGGAAATTTTTTTAGTGGTACGGTTTTTGTGCTAGTCATATAACTCCTATCCGTGAGACGCTCATTAAGATCAAAGTTTCACTCCTATATGTTGTAAAAAATTTTAAATTTGGCACTAAAATTGCCCTAACAAGTATTTATCTCAGTTTTATTACACATCTACTATTAAACAAACAAAAATCAAGCGCAATGGCATTCTCTAAAATCGTACTTTTACCCTCCCCTTACACTTAAGATGAACATTGTCCCCAATGTTCAAATAACAAGATGTAAAAGCATAAAGTAAAAGAATGAAATCAAATACTCCCCTGATTCGCTCGTTGGATAGTGAAATTACACGGTTAAATCTTCTTCCAAGGTAATGTTGAAGCTCCATGACTAATGCATCGCCATAAGCTTGATTCCAAAACATTTCCTTGTCCAAAATAACCTGTTAAACCTGAGAAAACAAACACGAAAACCTGCATAACATCGGCGGGATAAATCTATATATAAGGATATAATGCTTGTGGAATGATAATTTTGCAGATTCCTGGAGATTATAAGTTGGAGATTTAATAAAAACTTTTTATAAAAACAAAACTTTCAAAAATTTCTGGAAATTAAATCTGACGCCGTCAGGTTATAACCCCTGACGCCGTCAGAAATGACCTGACAAAAATTTTCATTTTAAGTTTCCGGAAAATTTCTGGAAAAACCTTTACCTTACTTCCTGGAAATCCTGCAAAACATCACTATGACTCGATACAAGCATTTGACTCAAACAAACACAAATATGTATGCTAATTTATTATTATTACGATTCATGTTCATATGTGTTCTAATAAACCAATTTAGATTTCCCTTACACTTAACTTTTGCAAAATACCTTTATATGTAGTTAAGACGAAGTTAAAAACAAAATAAAGCATTTTCACAAATTAGTTTTGAACATGAATCAATACTAATAAAAATTAAACACACATACGGAAACAAATAAAATCAAACAAACAAACAAATAAACACACAAAGCAAATAAATAAAATAAAGCTTGGGTTGCCTCCCAAGAAGCGCTTTTCTTTATTAACGAGTCTTGTAGCTAGACTCAAAGTCACGTACATTACGTGACTCCATCATCGGTCACGGTTCCTAGGCCATTCTCCTTCCCGGTTTTATATTCCGGTCCTAATTTCAAACAATCCTTGTAGAAACCGAATATCCTTTCCATAACATAGTCTACTCCTTTACTTCTATCCTCATCATTCCTATAGTAGACCGCTTGCTTGAGCTCCTTCTCAACATTCGACAAGTGTTGGAATTGTTCTATCTTATATGGCATTTGGTAGCTTACTTCATCGGTCTCATCCTTAAATCTAACTATCCCTAAGGAGGGTTCATAAGTCATTCTAGAGACCTCAACAAATGGTTTTCCAAAAACCACTTGAGTCAAGGATGCATCGACTATTGGGCGGATATCTTCTACAATTACAAAGTCGGTGACATAGGTGAAGTTTCCTACATAAACCGGTAATCCCTTAACTCTTCCCGTGAAGTTACTCATCCAACCCTTGTCAGGGAACATCCTATACCCAAGTTGATTCTTCATTATCAAGTTGTAGTGGGCTCTAGTCATGATGTTTATGGGTGATCTAAGGTCGATGTAAGCTTTCCACACATGTAGATGTCCGATGTTGCATGGTATGTTGAGATTAGAAGGGTCGCCTACTTCTATGATTGGTCTACCTAGGAAGTATGGTGTCTTGGGGTCATCGAATAAGTTTGTATGATATGCGCGCTCTTCCTTAGTGGGTAGCCTATTGAAGTAGTCCTCATCATCATCTACTTCTTCAATCTCACTTGTCCTAACTTCCTTATCAACCTCGACTTTCTTATCCTCATCCTTAGGTTCACTATTATCCTCATTCCTATCAATTGGTTTAATAGTGACAATGTTGACAAAGTGGACGTGTTTGGATGAAGAGGGGTCTTTTACTTGGGGTCCGCTATTTGTGTTCCTAGCGTCCTTATGTGGAGGTGATAGCACTTGGTTATTGAGGGCTTTCAACAAGTTGTCAATTTTATTGGTCATCTCAGTTTGTTGCTGATTGAATTCGGATTCGAATCTAGCTATCCGAGCTTCTTGAGATGCCATAAATTGAGACATCAATCCTTCAAAGTTATTGGTACTACCATTGCCGGAAGGATTGTTGTTGAAAGTACGGTTCGAGTTGGAACCGCTTGATTGGAAACGATTAGGTGGGTTGGAAGAATTGGTTTGTTGTGAGTTTTGGTTTTGTTTCCACCTAAGGTTCGGGTGATTTTTCCATGAGGGGTTGTATGAATCACCATAATGGTTTGGCTCGGGTTTGAAAGTGTACCACTTGTCTCCCGCTCCGTCGGTACGCGAGGATGCGTAGTCCACAAAAGCTTGTTCGGGGAGTTCCATGCAATCACGAGTGTCGTGGGGACCACTACATAAATCACATGAAGAAGTGATTTTGTTCACTTGGCTTGAAGGTTTAGGAGCCTCGTAGGATTTCATTAGGAACTTGACTTGGTCTTCAAGTTCTATGATCCTACGGTCAGAAGTGCTTGAATTGTTCAAAGGCAAAGATATTGCCTTGACCGTTTTATTCAAATCACGGGGATCACTCCAACTTTCGTTGTCATAAAGAGCAAGATCCTCTAGGAGAGCCCATGATTGTTCCGCACTTAGATCACGTAGCTTACCACTGGCCGATTGGTCAATGGTTTGCCTCGTGGAGAGATTGATATGGTCATAGAAGATTTGGACTTGGAGCCAAAGTTCTATGCCATGGTGAGGGACTTTTTGGAGTAAGTCCTTGAATCGAGTCCATGCCTCGTAGAGAGTTTCGCCTTGACGTTGTTGGAACATCAAGATATCATTCCTTAGCTTGGTAGTTCTTCCCGGTGGGAAAAACTGAGCAAGGAAACGAGTAGTGAGATCATCCCAAGAGGTGATGGATCCTGCGGGTTGACGTTCTAGCCATTGACTAGCTTGGTCCCGCAAAGAGAATTGAAAGAGACGCAATCGGGTCGTCTCTCGAGTGGCAACATCAAGGTCTATAGAATCAACGATTTTAAGAAAGTCCTTGAGATGTTGATTAGGATCTTCAGAACGAAGTCCATGGAATGCGCATCCGCTTTGCACCAACCGGATGGTGTCGGATCGCAAGGGTGTGATATTGGCTCCTTGAGTGAGCTCAATGGTGTTTCGATAGCCATGGTGGCTAGGACGGGAATACTCTCCTAAAGTACGGGCTCTAGGAGGTGGTGGTGGTTGTTGTGGTGGTGGGTTGTGGGGGTTAAGGATATTACCATCTTCCATGATGTCGGATGGTATGGTTACGAACAAAGACACGAAGAAAATAGATAGACTAAAGAAAACTTAGAAAAATAAAATAAAAATCTCACTAGAAAGGAATCTAGTGAGTAGACCTATAAAATAAAAAAAATCAACCTAAACAATAACTATTCCCCGGCAGCGGCGCCAAAAACTTGAACCTAAACAATAACTATTCCCCGGCAGCGGCGCCAAAAACTTGATGCGTGGTTTTGTAACCTTACAACAGGTTTTACCTCTCGAGGGATCTCAAGAGGCTTACAACCCCACCAGGCAGTGTACCTGACCGATGTAGTATAGTGTAGTGGTAAGTACGGGGGATTGATCGTTCTCCACAGGGAATAGTGTTCGTTAGGTGTGAAAGGCTACTCTAATTAGGTCTAAGGGTTGAGGAAGATTCTTTTTATGTTTTTATAGTTTTTATGAAAGCAAGTAAAATCTCGGTTTTGAAGAGTGGGCGGAATTAGTTGCTAGTCAACTAACCCAAATTACTACGAATGCAATAAAATAAAATAACAAAAATGAAAATGTGGTGAGAAACTTATGTGTAGAGAAATGTGTTTACTTAGATTTCCTTACTCCCTAACTATCTTTTACCGGTTAATTAGTGTGTATTAGTTGCGTGGATGACGGGTGTATTCCTTAATACCATTCGTGGGGTGGCGTACTTACTTCCCCAAACTCTACAAGCTCCTACTTCACTCCTATGTCGAGCCGGCTAGGAAGCTCCTAACATGGGATCACTAGAATTCGCTTGTGCATTAAATACAACCATAAAAACCTTTAGTACGCGTTTGGTTCATGTTTCTTAAGACGTTCAAGCAAGTTACCGAATAGGAAGTTAGCCAGTTTTCTTAAGCCTAACATAGATAAACAATCATCCAATACAACTAACAACACACTAACAACCTATAATCAATAGCTAGGTTTCATTAGATCTAAGCAAACACAAGATAAAATTAGCCTAACATGTTAAACAAAAGACAAGCATAAGATAGAATCAAACAACACATAGACATATTGAATGATTAATTGATAACTTATCTTTCAATGAAACATGGAAGATCTCAAGGCAAAAAGCCCTGAAAAAGTAGCTAAAATCGTCTTAGGGTTTTATCCCAAAATTCCACACACTAAGCTCTCCCTAATGACAAAAAATTAGAAAACTATATATAGATTTTTGGATCTGACGGCGTCACCTTATGGATTGTGACGCCGTCACCTCGCCGCTTTTAGGGTTCCCGGATGACCTTCTTGACGCCGTCCCTCTTTAGCTCTTCAAAAATCCATTCTGGCCTATCAAGGCTTGACGCCGTCTAACCATGAACGTGACGCCGTCCCCTTATGATTTAAGCCGTGACGCCCTTGATTTAGTTAAAGCGTGACGCCGTCAGAATTCACATGCTATCTCACTGGCCCGTCATGAGTAAATTTCACGTCCAACTTTTCTTGCCAAGGCATGACGCCGTCCAGAGTAAAGTCTGACGCCGTCAAGAGTAACTTTTAGCCGATTCTTGAGACTTTGCCGTTTTCTTCACTTTTATGCTCCAAAAACGTCCAAAATGCCTCCTTTTCCAGATTTCTCCTCAAAAGTACCTAAAATGACAAAAGGAACGATTTAGGGCAATATTTGATCAAATAAATACGATTTAGGGCTTAAATGACCCCTTAAAAGCGGTACACTTTTCGCCTCATCAATGGGTTATAACGTTAGGTGTAGGGAAAAGGAAAACACGGTTTTGTTGGATAAAGGATATTTTACTGGTGGCGAGTTAAAGATCTTGATCAATTACATGTACTATACAATGTTGCTAAGCCAAGACTCGACTCAATCTTAAGCTAAAAACAAAATAACAAAAACATAAAATAAACATAAAATGAAACGGGATGGTAGTCCGTATGTTTTTTCTACTTTTCTTTTTCTCATTTTTTTGTATTTTTCTTGATTTTTTTTTCGATTTTTTTTTCTTCATACACTCTTGCCTTACCATCCAAAATAATACATCATAGGGGCATTGCATCCCCTTACACTTGAACTTTTACATAACTTTACAAATAACTATTCTAATGACTCGAATTAAGATAATTGAAAAACTTGGAGTACTTTTAAAATATTTAGCACATATGGGGGTAATAAATGATGTTCTTCCCCATTACTCCATTACACTAGTACTTTACCCATGAGTCCAAATCGTCCCAAAACAATATGTACAAGGATATGACTCGACTTAGCAACCATGTAATCAATTAGATAATTAACTTGGGGTTTAAACAAATGTTGTCACAATAATGCACTAAAGATGAGTGCATACAAGGTAGGCTAAGGCGATTTGGGTGTACATTTTAGTGGGGTGTAACAAATTCTTCCTTTAAGTAAAATGCTTAAAGGTCGAAACGAAAAGATAGGCTCTGAGGGGTGTACTAGGGGTATCGTGTACTAAAAATAAGTACAACGTAAAGGGTGTGGGAGAATTACTTGACCAATGTAGCCAACGTAATTATAACAAAAACACAGGTGTAAAACAATGGGTTAATCCTAATGCCTCTTATCATGTAGTAAATCTAACTACACGAATGTAGTCTCACTTGTGGCTTCGGAATGGTCCTAACGCAAGTTCTAGAATCTAAGTGCTACCGGTACACACATCATAGCATAAATGCTTTTCCTACCAATTCTAGGGGCGAACCTCACATATTTGGGGGTGGAAAGTTTTTTAGTGGTACGGTTTTGTGCTAGTCATATAACTCCTATCCATGAGACGCTCATTAAGATCAAAGTTTCACTCCTATATGTTGTAAAAAATTTTAAATTTGGCACTAAAATTGCCCTAACAAGTATTTATCTCAGTTTTATTACACATCTATCATCAAAGAAACAAAAATCAAGCGCAATTGTATTCTCTAATCTTACTTTTACCCCCCCTTACACTTAGGATGAACATTGTCCCCAATGTTCAAATAACAAGATGTAAAAGCATAAAGTAAAAGAATGAAATCAAATACTCCCCTGATTCGCTCGGTGGATAATGAAGTGACACGGTTAGATCTTCTTCCAAGATAATGTTGAAGCTCCATGACTAATGCATCGCCATAAGCTTGATCCAATAAACATTTCCTTGTCCAAAATAACCTGTTAAACCTGAGAAAACAAACACGAAAACCTGCATAACATCGGCGGGATAAACTCTATATATAAGAATATAATGCTTGTGGAATGATAATTTTGCAGATTCCTGGAGATTATAAGTTAGAGATTTAATAAAAACTTTTTATGAAAACAAAACTTTCAAAAATTTTCAGAAAATTAAACCTGACGCCGTCAAGTTGTAAAGCCTGACGCCGTCAGATATAATCTGACAGAATTCTCATGTTACGTTTCTGGAAAAATTTTGGAAAAACCTATACCTTACTTCCTGGAATTCCTGCAAAACATCATTATGACTCGATACAAGCATTTGACTCAAACAATTACTAATATGTATGTTAATTTATTATTATTACGATTCATGTTCATTTGTTCTAATAAACCGATTTGGATTTCCCTTACACTTAACTTTTGCAAAATACCTTTATATGTAGTTAAGACGAAGTTAAAAACAAGATAAAGCATTTTCACAATTTAGTTTTGAACATGAATCAATAATAATAAAAATTAAGCATACATACGAAAGCAAATAAAATCAAACAAACAAATAAATAAACACACAAAGCAAATAAAGCTTGGGTTGCCTCCCAAGAAGCGCTTGTTTTTGTTCGAGTCGCGAGCCTGACTCTACCCTTATTTAACGGATAAAGGAGAGGTTTTTCCTACACTTAGGATTAAGTGCGGGTGATAGTGGCGATACACACCATCTTGGTGGAAGTATGCCGCGTGAGGAAAGAGTGGTGGATGAATTATATACTCAAAGGGGTGTGCTCCTTTCATCATAATCTTACCTAGTTCACTTTGGTCAATGGGTGAATTAAAGTTTTCTCCTAAAAAGGGATCATCTTCTATCAACTTCGAGAGATTCCTAGTTGAGAATCCATCTTGACCTAATAAACCCGGTTTAAACCCATAATGTTTCTTGTGATCAATCATGAATGGGTGATGTAAGTATGTAAGGTCATGGTTCACTCCTATATTAGCTTCCACTCCACAAGGCTTAGAGTCTACTACCTCCAACGTAAGACTATCCGGACTATATGGTTTGATGGGTTGATCGGGACCTTTTTCAATTCCTAAATTCACATCTAAGGATGGAAGATTAGGTAGCGGTTTTGGTTGAGGCTCCGGTTCATCAAAACTAGGAACTTCCATAGAACTAAAAGAAAGGTTATGACTACAAGTATTCAAACCTATTTCTTCTAGTTGTGTTTGGTCCAAGGGCTCTACCTCTATTAGGGTTCCTATAGTCTCTTCTACTTCTTCCGGGTAAGTCACGGGTGGTGTGTATGCCTCAAGTGATGGTAGGACTTGTGGGGTACTTGGTGGGCTTGGGTTTTCTACTATATCCTCCATCTCATTAAGATCACCTATGTGTTCATCTTGTATTATGGTAGTGCCTAACCATGACATGCACTTAGGTACCTCAACTCTACCCACCTCATTCCTAAACAAACCTTCCGATTGATTTATCCAAATACCAAATAGGTCTAAGCTTTCATTTTTTGGGTCACATGTTCCACTTCTTTTTTGGGCGAGAATCTCAAAGATTTCCCATGCCTCTTCATCACCATAATCCCACATTTTCCCATCTTCCATATTTTCAATCTCCTGCTGGGTTTGGCGGTCGATACGAGTGTAAAAGATTTGAAGTGGAAACAATAAGTCAAGACCATGATGAAAGACCTTTTTTAATAAGTATTTGAAACGAGTCCATGTATCGGAAAAAGATTCACCATTATGTCGACGGAACATAAAGATGTCATTTTGGAGTGGAAGGGGTAGATTATGTAGTGGGTTCACGTTCTCCATAATGGTGAACGGAAGAGTCAATGGAAATTTCTTTTACGAACAAAGACACAAAGAAAAAGATAGACTAAAGAAAACCTAGAAAAAGAAAATAAAAATCTCACTAGAAAGGAATCTAGTGAGTAGACCTATAAAATAAAAATTCAACCTAAACAATAACTATTCCCCGGCAGCGGCGCCAAAAACTTGATGCGTGGTTTTGCAACCTTACAACAGGTTTTACCTCTCGAGGGATCTCAAGAGGCTTACAACCCCACCAGGCAGTGTACCTGACCGATGTAGTATAGTGTAGTGGTAAGTACGGGGGATTGATTGTTCTCCACAGGGAATAGTGTTCGTTAGGTATGAAAAACTACTTTAATAGGTCTAAGGGCGAGAGAAGATTCTTTTTATGTTTTTATAATTTTTATGAAAGCAAGTAAAATCTCGGGTTTGAAAGAGTGGGCGGAATTAGTTGCTAGTCAACTAACCCAAATTACTACGAATGCAAATAAAATAAAATAACAAAAATGAAAATGTGGTAAAACTTATATGGAGAGAAATGTGTTTACTTAGATTTCCTTACTCCCTAACTATCTTTTACCGGTTGATTAGTG
The DNA here is from genome assembly GCA_021014915.2 of Artemisia tridentata subsp. tridentata. Lineage (NCBI taxonomy): Eukaryota > Viridiplantae > Streptophyta > Magnoliopsida > Asterales > Asteraceae > Artemisia > Artemisia tridentata. The sequence continues at coordinate 397,778,511 of CP139508.1, forward strand.
TGTATTAGTTGCGTGGATGACGGGTGTATTCCTTTATACCATTCGTGGGGTGGCGTACGTACTTCCCCAACTCTACAAGCTCCTACTTCACTCCTATGTCGAGCCGGCTAGGAAGCTCCTAACATGGGATCACTAGAATTCGCTTGTGTATTAAATACAACCATAAAAACCTTTAGTACGCATTGGTTCATGTTTCTTAAGACGTTCAAGCAAGTTACCGAATAGGAAGTTAGCCAGTTTTCTTAAGCCTAACATAGATGAACAATCATCCAATACAACTAATAACACACTAATAACCAATAATCAATAGCTAGGTTTCATTAGATCTAAGCAAACACAAGATAAATCTAGCCTAACATGTTAAACAAAAGACAAGAACAAGATAAAATCAAACAACACATAGACATATTGAATGATTAATTGATAACTTATCTTCAATGTAACATGGAAGATCTCAAGGAAAAAAGCCTTGAAAGAGCTGCCAAATTCGTCTTAGGGTTTTCACACACAAAGTTCCTCAATAAGTTCCACCCTAATGACAAAAAATTAGAAAACTATATATAGACTTTCAGATCTGACGGCGTCACGTTATGGAGTGTGACGCCGTCACCTCGCCGCTTTTAGGGTTCCCGGATGACCTTCCTGACGCCGTCCCTCTTTAGCTCTCCAAAATCCGTTCTGGCTTATCAAGGCTTGACGCCGTCAGACTATGAACGTGACGCCGTCCCTCTTTAAATTATAACGTGACGACCTTGATCAAATTAAAGGGTGACGCCGTCAGAATTCCCATGCAATTTTCACTGGCTTATCATGAGTAAATTTCACATCCACCACTTTTGCCAAGCCATGACGCCGTCCAGGGATAATCCTGACGCCGTCAAAGGTAACTTCCAGCCGATTTTTGAGACTTTGTCGTTTTCTTCACTTTTATGCTCCAAAAACGTCCAAAAATGCTTCCTTTTCCAGATTTCTCCTCAAAAGTACCTAAAATGACAAAAGGAACGATTTAGGGCAATATTTGATCAAATAAATACGATTTAGGGCTTAAATGACCCCTTAAAAGCGGTACACTTTTCGCTTCATCATTAGGGAAAGTGAGATTGAAGAAGTAGATGATGATGAGGACTACTTCAATAGGCTACCCACTAAGGATGAGCGCGCATATCATACAGACTTATTCGATGACCCCGAGACACCATACTTCCTAGGTAGACCAATTATAAAAATAGGCGATCCTTCTAATCTCAACATACCATGCAACATCGGACATTTGCATGTGTGGAAAGCTTACATCGACCTTAGATCACCCATAAACATCATGACTAGAGCCCACTACAACTTGATAATGAAAAATCAACTTGGGTATAGGATGTTCCCTGACAAGGGTTGGATGAGTAACTTCACGGGAAGAGTTAAGGGATTACCGGTTTATGTAGGAAACTTCACCTATGTCACCGACTTTGTAATTGTAGAAGATATCCGCCCAATAGTCGATGCATCCTTAACTCAAGTAGTTTTTGGAAAACCATTCGTTGAGGTCTCTAGAATGACTTATGAACCTTCCTTAGGGATAGTTAGATTTAAGGATGAGACCGATGAGGTAAACTACCAAATGCCATATAAGATAGAACAATTCCAACACTTGTCAAATGTTGAGAAGGAGCTTAAGCAAGCGGTCTACTATAGGAATGATGAGGATAGAAATAAAGGAGTAGACTATGTTATGGAAAGGATATCCGGTTTCTACAAGGATTGTTTGAAATTAGGATCGGAATACAAAACCGGGAATGAGAATGGCCTAGGAACCATGACCAATGATGGAATCACGTAATGTACGTGACTTTGAGTCTAGCTACAAGACTCATTAATAAAGAAAAGCGCTTCTTGGGAGGCAACCCAAGCTTTATTTTCTTTGTGTGTTTATTTATTTGTTTGTTTGATTTTATTTGTTTCCGTATGTGTGTTTAATTTTTATTATTATTGATTCATGTTCAAAAGTAAATTGTGAAAATGCTTTATCTTGTTTTTAACTTCGTCTTAACTACATATAAAGGTATTTTGCAAAAGCTAAGTGTAAGGGAAATCCAAATCGGTTTATTAGAACAAATGAACATGAATCGTAATAATAATAAATTAACATACATATTAGTATTTGTTTGAGTCAAATGCTTGTATCGAGTCATAATGATGTTTTGCAGGAATTCCAGGAAGTAAGGTATAGGTTTTTCCAGAAATTTTCCAGAAACTTAACATGAGAATTCTGTCAGATCATTTCTGACGGCGTCAGGCTTTACAACCTGACGGCGTCAGGTTTTAATTTTCAGAAATTTTTGAAAGTTTTGTTTTAATAAAAAGTTTTTATTAAACCTATAACTAATAATCTTCAGGAATCTGCAAAATTATCATTCCACAAGCATTATATCCTTATATATAGAATTTATCCCGCCGATGTTATGCAGGTTTTTGTGTTTGTTTTCTCAGGTTTAACAGGTTATTTTGGACAAGGAAATGTATGTGGAATCAAGCTTATGGCGATGCTTTAGTCTTGGAGCTTCTACATTCTCTTGGAAGAAGATCTAACCATGTTACCACATTATCCACCGAGCGAATCAGGGGAGTATTTGATTTTATTCTTTTACCTTTTCACTTTTACATCTTGTTATTTGAACATTGGGGACAATGTTCATCTTAAGTGTAAGGGGGGGGGGGGGGTAAAATACGATACTTTAGAGAATGCTATTACGCTTGATTTTTGTTTTTTTAATGGTAGATGTGTAATAAAACTGAGAGAAATACCTGTTAGGGCAATTTTAGTGCCAAATTTAAAAATTTTTACAACATTTAGGAGTGAAACTTTGATCTTAATGAGCGTCTCACGGATAGGAGTTATATGACTAGCACAAAAACCGTACCACTAAAAAAATTTCCACCCCCAAATATGTGAGGTTCGCCCCTAGAATTGGTAGGAAAAGCATTTATGCTATGATGTGTGTACCGGTAGCACTTAGATTCTAGAACTTGCGTTAGGACCATTCCGAGGCCACAAGTGAGACTACATTCGTGTAGTTAGATTTACTACATGATAAGAGGCATTAGGATTAACCCATTGTTTTACACCTGTGTTTTTGTTATAATTACATTGGCTACATTGGTCAAGTAATTCTCCCACACCCTTTGCGTTGTACTCATTTTTAGTACACGATACCCCTAGTACACCCCTCAGAGCCTATCTCTTCGTTTCGATCTTTAAGCATTTTACTTAAAGGAAGAATTTATTTACACCCCACTTAAATGTACACCCAAATCGCCTTAGCCTACCTTGTATGCACTCATTTTTAGTACATTAATGTGACAACATTTGTTTAAAACCCAAGTTAATTATCTAATTGATTACATGGTTGCTAAGTCGAGTCATATCCTTGTACATATTGTTTTGGGATGATTGGGACTCGTGGGTAAAGTACTAGTGTAATGGAGTAATGGGGAAGAACATCATTTATTACCCCCATATGTGCTAAATATTTTAAAAGTACTCCAAGTTTTTCGATTATCTTAATTCGAGTCATTAGAATAGTTATTTGTAAAGTTATGTAAAAGTTCAAGTGTAAGGGGAGAACCGAGGCCCCTATGATGTATTATTTTGGATGGTAGGGCAAGAGTGTATGAAAAAAAAAAAAAAAAATCGGAAAAATCAAGAAAAATACAAAAAAATGAGAAAAAGAAAAATAGAAAAAACATACGGACTACCATCCCGTTTCATTTTATGTTTATTTTATGTTTTTGTTATTTTGTTTTTAGCTTAAGTCGAGTCTAGTCTTGGCTTAGCAACGCCATATTGTACATGTAATTAATCAAGATCTTTAACTCGCCACCAGTAAAATATCCCTTATCCAACAAAACCGTGTTTATCATATCCCTATACCTAACGTTATAACCCGTTTAAAAGCCCTCTTTGATAGTTTATCTTAGGTGCTTACGCCTAGTGGAGAAGGTTTTCGATCCTTTCCCAAGCCTATGGTAATCTATTTGCTATGACAGGTAGTGAGAGATATTATCCGTTTTCATTTATGAGATTTATTTTGATGACACGTGAGAGATGTGAGTATCTAAACACTACTTGTGAGGTGCTAGTTTGTAATCTCCGTGCTTATTATGATTAAAGTGGAACGATTATTTGTTGTAATTACTTTTATATTAGCGTTAAATGACCCCTAACTTGTATTTTGATTAGAATAAAAGCGCATTTGCTTGAGGACAAGCAAATCTCAAGTGTAAGGGTATTTGATGAAGCGAAAAGTGTACCGCTTTTAGGGGGTCATTTAAGCCCTAAATCGTATTTATTTGATCAAATATTGCCCTAAATCGTTCCTTTTGTCATTTTAGGTACTTTGGAGAAGAAATCTGGAAAAGGAAGCATTTTGGACGTTTTTGGAGCATAAAAGTGAAGAAAACGACAAAGTCTCAAAATTATGCTGGAAAGTACCTTTGACGGCGTCAGGGATTGTTCCAGACGGCGTCACGGCTTGGCAAAAAAGGTGGATATGAAAATTACTCATGATAAGCCAGAGAATTTTACAATGGAAAGTCTGACGGCGTCACCCTTTGAAGTGATCAAGGTCGTCACGGTTTAAGCTAAAGAGGGACGGCGTCAAGCTCATTTCTGACGGCGTCAAGCTTTGATAAGCCAGAGCGAATTTTGGAGGTCTAAAGAGGGACGACGTCAGGAAGGCCATCCGGGAACCCTAGACACGGCGAGGTGACGGCGTCAAGATCTATAACGTGACGCCGTCAGCCCTTAAACTCTATATATAGTTTTGCAATTTTATGTCATTAGTGTGCAACTTTGTGAGGAGAAACCCTAAGACGAATTTCTGCCATTTTTAAGGGTTTTCAAACCCTTGGATCTCCCATGTTTAATTGAAGATAAGTAATTGTTTAATCAATCAATATGTCTATGTGTTGTTTGATTATATCTTGTTCTTGTCTTTTGATTAACATGCTAGGCTAGATTTATCTTGTGTTTGCTTAGATCTAATGAAACCTAACTATTGATTATTGGTTATTAGTGTGTTATTGATTGTATTGGATGATTGTTCATCGATGTTAGGCTTAAGAAAACTGGCTAACTTCCTATACGGTAACTTGCTTGAACGTCTTAAGAAACATGAACCAATGCGTACTAGGTTTTTATGGTTGTATTTAATGCATGAGCGAATTCTAGTGATCCCATGTTAGGAGCTTCCTAGCCGGCTCGACATAGGAGTGAAGTAGGAGCTTGTAGAGTTGGGGAAGTACGTACGCCACCCCACGATTGGTATTAAAGAATACACCCGTCATTCACGCAATTAATACACACTAATCAACCGGTAAAAGATAGTTAGGGAGTAAGGAAATCTAAGTAAACACATTTCTCTCCACATAAGTTTCACAACTCTTTTCATTTTCTGTTATTTTATTTTATTTGCATTCGTAGTTATTTGGGTTAGTTGACTAGCAACTAATTCCGCCCACTCCTTCAAACCCGAGATTTTACTTGCTTTCATAAAAACATAAAAATACAAAAAGAAACTTCCCTCACCCTTAGGCCTATTAGAATAGTTTTTCAATCCTAACGACACTATTCCCTGTGGAGAACGATCAATCCCCCGTACTTACCACTACACTATACTACATCGGTCAGGTACACTGCCTGGTGGGGTTGTAAGCCTCTTGAGATCCCTCGAGAGGTAAAACCTGTTGTAAGGTCGCAAAACCACGCATCAGCGATCCTCAGACGGAAATGTCACATATGTCGGAGAAAGATTGTCCTTTTGGATATCGGGATTAAGAATTGAGGTCATATCATCAAGTTTAGAAATAATAGGGTCCTTGACCTCATCGTTCTCTAACACTCCACCAAAAAGAGGATTTACGTTGCTAGAAAGGTACTCGTCATCAAATTCAAAAAGAGAGTTCGAATAGACTTCGATACTTTCATTAGGAACATCCTCATCAGAAAGTGATTCGTCATCACTAGGGGAAAAATCATCGTTTGAATTGAAAAGAGGGTTAGAGAAAATCCTGGAAGAATCCTCTGAAGTGTCAAGAGGATAATCATCACAAATAGCAAAATCACATTCATTGTCGGATATATCCTCGGACTCACTTGGAATTGGGAAAAGATTCTCAACACCAGACTTTATGAATTCGTCCGATTCCATTTCAGGAATGGTATTAAGATGCTCATCCCCCAGAATGAGAGAGTCCTCGGAGTCCATAGTCGATAGGATGGATGTGATTGCAATAGACTGAGGGAGTTGAGAAATGATATCATTAAAAGGAATAACACTCTCCTCGTCGTCCTCCTCATCATTATTGCTAGCATAAATGGCTTTTATACGTTCCATTTGCTCTTCTGCTAGCATTTCTCCAATACTCTTGTCTTCCTGCCTTTTCTGGACAGGTGTGATTGCAGCTGATGAATTCTCATAATATCCCTTCATTTGAATAGTATCCTCATCATCTTCATTGAGAATAGAAGCCTTGAGAAATTTGTCACGCGTTTCCGCAGATCGTTCTTCGGCTAGTAATTCTCCCAAAGATTTTTCATGAGGATGAATGATGGAATACCGTGGGGGTTGGACATTGTTAAAACCGGGAGTATTATACGAAGGATTAGGTTCTTGATTCCACGGTTGACATTGATAATCGTCATGAGGACCCCCACAATTTGCACAAGGAATATTCGGAGCATTTTGAAACGATGAATCATTGAAATTTTGATAGCACGGTTCTTGCTCAAATGAATTCTGAGGAAGGTGGTTGAAATCGTTTTGAAAATCTGGATAAGTGAATGTATTTTTGATTTCAGAAGTGCAACATATCTTTGGCTGAGTAACATGTTTGAGCCTGATGCAAGGTATACTGAATGGGAAAAGTTGAGAAGGTCAAAGAAGGTTGTCAAGTGGTACTTATATTAGTCATGTGGAGTACATGAACTGATTGGAGATAGTGGATTTGGTACTTACATGTTGATAGAGAAAGATTATCCTTTCTACAACAATGTTGATATTCTTACTGATATGTTGCAACCCGGAAAGTTAATGTTACAAAGGCCATTTGTATCAGATTATCAAGCAGGTGTGCTAATTGAGAAGTATAAAAAAGATTTTGCAAGAGAAGACTTCAAAACAGTAAGTGTTTGAAAGCATCCTCCTGGTGAGTAGTTGGGTTTAAAGGAAACTTGATGATTTTTGGAGAAAAATATCAAGTTTAGGGGAGGATTGTTGGGTCTAAAGATGCTGCTGTTTGTGAAATATGCTAAGTGTTACTCTGCTGATACTAAGTAACTCTGCTGTTAGTCTATTACTCTACTGTTTGGTGATATCTGATGGTTGGAATAATAAGCTAAGTATAACTCTGCTGCTAGCCACAAAGACTCTGCTGCTAGAAAGATTATGCTGCTGTTTATTGGATATGTATAGTATGTAAAGGATAAGTATAGAAAAGATACGTAAAGATTTTTTTTCGTGTATAGAAAGTTTTGTAACCGACTAGGACTCCTTAGTCTATAAAAGGAGGATATAGGGTTAGGTTTAACATAGGTATCATTATTGTTTTACACTTCAAGGTTTCTTGTAACCCCGTTGCTATTCAGAGCAATCGTATTAATATATTAAAGTGTTGTTTGAGAATTCGTTTGTGTTTAATTCTTCTTAAGATCAAGTATTAATTTCCGCATAATATTTGATATACAACTCAAGATCAGTTTCTATACCGATTGCTTTAGGTTTATATCTAAAGTAATTAATAAGATCGTGAAGCTCAACTGGGATCAACATTCTTTGTCTTCAATAAGTATTGCATGACCGAATAATTCAAGGAAGGGCGCACCACAGGGAGGGTCTTTTTTAGTGGATGACTCGTCGGGCTGTCGGAGGGGGACTTCTTTGACTTCTTTGAGAAAAAGAACTTGAATAACTTCGTTTTTTCTGGCGTAAATAAAATGCAATAGCACCCAAACTTGAAATCCGTGTAAACCACAGGGACCATCCGTGTAATTTTTTCTTATTTATAAAAGACAATGCAATATTTGAATAAGTAGACTTTTTAGTAGTCAAACAACCCAAATAAACCATCAGAAACTCACAAAATTACCCAAATCTAATCTTCTTCATTCATTAACCCAAAAGACATCTTACATACTACATTACTTGACCTTTACATACCAATTTAGGCCAAGATGTACATTACCACAACAAAACCTAACCAACTAAACATCAAATACATCTTCATCTTTCTAACTTGACTTTTCAATTCTTCAATGGCATTTTCATGCCTGTTCCTAGCCCTTAACAATCCATTACACATGTGACAAAATTCGCGAGAATTCCCCCCCCCCCCCCCCCACACTTAGAATTGAATATTGCCCTCAATATTCAAAGTACCGGCTATTATGCCGACACTTAGAACGTAAAAAGGTAATACTAATAGCCAAGTGTGTGAAAGAATTCTCTATTTTCACAAACAGGATTAAAAAGATATCCCTAGATAATCGTTAGCACAAGGATCGGATATTGGGCGGCTGGATTGAAAACAGGCGCATCAATCATCACGATCTAAGGGAAACCTGCAAATAAGAGCAAACAACACACAAAACAAAGCACAGTAGAGGAATCCCCCCCCCCCCCACACTTAGTGTCAGAAAATAGAAAGAAGTCAGAAACATGGGTTGTCACCCATGTGGTGCTAATGTTTTTGTTAACCGAGTCACTAGCTTGACTCGACCCCGAATTCATTTGTTCTTGGGGAAGCATGTGGAAGAGAAAATCTTCATCGGACTTTCATTCGAAATGTTTGGATAAACATTGAAGTACATGAAAGTTCCACTCCGATGAGATACATCCGGCTCAAAAGAATGATAAATTGAGATGCCGGGGTCAAAAATGGTGTCTTCACTCCCAAACGAGTGAAGGAAAGGACAAGCTACCTTATAAGCACAGAAAGGTAGAAAAACTCGAACGACATATGTGAAGTCAATATAATGGCGATCCTCAGACGAAAATGTCACATATGTCGGAGAAAGATTGTCCTTTTGAATATTGGGAATAGAAATAATAGAGTCCTTGACCTCATCGTTCTCTAACACTCCATCAAAAAGAGGATTTACGTTGCTAGAAAGGTACTCGTCATCAAATTCAAAAAGAGAGTTCGAATAGACTTGGATACTTTCATTAGGAACGTCCTCATCAGAAAGTGATTCGTCATCACTAGAGGAAAAATCATCGTTTGAATTGAAAAGAGGGTTAGAGAAAATCCCGGAAGAATCCTCTGAAGTGTCAAGAGGATAATCATCACAAATAGACAAATCACATTCATTGTCGGATATATCCTCGGACTCACTTGGGATTGGGAAAAGATTCTCAACACCAGATGATGAGTGTCTAAATACTCATCATTTCTGTCACATTTTATCTGCAAAAACATTTAAAAACATGCAGATATGCTTCAAAATACTGAAAATATCATAAAATGTGTTTTTATATGACTCAGGAACAAAAAGATTGAAAACAAGTGAAAAACATGCAAAGTTCACAAAATTGTCATTTTCAGTCCCTGAAGTTTCACAAATTGGCAGAATTAGTCCCTGAAGGTTTAAAATGAAAGAAAAGTCAACTTCAGTCCTTGGGATATCAAACATGTTCACTTTTAATCCCTGGATGAAAGTTTTCTAAAAATGACAACTTTTACCCCTCAAGTTTCAAAATTGGCAAATCTAGTCCTCGGGTTTTAAAAATTATAATTTATCAAATAAAACCCTTGTGCTATTTATAATTGGCAAAATAGACCCTTTTGATAACTTTGGTAAAATTACAATTTCAACCCTTCAAAATTCAGAAATTACAAAAATGGTCCTTGTGATTAAACTACAAACTAACCGGACCATATTCTATTTACTAAACCCAACTCTTATTATAAAACCCAACCCAACCCTTTTGCTAACCCAGTTACATACCCCAGCCCAACACCCAAGCCCAATCCTTTTTATTAATAAAACCGAAGGTTTGACCTTCGGTCAAATCCTTCTTCTTCCTATACCACTCGCGCCAAAACCACCCTCCAATACCACCACCAATTCCACCGCCTTTCTGACACACCCACCCCCCTCCACTTTCCTAACACGCTACCTAACATGCCAATTAGTATTAAATGCTTCGTCCTCAGAACCTAGTGGTATATTTCCCACTCACTCAATTTTGGCGCCAAAAAGTAAAATCAATGGCTGAGATGATTTCAAGACCAACCAAGTGATGGGATTTGTTCAGAAGATGAAGACAAAGGAAACCCTAATAAGTTTAGTATAAATAGATAGCAATGTAAGCCTTAATTGGCAAGTAGTTAACTTAGTTAAATCGTAATTTTAATTTCAGTAATCATAGCTTGTAATTTTCAGTTCTCAGTTGTAATTCATGTTATAATCAATCAAAGTAATCTTGTTTTAATCACTGTTGTTCTAAATTTCAAGTATTGCTAAGTTTCAAGTTATATGTTAAATCGTATAAGCTCTAAGTCACTTTAAATCAATATCAAAAGCTTCAAAGTACCTTGCAATAAGCTTATAAAAGCTTTACATAGCTTTGTGTAAGTTTATTTAGTGTTAATCAGTTCTTAATTTCAAATGATCAAGAAAGTCAACAAAAGTCAACCTGGAAGCCAATAAGCTGTTCTGGAGTGTATAAGCTATTCAGGAAGCTTGTTTGGGTTTTCTAGCTTGTGTTAACAAGCTAGGGATTGTTCTGTTCTAGTTCTTGCTATCCCAATAGCCTCTTTTCAGTTGTAAGAAATTTCCATGTTCACTTAAAATTCCAAGTTACTGTTGCATAGCTTATTGTTAGCTTATTTCCATAATTTATTGCTTATTACTAGTTTGTGATCATATTTCATCAATAATATCAGTATCATATAGCTTTTGTTTTAGTTTTACTAAAAAACACTTAAAAGTCCAAAAATAGCTAATAGTAGCATAGCTTATTAGATTGCTTATTTCTGTGTTAGAAGTTGCTCATTAGTACTTAAATAAGTTAGTCAATCAGTAAAATCAAGGTTTTAGTTTAAAACATTGTGTTTCATTTGTAAAATCACCACAGACCATATCAAAGGGGTGTTTGGTTTATGCAGTCAACAAGGTCAACTGAGCTGGTACTGTTCATTGACCACTTTCCAAACTTTGATCTTGCTTAAATAAGTCATATTAAGCTGTTCCCAAGTTATTTTAAGTCCATTTGGTTGATTTCATAGTTTTGAGTGCTCTATGCAAATTTTAGAACCTCAAAAGCTCAAATAAGCCATTTTAAGCTATAAGCTCTTTATGGCCTTTTTTCTTGGCTCAACTGAGGTCTTTTGGACTCACTTAGAATTGACACCAAAGCTGGTTTGGAGTTGTGCACATCCGTGCAAGTCTGCACAAAACCAACTCAGTATATACTGAGCAGACTTGGCTCTTTTTCTCAGCTCAATTGTGGCTTATCCAAATAAGCTGAGGGTTTGATTTTTGGTTTACAAGTAGCTCACCTAGTAGGCTTTTAGTTTCTGTGCCTGGATCCCATTTCCTAGCTTATCAGAGAGCTTAAAAATAGGCCTGCACTTTTGCCCATTTCACTGATTCTGCTGATTCAGTTATTGCATCCCTAAACTCACCTGAACTAGTGCTTAATTGGACTTCAATTGGTGTGTTTCTGATAGGGCTTTTTGGTTTTTAAGATACCCAATAGTACTAGCTAGCTTTTGCCCCCATTAGTTTGCATCTCAGTAGCTTATTGGTGTGCTTAATCTGCCTTGCAATTTGGCCATTTTTCTGCTGTTTCTGCTGAAAGCTTTGCAACTGCCAATCTGCTTATCAGCTTAATTACTTGTGCTTATTTGTGTTTTTAAGTTGTTTTAAGCTTTATAAGTTGTTTGTACTTATCCTGAGCTTTTGGTTAAGTTTTGAGCTTATTAGCTTATTTTTAGCTTATTAGCCCAACTGCTTATCTGCCCATCTGCTTATCAGGGCTTATTAAACTTTTGATTTTAATTTTCCTAGCTTTCAAATATTAATTTAGACTTATCCTGAATTTTTCAGATTTTTCCTAAGTCATTTGATATTTTTAATCTTTTTAATTAGTTTCTAATAGTAATTAAATCATAATAAATAGAATATTAATCAGAAAAATATAATTTTAATTTTCATAATTTTATTTTATTAATTATAATCCAGGAAAAATATAATAACATTTTTAGACCTTAAGAAAAACAAAATAGAAAATAAGTGATAGCTTCTATTTAATAGAATTTATCTTTTTAAATTTTTAATAAAGTAATTTTCATTTTTATAATTTTCTTAGCTTCTTTTTACTTAATAATATTTATAGAAAAAGTTTTAGATTTTTCTTTGTTCATTTAGTATTTATTATAAATTAAATTAATTTTAAATAATTATTAAATAATAAATAATTAATAATAATTAAATAAAAAGTGTAAAAAAATATAATTTTAGTTTTAAAATAAGTTTTAAGTAATTTTACATTTTTAGGTTTTAATTTCATAAATTTTACTTTTTAGTCTCATTTTAGATTCCCCGTTACGCGTTTTCAGTTTAGTTTAATTCGCGTTTAATTTTCTTTTATATATTTGTTTGTTTCTCATTTTGTTAATTAGATATAAAAAGCAAAATCTCATATCTAAATCATCAGTCACTCTAATCCAAAGCTTTCCACAGTTTGCCCATTCACACCTCGTTGGGAAACGATCCGGGTAATTACTTACCTGGCTTCACACTACACACGAACGTGAGTTTTTGCAAGTATCCTTTTTCACAAAGGGGTAATTTGTATTTATTCACGCGTATCCGTCGTTGCATAATATTTATATATCTATTTAGCACGGATCAAAATTTTGGCGCCGCTGCCGGGGAGGTTGTGTTGCGACAATTGTGTAGAGTTTTAGCGATTAGTGATTCGAGATCCTTCTTCTAGAAGTTCCTATTTCCCAAAAACAATATAAAAATACAAAAATATTTTTCTTTTCTTTTCTATATATAATATCATATAAAAATTAAAAACCCAAAAACATTTTCCGTTTTCTTTGTTTAATAATAACAACAAATAAAATTAACCATCGAGAACCAAGACAGAGTACTACCTAACTGGGGGTACGACCATAATAAGTTCCCAAACCAAGGATTTAAAACTTGCCTTTGTATCACTTGCGAATATCGGCTCACCTTTGATTGATAAACAAACTATAACGGAGGTTTAAGGATAGTTTGACATTAAATTGTCGGACTGAAAGAAGCGGGTTTTTAAGGAGCATTAATTGCCCACCTTTGCTTCTCCGCCACTCTGTGCGTTTATCTTTTAGAGAGCTACCGTACGCCTGTTGATTGTTGGTTTAAGTTCACTTGTGTTTTTTCTCGATCTTGATTTTAATTGAAAATTTTGCTAAAAGTGCATGCGCACTCGTTCTTCTAGGTCATCAAGCCCTTTCCGTGAGCTTGGAAACATACCTCGAAGACGTCGTAGACGCTCTGCTCCATCAGTCGTACCCGAGATACGGACTGATCCCCAAACCCCTGTCATCATGGCAGAAGACCGTCCTATGAATGAGCTTCTCCAAGCTCCCACCGAGGGTTATGGAGATGCCATTATTGTTCCAGCCATCGTGGCTGAGAATTTTGAGCTTAAGACTGGGTTGATAAACCTAGTAACATCGCGTCAATTCTATGGTTTTGAGAGGGACGATCCTCAAGATCACGTTCGATGGTTCAATAAAATCACATCCACCATCAAATGTAAAAATGTCTCGGAGGAATCAATCAAACTTCTTCTTTTCCCGTTTTCCATCGATGGGGCAGCCCGGATTTGGCTTTACAAACAACCCCCTCGATCAATTAGAACATGGGAAGATTTGGTTCAAAAGTTCGTAAATGAATTCTTTCCTCCTTCTAAAATCACGCATCTTAAAAATGAAATCATGAAATTCTCTCAAAGGTTTGATGAACCATTTGGAGAGGCATGGGATCGTTTCAAAGAATTGCTCCGCAAATGTCCTCATCACGGTTTCACCGATTTGATGCAAATGGACACTTTCTACGGTGGGTTAAACCCATCTGACCAAGATTCTCTCAATGCCTCAGCTGGAGGTAATTTTCTGAGCAAATCCACTAAGGAAGCCATTGCACTCATTGAAAATAAGTCTAAGGTCCGCACTGCACGAAACAGGCCATATAATTCCCAGGCTAGTGCTGGTCCTTCCACTTCATCTCCCGTGAGTTCTTCTAATACTGATACTCAGCTTGCTGAACTCACGAAGGCTATTCAAGCTTTGGTTTTCTCCACACAAAAGAAAGAGTCCGCTCCGCAAACTTCTCACACTGCTGAAGTAAAAAAGATAGAAGTTTATGTTACTTGTGGTGGTCCTCACGCTTACTATAATTGTACTGCCACCGATGGCACTACATTTGATGCTAATGCTATAGCCGGAACTTCCAATCAAGGAGGTAATCAATACCGTCCTCAAATGGAACCAAACCACCGTGCTAGCAATCAATTTGGACCACCCGGATTTCCTCCTCCCAACAATCCAAATAGGATTAATCCTAATCAACAAAGAGGGCAAAACATGCAAAATCAATTTCATGCCCCAAACAATCAATACCCACCCCAGAGGGGTAATCAAGGGTATTCAGCTCCTAATTACCAAGGACCTCTCCCAAATGAACTTGATAACTACATCAAGTTTAATGAGACCAAAATAAAGGCAATACAAAATCAGATCTCTGGCTTGAAAAATGAATTTCAATCTTCAATATACAAGCAAGGAAATGAGCTAAAGAATGAGCTTTCAAACAAAATTGATCACTCTCACAGCGAGGTTAAGAATATGCTTGCCAGTCTCATGAATCATATCAATCCACCTTCTACCTCAGGAGGTCTCCCTGGTAATACCATTCCAAACCCAAAGGGTGAACTCAAAGCTGTCACCACACGAAGTGGTAAAGCTTATGATGGACCCACTATTCCTACTACCCCTTCTTCTCCTTCCCCCAAGGTAGTGGAAAGTGAACCTGAGGTGACTAAGGACAAGGAACTTCCTACTAATAACGGAGGTACCGACAACGTCCAACCTCAAGTTGTCCCGAATCCAAAACCCAAACCAGGAGTTGTTTTTGAATCGCATGAAATCCCTGTTGAAAACCCTAAATCCAAACCTTCTATTCCTTACCCATCACGTTTACATGAGCAAAAGCTCCGCGAAAAGGCTAGTCAACAAATGGACAAATTCTTTCAAATCTTTAAAGAATTACACTTTGACATAAGCTTTGCGGATGCTATCATTCTGATGCCCAAATTTGCATCCACAATCAAACATTTGTTAAGTAACAAGGAAAAACTGTTTGAAATGGCGAAAACTCCATTAAATGAGAACTGCTCAGCAGTTATCTTGAAAAAGCTTCCCGAGAAGCTTGGAGATCCTGGAAAGTTTCTAATACCTTGTGTATTTCCGGGAATGGTTGAATGCTATGCCTTGGCCAATCTTGGTGCAAGCATCAACCTGATGCCTCATTCAGTATGGAAGAAACTTTCTCTTCCGGCTCTTACTCCTACATGCATGACTCTTGAGCTTGCAGATCGTACCATATCTCATCCTCGCGGCATTGCTGAGGATGTATTTGTGAAAGTAGGAAAGTTTCATTTTCCAGCTGACTTTGTGGTTGTCGATTTCGATGCTGATCCTAGGGTTCCTCTCATCCTTGGAAGAGGATTCCTAAGAACAGGCCATGCTCTCATTGTTGTATTTGAGCATGAAATCACATTACGTGTGGGTAATGAAGCTGTTACCTTTAACCTCGATCAAACTTTAAGGTACTCCTCAAATTATGATTCTGAATCGGTTAACCGAATCGATGTCATTGATGTTGCTTCAGAGGAGTACTATCATGAGTTTCTTGGTTATTCTCATAATTCTGTGAGTGGGGATACCACCACATCTTCTCTACCTATCATTTCCGACTCTTCCCCTTCTCTCACTCTGTTTGAGGGAAGTGATTTCAATTTGGAAGAGATCGAGGCTTTTCTCAAGTGTGATTCATTTCTGGAAGGAATTGATGACGCTGAGATTGATCTGGAGGGAGATATTCTTCTTCTTGAGACATTGTTGAATAAGGACAATTCTCCTCCACTCCCTCCCGTTGAACTTCATAATGAGGAAATTAAATCAGTTGAGAAAACTGATGAATTTCCTGTGGTCGAACTCAAAGACTTACCACCTCATCTTGAGTACGCATTTTTGGAGGGTGATGATAAATTACCCGTCATTATTGCTAAAGACTTAAGTGATGAGGAAAAGACTGCTCTAATAAAGGTCTTGAAGTCACACAAGCAAGCCATTGCTTGGAAACTCTCCGACATAAAGGGTATCGACCCTGAATTTTGTACTCACAAGATTTTAATGGAGGATGACTTTAAACCAGCAGTCCAACATCAAAGAAGGGTAAATCCCAAAATCCACGATGTTATCAAACAGGAGGTTCTCAAACTTCTTGATGCAGGATTGATTTATCCCATCTCTGATAGTCCTTGGGTTAGTCCCATTCACTGTGTTCCAAAAAAGGGTGGCATAACTGTTGTCACAAATGAAGAGAATGAGTTGATCCCAACTCGATTGGTTACGGGGTGGCGTGTTTGCATTGACTATCGTAAGTTAAATGACGCCACCCGAAAAGACCACTTTCCTCTGCCCTTTATGGACCAAATGCTTAAGAGATTAGTAGGAAACGAGTACTATTGTTTCCTTGATGGTTTCTCGGGTTACTTTCAAATTCCCATTGATCCACAAGATCAAGAAAAGACCACCTTTACATGCCCCTATGGAACCTTTGCTTATAAACGTATGCCTTTCGGCTTATGCAATGCCCCAGGCACATTCCAAAGGTGCATGATGTCCATATTCACCGACATGATCGGGAAAACGATGGAGGTCTTTATGGACGACTTCTCGGTCATTGGGGATTCGTTCCAAGCATGTCTCTCCAATTTAGAAAACATGTTGAAAAGGTGTAAAGACACCAATCTTTGTCTAAATTGGGAGAAGAGTCACTTTATGGTCAAAGAGGGCATTGTCCTCGGCCATAAGATATCAAAGAACGGGATTGAGGTTGACAGATCTAAAGTTGATGTCATTGGTAAATTACCTCATCCCACTACCGTCAAAGGTATTAGGAGTTTTTTGGGTCATGCCGGTTTCTATCGTAGATTCATACAAGATTTTTCTAAAATCGCCCGGCCTATGACTCATCTTCTTGAAAAGGAAGCTCCTTTTATCTTCTCACCTGAGTGCATCAAAGCTTTTGAAACATTAAAAAAAAAGCTTACTGAAGCACCCATTCTGGTTGCCCCCGACTGGGATTTTCCCTTTGAGCTCATGTGCGATGCAAGTGATTTTGCTATCGGTGCAGTCCTGGGGCAACGAAAAGCTAAACACTTTCAGCCTATCCACTACGCAAGTAAAACCATGACTGAAGCTCAAACTCATTACACCACTACAGAAAAAGAATTATTGGCTGTGGTGTATGCCTTTGAGAAGTTTCGGCCATATTTGATCTTGACGAAATGTGTAGTGTATACGGATCACTCGGCTCTCAAATATCTCTTTGCAAAACAAGATGCAAAGCCGAGATTACTCCGTTGGGTTCTCCTCCTGCAAGAATTTGATATCACCATACGTGATAAAAAAGGAGCTGAGAACCTAGCTGCTGATCATCTATCCCGATTAGAAAACCCACACCAAGATGTTTTCGAGAAAAAGGAAATAAATGAAACATTTCCTCTCGAGACACGCAATGCGGTTGCTTTTCGAGGAGACTCTACTACCCCGTGGTTTGCTGACTTTGCAAATTACCATGCGGGTAACTTCATAGTGAAAGGGATGTCGACCCAACAGAAGATTAAATTCTTCAAGGATGTTAAACATTACTTCTGGGACGACCCCTACTTGTTCAAAATCTGTGCAGATCAAGTCATCCGACGGTGTGTTTATGGACAGGAAGCTATTGACATTCTCAAAGCTTGCCATGCTGGACCCACTGGGGGCCATCATAGTCCAAACTACACCGCCAAAAAGGTGTTTGATTCCGGGTTTTATTGGCCCACAATCTATAAGGATGCCCAAGATCTCATCAAAACTTGTGAAGCTTGTCAGCGTCACGGAAATATTTCACAACGAAATGAAATGCCACAAAATGCTATTCAAGTTTGTGAAATCTTTGATGTCTGGGGCATTGACTTTATGAGGCCATTTCCATCATCTCGAGGAAATAAATACATTCTCGTGGCTGTTGACTATTTGTCAAAATGGGTTGAAGCCAAAGCTTTACCCACTAATGATGCCTGAGTTGTTGTAAAATTCCTTAAAGCTCTTTTTGCCCGTTTTGGAACTCCACGTGCAATAATCAGTGATCGTGGTACGCATTTTTGCAATGACAAATTTGATAAAGTCATGCAAAAGTATGGTGTAACTCACCGTCTTTCTACTGCGTATCACCCACAAACAAGTGGACAAGTAGAAGTTTCAAATCGGGGTATTAAAAGAATTCTGGAAAGGACTGTAGGAGAAAATCGTGCATCCTGGTCGGATAAATTGGATGATGCGTTATGGGCCTTCCGTACAGCTTACAAAACACCCATCGGGTGTACACCTTACAAGCTTGTGTACGGAAAGGCATGTCATCTTCCGATCGAATTAGAGCACAAAGCCTACTGGGCCTTGAAACATGCTAACTTTGACCTCCAAACTGCGGGTGATCACCGTAAAGTTCAAAAGAATGAATTAAATGAACTGCGTGATCAAGCCTACGAGAACTCTTTGATCTACAAAGAAAAGACAAAGAAGATTCATGACTCTAAAATCAAGAACCGCGTTTTCAACGTTGGTGATCGAGTCCTTCTTTTCAATTCAAGATTAAAGATCTTCTCAGGCAAACTCAAATCCCGATGGTCTGGTCCATTCACTATTACAAAGGTTTATCCATATGGTACCGTTGAGTTATCTCAAAATGACGGTCAAAATTTTAAAGTGAATGGTCATCGTTTAAAACACTACTTTGGAGAGGACATACCACCCATGGTTGTCCCGGATCTCCAAACTTTCCCCATGAACAAATGAATGCGGGGATCGAGTCAAGCTAGTGACTCGGTGAACAAAAACATTAGCAAAACATGGGTTTTCACCCGTGTCTCTGTTTTCTTTCTCTGTTCTACCACCTAGCGTGGGGGAGATGCCCCACATGTTGTATATAAGTAAATTTCAAAAAAAAAAAAAAAAAAAGAAAAAAAAAAATATGTTTTTACGTATAAAATAATGGCTATTAATATTCTCTTTTCACATTCTAAGTGTTGGTTTAATAACCGGTACTTTGAATATTGAGGGCTATATTCAGTTCTAAGTGTGGGGGGGGAATTCTAGCGAATTTGATCAAATGTACCATCTAGTACCCCCATTTTAGCCAAAATTTTAAAATTTTTTCTCACTTAGAACGCAATAAATGGTTATCAGTCCGCCATGTCTAACCCACATAAGGATTGGCTAATCCGAGAGCAAACGGCTCTTGGTAAAGATATATCAAATCCGTTTATGGCTGACAATTTGTCAAAAATTGTATGGTATTCGACTCACCATATCTTTATAAGTGAAGAGTTGGCTAGCCCGCAAGGTTATGGCTTGTGGTAAAGGCAGTGAAAAGCCATGATTGGTAATCAGCTCACCAAAGATAATAACTGTATTTTATCTAAGAGTTGGCTAGTCCAGAAGCAAACGGCTTTTGGTAAAGACAAATCAAAACCGTTGACAGCTGATGATTTGCTCAAAATCATTTGGTTATCATTGTACCAAAGTATCACATACTAAAACATTGGCTACTCCAGAAGTAATGGCTTTTGGTAAAGAGAAAAATCCATTAAAACTTCATAAAAGATTGCTAGGGACTAGCAATAGTTTAGTGTGGGGGATTGATGAGTGTCTAAATACTCATCATTTCTGTCACATTTTATCTGCAAAAACATTTAAAAACATGCAGATATGCTTCAAAATACTGAAAATATCATAAAATGTGTTTTTATATGACTCAGGAACAAAAAGATTGAAAACAAGTGAAAAACATGCAAAGTTCACAAAATTGTCATTTTCAGTCCCTGAAGTTTCACAAATTGGCAGAATTAGTCCCTGAAGGTTTAAAATGAAAGAAAAGTCAACTTTAGTCCTTGGGATATCAAACATGTTCACTTTTAATCCCTGGATGAAAGTTTTCTAAAAATGACAACTTTTACCCCTCAAGTTTCAAAATTGGCAAATCTAGTCCTCGGGTTTTAAAAATTATAATTTATCAAATAAAACCCTTGTGCTATTTATAATTGGCAAAATAGACCCTTTTGATAACTTTGGTAAAATTACAATTTCAACCCTTCAAAATTCAGAAATTACAAAAATGGTCCTTGTGATTAAACTACAAACTAACCGGACCATATTTCAATTACTAAACCCAATCCTTATTATAAAACCCAACCCACCCCTTCTTCTAACCCAGTTACATACCCCAGCCCAACACCCAAGCCCAATCCTTTTTATTAATAAAACCGAAGGTTTGACCTTCGGTCAAATCCTTCTTCTTCCTATACCACTCGTGCCAAAACCACCCTCCAATACCACCACCAATTCCACCGCCTTTCTGACACACCCACCCCCCTCCACTTTCCTTACACGCTTCTTCCTATACCACTCGCGCCAAAAAGTAAAATCAATGGCTGAGATGATTTCAAGACCAACCAAGTGATGTGATTTATTCAGAAGATGAAGACAAAGGAAACCCTAATAAGTTTAGTATAAATAGATAGCAATGTAAGCCTTAATTGGCAAGTAGTTAACTTAGTTAAATCGTAATTTTAATTTCAGTAATCATAGCTTCGAATTTTCAGTTCTCAGTTGTAATTCAGGTTATAATCAATCAAAGTAAACTTGTTTTAATCACTCTTGTTCTAAATTTCAAGTATTGCTAAGTTTCAAGTTATATGTTAAATCGTATAAGCTCTAAGTCACTTTAAATCAATATCAAAAGCTTCAAAGTACCTTGCAATAAGCTTATAAAAGCTTTACATAGCTTTGTGTAAGTTTATTTAGTGTTAATCAGTTCTTAATTTCAAATGATCAAGAAAGTCAACAAAAGTCAACCTGGAAGCCAATAAGCTGTTCTGGAGTGTATAAGCTATTCAGGAAGCTTGTTTGGGTTTTCTAGCTTGTGTTAACAAGCTAGGGATTGTTCTGTTCTAGTTCTTGCTATCCCAATAGCCTCTTTTCAGTTGTAAGAAATTTCCATGTTCACTTAAAATTCCAAGTTACTGTTGCATAGCTTATTGTTAGCTTATTTCCATAATTTACTGCTTATTACTAGTTTGTGATCATATTTCATCAATAATATCAGTATCATATAGCTTTTGTTTTAGTTTTACTAAAAAACACTTAAAAGTCCAAAAATAGCTAATAGTAGCATAGCTTATTAGATTGCTTATTTCTGTGTTAGAAGTTGCTCATTAGTACTTAAATAAGTTAGTCAATCAGTAAAATCAAGGTTTTTAGTTTAAAACATTGTGTTTCATTTGTAAAATCACCACAGACCATATCAAAGCGGTGTTTGGTTTATGCAGTCAACAAGGTCAACTGAGCTTGTACTGTTCATTGACCACTTTCCAAACTTTGATCTTGCTTAAATAAGTCATATTAAGCTGTTCCTAAGTTATTTTAAGTCTATTTGGTTGATTTCATCGTTTTGAGTGCTCTGTGCAAATTTTAGAACCTCAAAAGCTCAAATAAGCCATTTTAAGCTATAAGCTCTTTATGGCCTTTTTCTTGGCTCAACTGAGGTCTTTTGGACTCACTTAAAATAGACACCAAAGCTGGTTTGGAGTTGTGCACATCTGTGCAAGTCTGCACAAAACCAACTCAGTATATACTGAGCAGACTTGGCTCTTTTTCTCAGCTCAATTGTGGCTTATCCAAATAAGCTGAGGGTTTGATTTTTGGTTTACAAGTAGCTCACCTAGTAGGCTTTTAGTTTCTGTGCCTGGATCCCATTTCCTAGCTTATCAGATAGCTTAAAAATAGGCCTGCACTTTTGCCCATTTCACTGATTCTGCTGATTCAGTTATTGCATCCCTAAACTCACCTGAACTAGTGCTTAATTGGACTTCAATTGGTGTGTTTCTGATAGGGCTTTTTGATTTTTAAGATACCCAATAGTACTAGCTAGCTTTTTCCCCCATTAGTTTGCATCTCAGTAGCTTATTGGTGTGCTTAATCTGCCTTGCAATTTGGCCATTTTTCTGCTGTTTCTGCTGAAAGCTTTGCAACTGCCAATCTGCTTATCAGCTTAATTACTTGTGCTTATTTGTGTTTTTAAGTTGTTTTAAGCTTATATAAGTTGTTTGTACTTATCTTGAGCTTTTGGTTAAGTTTTGAGCTTATTAGCTTATTTTTAGCTTATTAGCCCAACTGCTTATCTGCCCATCTGCTTATCAGGGCTTATTAAACTTTTGAATTTAATTTTCCTAGCTTTCAAATATTAATTTAGACTTATCCTGAATTTTTCAGATTTTTTCTAAGTCATTTGATATTTTTAATCTTTTTAATTAGTTTCTAATAGTAATTAAATCATAATAAATAGAATATTAATCAGAAAAATATAATTTTAATTTTCATAATTTTATTTTATTAATTATAATCCAGGAAAAATATAATAACATTTTTAGACCTTAAGAAAAACAAAATAGAAAATAAGTGATAGCTTCTATTTAATAGAATTTATCTTTTTAAATTTTTAATTAAGTAATTTTCATTTTTATAATTTTCTTAGCTTCTATTTACTTAATAATATTTATAGAAAAAGTTTTAGATTTTCTTTGTTCATTTAGTATTTATTATAAATTAATTTAGTTTTAAATAATTATTAAATAATAAATAATTAATAATAATTGAATAAAAAGTGTAAAAAAATATAATTTTAGTTTTAAAATAAGTTTTAAGTAATTTTACATTTTTAAGTTTTAATTTCATAAATTTTACTTTTTAGTCCCATTTTAAATTCCCCGTTACGCGTTTTCAGTTTAGTTTAATTCGCGTTTAATTTTCTTTTATATATTTGTTTGTTTCTCATTTTGTTAATTAGATATAAAAAGCAAAATCTCATATCTAAAACATCAGTCACTCTAATCCAAAGCTTTCCACAGTTTGCCCATTCACACCTCGTTGGGAAACGATCCGGATAATTACTTACCTGGCTTCACACTACACACGAACGTGAGTTTTTGCAAGTATCCTTTTTCACAAAGGGGTGATTTGTATTTATTCACGTGTATCCGTCGTTGCATAATATTTATATATCTATTTAGCACGGATCACCAGACTTTATGAATTCGTCCGATTCCTTTTCAAGAATGGTATTAAGATGCTCATCCCCCATAATGATAGAGTCCTCGGAGTCCATAGTCGATAGGATGGATGTGATTGCAATAGACTGAGGGAGTTGAGAAATGATATCGTTCAAAGGAATAACACTCTCCTCGTCGTCCTCCTCATCATTATTGCTAGCATAAATGGCTTTTATACGTTCGATTTGCTCTTCTGCTAGCAATTCTCCAATACTCTTGTCTTCCTGCCTTTTCTGGACAGGTGTGATTGCAGCTGACGAATTCTCATAATATCCCTTCATTTGAATAGTATCCTCATCATCTTCATTGAGAATAGAAGCCTTGAGAAATTTGGCACGCGTTTCCGCAGCTCGTTCTTCGGCTAGTAATTCTCCCAAAGATTTTTCATGAGGATGAATGATGGAATACTGTGGGGGTTGGACATTGTCAAAACCGGGAGTATTATACCAAGGATTAGGTTCTTGATTCCACGGTTGACATTGATAATCGTCATGAGGACCCCTACAATTTGCACAAGGAATATTCGGAGCATTTTGAAATGATGTATCATTGAAATTTTGATAGCACGGTTCTTGCTCAAATGAATTATGAGGAAGGTGGTTGAAATCGTTTTGAAAATCTGGATAAGTGAATGTATTTTCGATTTCAGAAGTGCAACATATACAAAGTCCGTGAGTAAACCCACATTCCTTGCAGAAACATCGTTCACAAAGTGAATCATCTCCCAACGGATTTCCACAATTAAAGAAATTTTGCTGATTAAATGAAGATAGCTGGGATTGTGGAGGGTAGGCGGAAAAATCTTGAGAATTATTTGGATTTGGATTAATGAATGTTTTGCACCAATTACAAGATCCGTCTCTAATATTACTTCCACACCGCTCACATGAACACTTGTAACAACGATGATCATCACCCACTGGACTTTTACAATGAAAACAGTGATAGCCGGGTGACGACATAAGAATTAAACATTAAAGAGGGATAAGAAGAAAATAGAATCAAACGGATAGAGGGTGAGAGATAAAGAATTAAACGAATAAGAGGAATAAGAAGAATATTTTTGATTTTTAAAATTTAGAATCATTTGAAGAACACAAAATAAAAAGGAAATAGATTTGAAAAGAAAATATATATATATTTTTTTGGGTTTTTATAAGAAAATATTTACGGGAGAAACGATAACTTCTCGGGAGAAGGTTCTTCAAAACACGCATCGACAAACGAAAATTTAAAAATTCGCTTCAAGCCTTCCCCGGCAGCGGCTCCAAAATTTGATCCGCGAGAATCAATGCATAAATATCTCCAAAGGATTTACAAAGGAAATATGTAAACCCGAGTCGTTATCCCCAACGAAGGATTGAATGGAATTTGTGATTCGGTTCGCGAAACGTGTTGTGAATAGTGGAAAAGATGGGATTTTGGTTTTTTTAAACTAAGATTGATGAACATAAAATAAAAACAACTTAAAAAGCAAGTAAAACAATTAAGGAAAGCATATGTAAATAAAAATGTAAAGAAAAACTTAAAAACGCGATTTATAGAAAACGGGAATTAAAAAACGAACCTAAAAACTTCAAAACGATGAAATACTAACTCTACGGGTGCCAAACTAATTTTTCTAAGTTCTATTTAATAAAAGAAAATTTTAGAAAAAAGAATTATATTTTTCTGATTATTATTTAATTTAATACGAATTAAAAACTAAATTAAAAAGAAAAATAGATTAAAAATGTTAAATGTAAACGAAAAATTATGAAAAATTTAGGGAAAGTGCTAAATTATATGCTTAATCTAGGAAAAATAAGCTAAGGATTCCAGCTTATCCAGATAAGCTGGACAGCTCAAATAAGCTAGATGGATGAAACTATGTTAAAAGGATTAATGTAGAAGAGTTTAACGCAAAAGACCCAAGGGCACTTTTGGTTAGGTTGTGGTGTTGTGAGGCTTAGAAGGCTAGCGGTCCCAGGTTCGAACCTGACCTCAGCCTTTTTGCTAAAACTATTTTTTAAAAAATTTTTCTTTTTGCAACAAAATAAGCTAATGAAAATGAACATTTTTCAAAACTACAACTTTTTCTGAAAGGTTGAAATAAGCTGAGGAATAAGCCATAGAAGGCTGAGCAGTTTAAAAGAAATGAAACAAGCTAAGGCTAGTATAGGAAAAAAACTTAATAAGCTATAATTAAGCTAAAGGAAACATGAAATAAGCTGAGACAACTAAAAATAAGCTAAAATGAAGACTGAAATAAGCCACAAATGGGGCAAAGAAGCACTAAGCAATGAAAAAATAAGCTAAAAAGCCCAAAAGGGCTGCTGATGTGATCTAGGAGCAGGGCAAAATGGGCATTTTCAAGCCCTTAAAAAGCTGTTCAAATAAAATCTAAAAAATCTTTAAAAAAATGGTAATGGCTAGATAAGCCAGCCAAGTCTAATTGTGCAAATTTTCAGCTTTTAACAACATATCATGAAAGAATTAAAAATCAACAAATGAGGCTGCAAAAATAGAAAAGTGCAAAAATTAAGTCTGCTTATCTATAGTGGACTGTTTTGAGTGATTTCTGAACTAAGGCCTAAAGGGGACTTAATAACTACTTGTTATAGACTGAAATAGAGTTATAAACATCAAATTTAGAAGCTTAAAATGCATAAGCTTGTGGCAAGCTTGTTTGCACAGTTTCTAAGCTAAAATTCACACAGGCACCTCAAAACTTCCAAAACCTTCAAAACAATATAAGAGCTCCTAAACACAACTTATAGAGATCAATTTAAGCCTAACTAAACTTTATAAAATGGCAAATGAACAGTGGTGAGCCATTTCTACCCGTTTTGACCCATATGCCAAACACCCCTTAATGGTGGCTGTTTGGGTTTTTTCAAAGGAAAGGCCAATTTCAACTATGATTTCTGGTTATCACTGATTCACTAACTTATTCTAACTATAAAGAGCAACTTCCAAAAGCCAATAAGCACCCTAATAAGCTAGCTTATTTTTTACTGTTTAAGGGCTATTTAAGTGAAAATGAGGTTTAAACTATAACTAACTATAAAGCTAACCTACATTACCTTCAAATAGAATAAATAAGCATAAAAAAGTAAATAAGCACTTAATAAGCAGTGGAACAGTAGTTTGACCTTCGTTGACTATTTGGCAAAACTTGAAAGTAATACTGAATTAAAATTAAAGATGAATACTTACAAAACTGAATTTAGGATTACAACTGAAATGAATTAAAACCCAGTAATTTAAAGCAATAATTGAAAAATGACACTACATTATAATATACTACACTAAAATTTTACTAATTAACTACTCTCTTTTTCTCTGTGTGTGAGGGCTTTATATATCTCTCCAAAAGCTTCCCCCAGAGTCTCTGAGCAAATCCCAGTCGTTGGTTTAGCCTCATTCCATCTCAATCGTCCAATAGAGTTTTGGCGGGAAAAATTGGCTAGGTGGGATTCCAGCTGGGATGAGTATCACGTGAATATTGCACTAGTCTGGAGCTAGAGGAGGGGGGAAAGATAGCGTGCAGCAGAGGAGAGGCATGGGAACATTTTTGTCTGGTTTCAGCTTTTCTGGGGAAAGGGAATTGGTGGTATTGGCGGCAATGGTTTGGGATGGTGAGTGGTTTTGACTGGTTTTTAACTAAAAAACGGGGATAAGGGATATGGATTGGGCTGGGGTTTATTGATGTTGGGCTTGGTTAGGGATTTATTAGATGGGTTGGTTGGTTAGTTTAGGATACGGATTTTAGTTAAATGGTTTGGTTATTTTTAGGTTTTAGGTTTAGGTTTAGGGTAATTTGTGAAAATAGGATTTTTGGTGTCGGGTTCGTTTTTCCATGCTCATCCAAATGCCTCATCCTGGGTTTGACTTTGACTTTTCTTTTCTTCATTAAATGCTCAAAAGGTGTCGAGTCGATCCGGCAATGTCCATTTTTGCTCTTTTTCCCATCCAAGCTCGGTTTTGTCCGCTTTTGCCTTGTTTTCAATCCTTTTGTACCTGAAACACATAAAAACACAAACCAAGAATATTTGCAACAATATTTGGTCTATTTGGGTGTTTTTGGTCATTTTTGTGTCTTATATGGGTATAAAATGATGAGTAAATAGGCACTCATCATCCCCCCACACTATCAATTGCTAGTCCCTAGCAATCCGATCATATAAAGTAATGAAAGGATTAAAAGAATACCAAGCATACCCCATTTCGACTTTTTATTCATTGCGAGAAATTTAAACTAAAACAAAAGTAGATAACATGCTTGATTTTCAAAAATGGTATCATGGAACGGGATTCACACAAAATGGGTGTCTCCAGGGAATTTAAATCGTCATCCTCTTTTTTATACTTCCAACTAAGCTTAAACTCAATGTGCAAATGTTTTTGTAAAATGCTAAAACTACTTATACTAATAATTTATGTAAGCCGAAACTTAACTTTTCACTCCCACAATTTATTCAAGTTAGGTGACTGTGCTCATTTTCAAAATTTTGACCGCAAAAATCGACATTTATTATGGATGTTACTTGTTTAAGTCAAATACTAATTTACCGGGAACCTCGAAAATCTAAGGATCGAAAAGGGCCTTTTCCATGTAGCGGCTTTCTTCTCGGCACATCCCAAACCAGTTGGTTTTAGGTGACCAGGCTTTTGACACCCCACAGAGAATAATACCGAAATCAGCGGAATTTCGATTTCAAAGATTTTGGATATTCCCACTAAGCTAGTATTAAACACTTAAATAGATAACAACAAACGACTATTTAGAGATTAGAGACTCAAAGGTGAGATCACTCCGTGTAACGGCTTTCTTCTCGGCACATCCCAAACCAGTTGGTTTTAGGTGACCAGGCTTTTGACACCTCACAGAGAATAGTACCGGAGCTTTCGGGGTCTTTGAAATCAACAATCTACTAAATTACCGTTTAACCTTTATGACAAAATTGACGAATCCAAGTTCAACTTCCGATTTAAATTTAAAAGAAAGCAATTTTCCTACATTTATTAACATATACATCTTTATTTTTGCAACATCAAAACTTATTGCATTTTGCAATATCATTCCATTTTCTTATTTTGCAATATCATTCCATTTTTTTTTCTTTTTATTTATTTATTATTATTTTTATTTTTTTTAAATATATATACATATATGCTTTCTCAAAAATTAAAATAAAAAGTTGAACTCGGGCTCTATATCAAAATTCTATAAAAATTTGTTTTGCATAACAACATGATTTTAACGTTCAAACGTTTGAAAACAGCACGTACTTTAGTCAGATTAAGAGCTTCTGGGAGAAAAAGCCATAGATTACTTGTATAAGCTCTAAAGAGAACCAACTACTCTACGCTTAGCATTTTCATTTGCACAAATCGTAAAACCTTAGTCTAGCTAATCGTTAAGGAAGTAGCCAAATCAACACTATGGCAGAATCGGGATTCCCTTTGTTCTAACCTAATCAAGACTAAACACTTTTTCTTTCTTTTTTGGTGCAAAGCACTTCTTTTTCATGCAAATTCTTATTCAAAAACGAAAAAGATTTAAAATTTTGGTCAAAACAGGGGTACTAGGGCACTAGAAGGTACACATGTGACAAAATTCGCGAGAATTCCCCCTACACTTAGAATTGAATATTGCCCTCAATATTCAAAGTACCGGCTATTATGCCGACACTTAGAACGTAAAAAGGTAATACTAATAGCCAAGTGTGTGAAAGAATTCTCTATTTTCACAAACAGGATTAAAAAGATATCCCTAGATAATCGTTAGCACAAGGATCGGATATTGGGCGGCTGGATTGAAAACAGGCGCATCAATCATCACGATCTAAGGGATACCTGCAAATAAGAGCAAACAACACACAAAACAAAGCACAGTAGAGGAATCCCCCCCACACTTAGTGTCAGAAAATAGAAAGAAGTCAGAAACATGGGTTGTAACCCATGTGGTGCTAATGTTTTTGTTAACCGAGTCACTAGCTTGACTCGACACCGAATTCATTTGTTCTCGGGGAAGCATGTGGAAGATAAAATCTTCATCGGACTTTCATTCGAAATGTTTGGATAAACATTGAAGTACATGAAAGTTCCACTCCGATGAGATACATCTGGCTCAAAAGAATGATAAATTGAGATGCCGGGGTCAAAAATGGTGTCTTCACTCCCAAACGAGTGAAGGAAAGGACAAGCTACCTTATAAGCACAGAAAGGTAGAAAAACTCGAACGACATATGTGAAGTCAATATAATAGCGATCCTCAGACGGAAATGTCACATATGTCGGAGAAAGATTGTCCTTTTGAATATCGGGATTAAGAATTGAGGTCATATCATCAAGTTTAGAAATAATAGAGTCCTTGACGTCATCGTTCTCTAACACTCCATCAAAAAGAGGATTTACGTTGCTAGAAAGGTACTCGTCATCAAATTCAAAAAGAGAGTTCGAATAGACTTGGATACTTTCATTAGGAACGTCCTCATCAGAAAGTGATTCGTCATCACTAGAGGAAAAATCATCGTTTGAATTGAAAAGAGGGTTAGAGAAAATCCCGGAAGAATCCTCTGAAGGGTCAAGAGGATAATCATCACAAATAGAAAAATCACATTCATTGTCGGATATATCCTCGGACTCACTTGGGATTGGGAAAAGATTCTCAACACCAGACTTTATGAATTCGTCCGATTCCTTTTCAGGAATGGTATTAAGATGCTCATCCCCCATAATGAGAGAGTCCTCGGAGTCCATAGTCGATAAGATGGATGTGATTGCAATAGACTGAGGGAGTTGAGAAATGATATCGTTCAAAGGAATAACACTCTCCTCGTCGTCCTCCTCATCATTATTGCTAGCATAAATGGCTTTTATACGTTCCATTTGCTCTTCTGCTAGCAATTCTGCAATACTCTTGTCTTCCTGCCTTTTCTGGACAGGTGTGATTGCAGCTGACGAATTCTCATAATATCCCTTCATTTGAATAGTATCCTGTAGCAAACTGCAAAAATTTACTATAATTAACGACGTTTAATTATATATTAATCTTCGTCACTATTTTTAATCACCATTTTTACGGGCAAATTTAAACTTTTTGTTTATTACATTTCTAAATAAACACCGTTGCGTTATTTATGATACGATGGAACGAGCTCACATGCTGACCACGACAGATCAAACATATCCAATAATCACCAAATGGACCCTTAATTATATTTTTGGTCTAATACTATTCAAGCCCATATAAAACCTCAGCCCATTTCATTCTCTTTCTTTTATTTCTTTCGAACAAATCTCATTCACTTGGCGTCTTTTAAATAAAATTTCGACATGCGAGGTATTATCTATTTTTACATAACTCAATTTTCTATACACCCAAGATTAAAGAATGATAAATCTCATATTTTATTTTGACGTTCGGGTTATGAACGAGACTTAAAGTAAACCTCACTCGGGCACGTATACTATATAAAACGTATACTATCATAACATATATTATAAAATTTGAAATGATCACATGCAAAATTCCCAACTTGACTAAATATCATCACCATATCTTCTTAAGGTCCTACTAAATCTATCACTGGTCCCATGCAATCCAAAGAAATCTTATCCTACTGACAATATCAAGATTTCCATCCAATGATTTGCAACTAAGATAAGTAGATAACCTTTTTCTCATTCTATATATATAAACGTATAACACAGCTTGCAATCATTTCAATCCTATCATCTTCCAATATTTTCACTGTCCCTCCATTACACATAAGAACAGGTCACTAACTCAGAAAACATGGGATTATGAATCATCTTGTCTCCACTTAATATTAAACTACACAAGAAAATGTTTTATTTCGGTTCATGATATAACCGAATGATCAAGAACTCTTTCCTCACTCATTATCCTTCATACTCAAACACACTACTAGCCTACACACTTAAGTTAACGAGCTCTCGAAGTCCAGAAGATCACAATTCGAACAGGTTATAAGTATTCAAGTCGAAGGAAGTAAATTAGTGACATACGGTTTTGGTTATTTTACGTTTACTTGATTCTTGCCATTTCCCCACGTTAGCTTCCTCTTGATTCATCATTGTAAGTGTTGTTAAACTATTTACAATCCATTCTAATGAGTTCATAAGTCGCATGCATTTTCTTTCTTCATAATCGAACGTATCTAGTTCTATTTAATTTATACGTACAAACTTATAATACATTACAAGTTATTTAGTAAAAACCTACCCATGATAAGTTAGAATTCATATATACATTGTCACATTTCATACGCACCAGTTAGAAGTCAAATTCGAACAGTCAAACCAGGTAATAAAATAAACTAAGTGTTCTATAGCTAAAAACTGGTTCGAACAGCCCTATAAATACCACATTTAATTCGTATTTATACGTATAACATAAGGATATTTTTGCACCATTCGATAGGTAACCAAGCTAGCTAAATATTTTAATCTTAGAGTTTTCTCTCATAGATTCATTTCGATGCTCAAACGAGTCCATTTTAACCGCTACTCAAATCGTTTCTTTAAAAGCAATGAAAATTATTCTAAGTGTTTATAGTATAAAAACTGTTTCGAACCACCTAGCTCATGCCTCATTATTTCGTAATTGTGAATATAACGTACCTATTTTTTTGCATAACTCGAAAGATCACACAGCTAACTAAATGTTTTAGTTTTAGAGTTGTCGCTCATAATGTCATTTACTCGCTCAAATAAACTCACTTTATACTGCTCTCGCTAAAACTCTAGTATCTCAGTTATAGAAAATAGACCAAGTTCATGTGTAAAACTTATTTCCATAAGCCCTTAATAAGCTCGCGATAAGCTCAAAGCTTAGTAGCTTGTGTATTTATAGAGATGGCAAAACTCAGTTTGGAGAAGGAAGTAAACACAAAACACATTCATGAACATACACGACTCAATTTGACTTGTATTTATTCCCATTTCAATCGTACTTAAGCCAATATTCGAGCCAACTCTTATATGAATATACTGTATATATTCTCATAATTATTGCAAGAGCCAATACTCACAAACATTTTCATAACACACACTTGAAAACTTGTTGAACTTACGAAGAATCCACATAAGTTACAATAACACAAACACATGAGAAATAATATAAACTCTTGTTTTTTTTAAACTTTAGGCATTTTAAGCATATCAAACTCATTCATCATCAAATCGTTATCCGATTCACATTCATTACTCATATTGAACCACATCTGTCGAATCTCAAACTTCACCATTAATCCAGGTCGTGTGTTGGAGCTGTTCCCGTAACTTACTCGATTTCATATTTCTCATTTCCAGTTACTTCAGGTGAGTCGTGGCCCCTACTCTTTTAATGCTTGTTTTAATAACTCTTTGGGGGAGATACATGCTTCAAACTATATTTAATTACTTGAACAAACACTTTAAGAAACTTTCATGTGTTTATGGGGGAGATACATGCTCAAATGATTTTCAATTACTTTATACTTGGAAGATTTCTATGAATTACTACTCCTGGTTACATGTTACGATATACTCCCTAGTAGAGTTATATGCTCATTTTACTTGCAATTTACTTGCGTACCTTACATGCTGAACTTGGATAAAAGCACTCTAAACTACTTGTCATAACATGACACTGATTTTCATTGAATACATGTCGTTTGTGCGATACATTTCATACTGCTTTGTGCGGTATAGTTCATGCTGTTTGTGCAGTATAATACATGTCGTTTGTGCGGTATAATACATGTCGTTTGTGCGATATATTCATATCGTTTGTGCGGTATAATACATGTCGTTTGTGCGATACATTGTTAACGTTTGCGTATCATGAGGCTTAGGACAATATAACTTTATGAATATATACGTTTTCATATGTATTTAAATACAGCTGTGTTTGGTATTTTACCATTCCCCAGACCTCAGCATTTTAATAACATGAAAAGCATTATGTGCTAGAATCATGATTACCATACTTGTTACTTGACTGCTATTATATGTGACATACTTGTGGATTTTATCCCGTTAATTGATACATCACTAGAAGCGTTTGCTTCAGACGTTACATTATTACGGAACTATCACTTATCACTTATATTTATACAAGGTTATCAAATACTACAAGAAACTCCTGGTTTTATACAAATTGTTTTCCCATTAAACTCTACGAACTCACCAACCATTGTGTTGACGTTTTAAGCATGTTATCTCAGGTAAATAATGGAGCAAGACGAGGCACGGAGCGGGCATCTTATACTCTGATAAAACACATGGTGTAAAAATTTGATATGTCATTCTTTCCAAATTATTACATCCTTTCAGGAGGTTTTCAGATCAAATATTCCACTTTTGTGTCAAAAATTATTATTTTGAATGACATTTAACTTTCAAAACGTCTCTTTCGAGTCGTTTTCTATAACTATGATTTCGATCCTCACTGTAGCACCCTAAAAACCTTTCCGCTGCCACAAAATAAATTAGGGGGGGTTACAGATTGGTATCAGAGCCTATGGTTATAGAGAACCAAATGTTTTCAAATATTAAACTATAACTACACTTTCAAAATAAATGATTTTACACCATACCATTTTACGCCCTCCGTGTCTGCAGACTGCCGTGCTCAATACATTACCTATTAAGATTACTTTACACTAATCTTTACATGCTTGATATTTACTCTCCACACGTTACACACTTTACTATTTCACGTTCACTGTTACACCTTTAACGTACGAATTACTTATAATTACTATTTTTGTCTACTACAGTACCATGTCTTCCAAACCCGTTGATATTACCAAAACTACCCTTCGTACTACTCGTACATCACCTACTTATCAGATCGCTCCAGATACTGAAGACCCTTATGCATTAATGTCACAACCCCAACCTAATACGGAACTCACTCATATACCACTCTCATCATCACCTACATACTCGCCTCCACGTCAGAAACTTAGGAGAACTGCTGAATCTTATTTAGATGAAGAGTGAATTGGTTGTCCGACAACATTCGAGGTTGGACAGAATTCACACCAATAAACAATTTGGAAAGATGTTGAGCCAAATTCTCCATTACCTACGTCACCACTCCCACCTGCCCCGGTAGCCCGACGCAGAAAAGTCAGGATTTTAGCACCTTATGAGCCCGAATCTTTTATGACACCATTTTGGAGCCACCTCAATGGACTTATTAACAAGATACACCTACGCTTAGTAGCGATTGTACCACCATTTCCACTTTACTCCCCTATTTCACCCCTAGACATGATCAGGATAATGTCACCATACCTTACCACCACTACTATCATCATCCCTTCCACCGTCGGTTGGACCCGGCTACTCGTTAAAACTACTCGTCCAGACTTAACCATTTACACCCCACCAACGGGAGCCGACTCCTAGAGAGAATTTACTCTCTCAGGTCTCCTTCATCACTACTATTTCCCACCTGCTTCCACTCCTCCAGCCCGAGTCCTCGAGACTGGAAAGAGCTTCAGGACAGCAGTTGCCCACACACCTACTCCTCCCACTATCATGACGCAACTGGAGCATCATGAGGAACAAATCAATACACTCCTGAACGTCGTTGACAGAGACACCTTAACTTACCTCATGGAACATTAATAAAAGACCTTGTATCGTTGATTTTGTAAAAACAATCGATCAAGTTATTAATATTATGATGTTTACAGTGATTATATCCAGACCTACCATAATATAACTTACGAGTGTTAAGATTCCTTATACCTGCCATAACTAGGCTACAACCATAGAATTCACTAAGAAAAATCTTCGGAAGAAAACTTGATGAATGAAAAAAAAAATTTGCTGAACTTCAGCTTTTGTAGATGAATCAGTTTGTTCCTTAGCAATTCTATACCAAGAATTGATCACTCACTTACGATGGTACCCAAACATGTCGTAATTGTTGTGATCTTCAATTTAATCATAACCTCACATTTTGGCAAGATTGTTAGAACTCATATACTCGCTTCCCCATTACTCAAATCGTTCTAACAAGACCATTATGTAAATTCTAAATCCGTGTTCCTTATGGCCTTAATAGAAAATGGTGCGTACCGGACACGAAACTACCAACCCTACCGCAGCACTAACGCCAGAGGATGTCCAAAGAATGATTGATGCCGGCATCGCCGCAGCACGCGAGGCCGATGCTGCCACCCGCACAAGCAATAACATAGGAGCAACGACTGAAGGTGAGGCATCTACACAACGTAAATGCACTTACAAAGACTTCATGAGTTGTCAGCCAACCACCTTCAAGGGTATAGAAGGAGTGACAGAGTTAGCTCAGTGGTTTGAATGTAGTGAAACTGTATTCATGAGAAGCAACTGCGCAGAGAACAACAAAGTCACTTTTGCTACTGGAACTTTAAGGGGAGATGCCCTATCTTGGTGGAATGTTATTGTCAAAACCATGGGTGCCGATGCAGCATTCCAAATCTCCTGGACTGAATTGAAAAATAAGATGTTAAGGAAGTACTGTTCTCGGACGGAGGTTAGGAAACTAGAGGATGAATTTCATCAACTAGTGGTGAGAAATAATGACCTGAGGACGTACAACCGAAAATTTCAAGAATTATCTCTTCTATGCCCGTCCATGGTGCCAGACATAGAAAAGACGCTAGAACGCTATGTGGAAGGACTACCCCAAAGCATCGAGGGGGACGTCACCGCATCCAACCCGAAGACTCTTGAGGATGCAATCACACTTGCACAGCGATTATTGGATCGAGAAATCAAACGAAATTCTACCTCCAACGGTAATGATCATAAGAGAAAGATAAATGATCATGGAACCACCACTCCCAACAACAACAACAAGAAGAACGACAACAACAACAACCACAACAACTATCAGCAACACCGCAACGACCGCCACCACCAGCAAAACTGCCGTCAGGAAACCGCCAGGGCTTATGTGGTTGTTCTTACTAAAGGAAAGGGCTATGCCGGGACACTACCCCAGTGTGACCAATGTCGGATGCATCACAATGGACCTTGTCCTGACCGATGCGGAAAGTGCCAAAAAATGGGCCATAAAACTAAGGACTGCAGAGCCACGGATGCAAACTTGCAGCCAATAGAAATAGTGTGCTACGGCTGTGGCGAGCAGGGGCACTACAAGAACCGATGCCCAAAACGAAATACCAATTAGAACGACAAGACCCGTGGAAGTGAATGGAAACTCTTTAGGAACTTAACAACGCCGAAGGATGACACCAATGTTAAGCAGAGAATAAATTCCTGTCATGGATAAATAAATTCTAGTCTAAAACCATCTAAGTTGTATCTCCGTTTGTATTCACCTTATGTATGATGGATGTAACCTAAGTGTAACAATTATCCTTCTACCGTATGAAAACTCTACCTTGTAATATCTCCATAATAATCATAATCGACGTTTATTTTCAATTTCTATTCCATTCGCCCTATTCATAGTCGTTACTAAAAATATAGGACCTTAGAAATCTGGTTAATACCATTTCTGACCCAACAGTAGACTACTACCATTTTGTAAGAACTCTCACATGAACACTAGGATCCATTTCAAAGCTATCCTATTACCATCTCAGAAATTTCTAATCCATCACCATTATGTGAACCGATTTTTCTTGTTACTTTGGAAAATTATTTAGACTGCCATTTTACAAAAACAACACGTTGAACACCATCTAAAACCTCTTGAAAAACATAACACTACTTTGACTGAGCCAAGCATCACATCATTGGTCCTCAATTTTACATAGCCTAGCTACCTATGTCAAATTCGGGAAGAATCATGTCATGAAAGAAACGGTCATCTTTTCAAAATTTCTAATAACGATCTTCATTCAAAAGCGAGTTTTATGAAAAGATAAACTACCCCTGTAGCCAACATTCTATAAGCACCGACATCTTTTACCCAACATCCAAATGAAGGAAATCCGACTAGATGACAGTTCTTGTTTGATGAGACATGAGATTAAGTTAAATAAAGATTATCCCTTAGTCGCAGAAAAATTGATGATTTCACTCGAGGATTTTCTGAGAGATGATCACCCAAATCTTTTATGTAACGTCGAGATATGCGTGTTTGATGATATGTACACATATGGAAGGAGGCAATTATAATTATGGTGGCCAACATAATTATAAGTGCTTCACGACTCACGTGGACGTATGTAACCATGCGTACGTTAATCGACATTGACCCCTTTAGGATAACAGCTAGTAGCGGGGTTTTTGTGAGAACATTAAGTATAGATTGAATACAGCTAACAAATGATGGGTACGCTTTTCCTAGTTAAGTCATATTCTACCCTAGACACGTAAGCTCGAACATAAATACTTTAAACCTTACACATCGACTATTCGTTAACATCTTTTAAGAGTTAACGCAGACTGAATCTCGGGACGAGATTCAAAAATAAGGAGTGGGTACTGTAGCAAACTGCAAAAATTTACTATAATTAACGACGTTTAATTATATATTAATCTTCGTCACTATTTTTAATCACCATTTTTACGGGCAAATTTAAACTTTTTGTTTATTACATTTCTAAATAAACATCGTTGCGTTATTTATAATACGATGGAACGAGCTCACATGCTGACCACGACAGATCAAACATATCCAATAATCACCAAACGGACCCTTAATTATATTTTGGTCTAATACTATTCAAGCCCATATAAAATCTCAGCCCATTTCATTCTCTTTCTTTTATTTCTTTCGACACAAATCTCATTCACTTGGCGTCTTTTAAATAAAATTTCGACATGCGAGGTATTATCTATTTTTACATAACTCAATTTTCTATACACCCAAGATTAAGGAATGATAAATCTCATATTTTATTTTGACGTTCGGGTTATGAACGAGACTTAAAGTAAACCTCACTCGGGTACGTATACTATATAAAACGTATACTATCATAACATATATTATAAAATTTGAAATGATCACATGCAAAATTCCCAACTTGACTAAATATCATCACCATATTTTCTTAAGGTCCTACTAAATCTATCACTGGTCCCATGCAATCCAAAGAAATCTTATCCTACTGACAATATCAAGATTTCCATCCAATGATTTGCAACTAAGATAAGTAGATAACCTTTTTCTCATTCTATATATATAAACGTATAACACAGCTTGCAATCATTTCTATCCTATCATCTTCCAATATTTTCACTGTCCCTCCATTACACATAAGAACAGGTCACTAACTCAGAAAACATGGGATTATGAATCATCTTGTGTCCACTTAATATTAAACTACACAAGAAAATGTTTTATTTCGGTTCATGATATAACCGAATGATCAAGAACTCTTTCCTCACTCATTATCCTTCATACTCAAACACACTACTAGCCTACATACTTAAGTTAACGAGCTCTCGAAGTCCAGAAGATCACAATTCGAACAGGTTCTAAGTATTCAAGTCGAAGGAAGTAAATTAGTGACATACGGTTTTGGTTATTTTACGTTTACTTGATTCTTGCCATTTCCCCACGTTAGCTTCCTCTTGATTCATCATTGTAAGTGTTGTTAAACTATTTACAATCCATTCTAATGAGTTCATAAGTCGCATGCATTTTCTTTCTTCATAATCGAACGTATCTAGTTCTATTTAATTTATACGTACAAACTTATAATACATTACAAGTTATTTAGTAAAAACCTACCCATGATAAGTTAGAATTCATATATACATTGTCACATTTCATACGCACCAGTTAGAAGTCAAATTCGAACAGTCAAACCAGGTAATAAAATAAACTAAGTGTTCTATAGCTAAAAACTGGTTCGAACAGCCCTATAGATACCACATTTAATTCGTATTTATACGTATAACATAAGGATATTTTTGCACCATTCGATAGGTAACCAAGCTAGCTAAATATTTTAATCTTAGAGTTTTCTCTCATAGATTCATTTCGATGCTCAAACGAGTCCATTTTAACTGCTACTCAAATCGTTTCTTTAAAAGCAATGAAAATTATTCTAAGTGTTTATAGTATAAAAACTGTTTCGAACCACCTAGCTCATGCCTCATTATTTTGTAATTGTGAATATAACGTACCTATTTTTTTTGCATAACTCGAAAGATCACACAGCTAACTAAATGTTTTAGTTTTAGAGTTTTCGCTCATAATGTCATTTACTCGCTCAAATAAACTCACTTTATACTGCTCTCGCTAAAACTCTAGTATCTCAGTTATAGAAAATAGACCAAGATCATGTGTAAAACTTATTTCCATAAGCCCTTAATAAGCTCGCGATAAGCTCAAAGCTTAGTAGCTTGTGTATTTATAGAGATGGCAAAACTCAGTTTGGAGAAGGAAGTAAACACAAAACACATTCATGAACATACACGACTCAGTGTGTACACTGAGTAAAATCTTCATACAAAAGGAAATACAGTTAACGAACCATAAATACAAGTAAAGAATAAAACATACCATAAAAGAACTCATAGATCAGTTGGTAGGGGCGCATTTGTTGGCATGGAACACCCGGGTTCCATCCTTGGCAGTGGCAATTTTTACCATTTTTGTTATTTTTGCGAACTTTCGAATCTTGGCAGTTTCAATCCTTAAACTTCGAATCACTTATCATTTTTCTTAAGACTTATGTAAACTTGTCACATATATAAATTTTTACGCTTTCAACCCCTCAAGATTGGACGCTTTGACACACCTCACCAAAACTTTTATAAGTTAATAAAGTTACATATTTTACAATTTTTTTCGTCTAGATAAACATGTTTAACACATATTTCTTTTATTTGACGACCACCACAAATAAATTCTAAATAATATATTTTTTTTTCAAACATATTATTTAACCACGACTTCGATAAATATATATTGCATATGTATTTTCACACCCCGAAGTCAAACAAATCTAATAAATACAATTTGACTTGTATTTATTCCCATTTCAATCGTACTTAAGCCAATATTCGAGCCAACTCTTATATGAATATACTGTATATATTCTCATAATTATTGCAAGAGCCAATACTCACAAACATTTTCATAACACACACTTGAAAACTTGTTGAACTTACGAAGAATCCACATAAGTTACAATAACACAAACACATGAGAAATAATAAAAACTCTTGTTTTTTTTAAACTTTAGGCATTTTAAGCATATCAAACTCATTCATCATCAAATCGTTATCCGATTCACATTCATTACTCATATTGAACCACATCTGTCGAATCTCAAACTTCACCATTAATCCAGGTCGTGTGTTGGAGCTGTTCCCGTAACTTACTCGATTTCATATTTCTCATTTCCAGTTACTTCAGGTGAGTCGTGGCCCCTACTCTTTTAATGTTTGTTTTAATAACTCTTTGGGGGAGATACATGCTCCAAACTATATTTAATTACTTGAACAAACACTTTAAGAAACTTTCACGTTTTACCGTGAGTCGTAGCCCCACTTTTATTTATTTACAAGTTATGTGTTTTTGGGGGAGATACATGCTCAAATGATTTTCAATTACTTTATACTTGGAAGATTTCTATGAATTACTACTCCTGGTTACATGTTACGATATACTCCCTAGTAGAGTTATATGCTCATTTTACTTGCAATTTACTTGCGTACCTTACATGCTGAACTTGGATAAAAGCACTCTAAACTACTTGTCATAACATGACACTGATTTTCATTGAATACATGTCGTTTGTGCGATACATTTCATACTGCTTTGTGCGGTATAGTTCATGCTGTTTGTGCAATATAATACATGTCGTTTGTGCGGTATAATACATGTCATTTGTGCGATATATTCATATCGTTTGTGCGGTATAATACATGTCGTTTGTGCGATACATTGTTAACGTTTGCGTATCATGAGGCTTAGGACAATATAACTTTATGAATATATACGTTTTCATATGTATTTGAATACAGCTGTGTTTGGTATTTTACCATTCCCCAGACCTCAGCATTTTAATAACATGGAAAGCATTATGTGCTAGAATCATGATTACCATACTTGTTACTTGACTGCTATTATATGTGACATA
Organism: Artemisia tridentata subsp. tridentata; assembly: GCA_021014915.2. NCBI lineage: Eukaryota > Viridiplantae > Streptophyta > Magnoliopsida > Asterales > Asteraceae > Artemisia > Artemisia tridentata. The sequence goes on from CP139508.1 coordinate 397,820,068, forward strand.
CTTGTGGATTTTATCCCGTTAATTGATACATCACTAGAAGCGTTTGCTTCAGACCTTACATTATTACGGAACTATCACTTATCACTTATATTTATACAAGGTTATCAAATACTACAAGAAACTCCTGGTTTTATACAAATTGTTTTCCCATTAAACTCTACGAACTCACCAACCATTGTGTTGATGTTTTAAGCATGTTATCTCAGGTAAATAATGGAGCAAGACGAGGCACGGAGCGGGCATCTTATACTCTGATAAAACACATGGTGTAAAAATTTGATATGTCATTCTTTCCAAATTATTACATCCTTTCAGGAGGTTTTCAGATCAAATATTCCACTTTTGTGTCAAAAATTATTATTTTGAATGACATTTAACTTTCAAAACGTCTCTTTCGAGTCGTTTTCTATAACTATGATTTCGATCCTCACCGTAGCACCCTAAAAACCTTTCCGCTGCACAAAATAAATTAGGGGGTGTTACATATCCTCATCATCTTCATCGAGAATAGAAGCCTTGAGAAATTTGGCATGCGTTTCCGCAGCTCGTTCTTCGGCTAGTAATTCTCCCATAGATTTTTCATGAGGATGAATGATGGAATACTGTGGGGGTTGGACATTGTCAAAACCGGGAGTATTATACCAAGGATTAGGTTCTTGATTCCACGGTTGACATTGATAATCGTCATGAGGACCCCCACAATTTGCACAAGGAATATTCGGAGCATTTTGAAACGATGTATCATTGAAATTTTGATAGCACGGTTCTTGCTCAAATGAATTCTGAGGAAGGTGGTTGAAATCGTTTTGAAAATCTGGATAAGTGAATGTATTTTCGATTTCAGAAGTGCAACATATACAAAGTCCGTGAGTAAACCCACATTCCTTGCAGAAACATCGTTCACAAAGTGAATCATCTCCCAACGGATTTCCACAATTAAAGCAATTTTTCTGATTAAATGAAGATAGCTGGGATTGTGGAGGGTAGGCGGAAAAACCTTGAGAATTATTTGGATTTGGATTAATGAATGTTTTGCACCAATTACAAGATCCGTCTCTAATATTACTTCCACACCGCTTACATGAACACTTGTAACAACGATGATCATCACCCACTGGACTTTTACAATGAAAACAGTGATAGCCGGGTGACGACATAAGAATTAAACATTAAAGAGGGATAAGAAGAAAATAGAATCAAACGGATAGAGGGTGAGAGATAAAGAATTAAATGAATAAAAGGAATAAGAAGAATATTTTTGATTTTTAAAATTTAGAATCATTTGAAAAACACAAAAGAAAAAGGAAATAGATTTGAAAAGAAAATCTTTTTTCTTTTTTTCTTTTTTTTTTTTTTTGGTTTCTTATAAGAAAATATTTACGAGAGAAAACGATAACTTCTCGGGAGAAGGTTATTCAAAAACACGCATCGACAAACGAAAATTTAAAAATTCGCTTCAAGCCTTCCCCGGCAGCGGCTCCAAAATTTGATCCGCGAGAATCAATGCATAAATATCTCCAAAGGATTTACAAAGGAAATATGTAAACCCGAGTCGTTATCCCCAACGAAGGATTGAATGGAATTTGTGATTCGGTTCGCGAAACGTGTTGTGAATAGTGGAAAAGATGGGATTTTGGTTTTTTTAAACTAAGATTGATGAACATAAAATAAAAACAACTTAAAAAGCAAGTAAAACAATTAAGGAAAGCATATGTAAATAAAAATGTAAAGAAAAACTTAAAAACGCGATTTATAGAAAACGAGAATTAAAAAACGAACCTAAAAACGTCAAAACGATGAAATACTAACTCTACGGGTGCCAAACTAATTTTTCTAAGTTCTATTTAATAAAAGAAAATTTTAGAAAAAAGAATTATATTTTTCTGATTATTATTTAATTTAATACGAATTAAAAACTAAATTAAAAAGAAAAATAGATTAAAAATGTTAAATGTAAACGAAAAATTATGAAAAATTTAGGGAAAGTGCTAAATTATATGCTTAATCTAGGAAAAATAAGCTAAGGATTCCAGCTTATCCAGATAAGCTGGAATAAGCTGGACAGCTCAAATAAGCTAGATAGATGAAACTATGTTAAAAGGATTAATGTAGAAGAGTTTAACGCAAAAGACCCAAGGGCACTTTTGGTTAGGCTGTGTTGTTGTGAGGCTTAGAAGGCTAGAGGTCCCAGGTTCGAACCTGGCCTCAGCCTTTTTGCTAAAATTCACACAGGCACCTCAAAACTTCCAAAACCTTCAAAACAATATAAGAGTTCCTAAACACAACTTATAGAGATCAATTTAAGCCTAACTAAACTTTATAAAATGGCAAATGAACAGTGGTGAGCCATTTCTACCCGTTTTGACCCATATGCCAAACACCCCTTAATGGTGGATGTTTGGGTTTTTTCAAAGGAAAGGCCAATTTCAACTATGATTTCTGGTTATCACTGATTCACTAACTTATTCTAACTATAAAGAGCAACTTCCAAAAGCCAATAAGCACCCTAATAAGCTAGCTTATTTTTTACTGTTTAAGGGCTATTTAAGTGAAAATGAGGTTTAAACTATAACTAACTATCAAGCTAACCTACATTACCTTTAAATAGAATAAATAAGCATAAAAAAGTAAATAAGCACTTAATAAGCAGTGGAACAGTAGTTTGACCTTCGTTGACTATTTGGCAAAACTTGAAAGTAATACTGAATTAAAATTAAAGATGAATACTTACAAAACTGAATTTAGGATTACAACTGAAATGAATTAAAACCCAGTAATTTAAAGCAATAATTGAAAAACGACACTACATTATACTATACTACACTAAAATTTTACTAATTAACTACTCTCTTTTTCTCTGTGTGTGAGGGCTTTATATATCTCTCCAAAAGCTTCCCCCAGAGTCTCTGAGCAAATCCCAGTCGTTGGTTTAGCCTCATTCCATCTCAATCGTCCAATAGAGTTTTGGCGGGAAAAATTGGCTAGGTGGGATTCCAGCTGGGATGAGTATCACGTGAATATTGCACTAGTCTGGAGCTAGAGGATGGGGGGAAAGATAGCGTGCAACAGAGGAGAGGCATGGGAACATTTTTGTCTGGTTTCAGCTTTTCTGGGGAAAGGGAATTGGTGGTATTGGCGGCAATGGTTTGGGATGGTGAGTGGTTTTGACTTTTGTGTTGACTGGTTTTTAACTAAAAAACGGGGATAAGGGATATGGATTGGGCTGGGGTTTATTGATGTTGGGCTTGGTTAGGGATTTATTAGATGGGTTGGTTGGTTAGTTTAGGATACGGATTTTAGTTAAATGGTTTGGTTATTTTTAGGTTTTAGGTTTAGGTTTAGGGTAATTTGTCAAAATAGGATTTTCGGTGTCGGGTTCGTTTTTCCATGCTCATCCAAATGCCTCGTCCCGGGTTTGAATTTGACTTTTCTTTTCTTCATTAAATGCTCAAAAGGTGTCGAGTCGATCCGGCAATGTCCATTTTTGCTCTTTTTCCCATCCAAGCTCGGTTTTGTCCGCTTTTGCCTTGTTTTCAATCCTTTTGTACCAGAAACAGATAAAAACACAAACCAAGAATATTTGCAACAATATTTGGTCTATTTGGGTGTTTTTGGTCATTTTTGTGTCTTATATGGGTATAAAATGATGAGTAAATAGGCACTCATCATTTGTAATCTCCCTTTACTTGATGTTGTGCAGTTGATTTTTCCCTAAAAGCTTTCATCAGAGAAACACCAACCTCATATTGCTTTTGCAGTTGGTCTTGAAGTGCCCTAATGGGAACATCAGGGTTTTTCTCTATTTAGCTAATGATACTTTTGGACATGAATTTTGAAGTACAAGCCTTTATCTCTCTGGATTGTAGGCACTTGTGATTGGATTCATATGTTCTAACCTTCCATGTCTCACAATTCTTTATCATTGAGACTAGTAAGACCCATGGGCATTCATCTTTTGCTAATGGTTTGTGCCTCCCTCTACCTCCTAAACTAATACCTTTCTTATTGGGCTTACTAGGCCCAACTCCTTTTTTACCTTTTCCCTTTGCTGGTTTTTTTGTTACAGGCTGACTAGGCCCATCACCTTGTGTTGTAAACACTGGGATTCTTCCCATACACTTTGCCCTCACCCTCTTCTTATCATTCCTTATCATCTTCAACTCTCTCCTAGTTTCAATTGAGTGCAGCCTTAGTCTCTCTTTCACTTCAGCACCTCTACCAAATTTTTGACCTAAATAAAAGAAATGTTTATGCACAATGTTCTCTGCAATCTTGTTTGCCTTTTCTATTTCTTTAAGCTTCTTCCTCCTAATCTTTTCAAGATCATTTGCTTCCTCATCTGAACCACTTTCAAAGTCTTCATGATCTAACTCCTCAACTGCTTCTGCTATTGGTGCATCCTCCTTTTCTTCTACTGGCCCTGTGTGTCTCACCCACTCAACATCTTCATCTATATTAAAATGATAATCATGCATATCAACATTAATTTCCTCTACATGGTTCTCTTCATCAACAAAATAGTCACTATCATCCTCATCTGAATTACTGTCATCCTCATCTGAACTACTCTCACCCTCATCTGAGTCAGTATCTTCATGCTCAACCAATTTTTCCACAGTCTCAGGCACATCCAAAGGTTCATTCTCCCTTTCAGTCACAGGCACACTAGGCCCTTTATTATCCCTTTCATTCAAAGTAACACTTGCCCCATCAAAGGGATCAAATTCATAATCATTGTTCAACAATTCTTGAACAATATCTTCCACAGTCTCAGGCACATTCAAAGGTTCAGTAACATTGGGAATGTCAGGATTGGTAGTATTATCTTCTTCTACATTGGGAATGTTGGGACTGGGAATGTTGGGAGTGGGAGCATTATCTTCTTCTACATTGGGAATGTTGGGACTGGGAATGTTGGGAGTGGGAGCATTATCTTCTTCTACATTGGGAATGTTGGGACTGGGAATGTTGGGAGTGGGAGTATGAGTGTCAGAGGTAGAGGGTTTATGGTATTCTAACAACAACATTTTTTGGGATGGGGGTCTTTTCTTCTTGGATGGGGTGGGAGTGGGAATGGGATTGTCAGAGGGTAACTCTTCTATCACAATATTGCTTATAACTGGGGGGATCAAATAAAGTAGCAGTTTTGATGTCACATGTTCACAATAAACACTGATCATCTTATCATCCTTGATATACTTAGCCATACCAATAACATCAATGTCATTTCCTAGAGGTCTTAGTCCAATTTCTAAGTCAGTCCCAGGTATCAAATAATGATAGAAAATAGGTTCTTCATCATTAATGTAACCTAGTTCTTCCATTACATCATTCAACTCATGTACTGAAAACTTATCCATATCAAACCCATCCACATACGCTACTAACCCATTAACATACCTCCTATCATTATAGTCTTTAAACTTTCCAGCATGATATATTTTCATAGAAAACATGGTAGGGTGTCCATCTCAAAAATGCAATAAGAAAAACACAATTAAAACACTATTAATTAACACTGTAATCTTCAAAAAAAATCAAAATAGGTAACTGAAGTCGTTTATTTTTACCGTATGCTTTCAGAGGTGCTTGGCCCTCATGCTTCTCTCGTATTCTCCAACTTTTAGAAACCATTGATTTGAAAGAGATGATCAATTTCTTGAATTAGATTTTAGGGTTCAGTGATGTAATAGATTTGGGTTGAGTGTTTTTTTTTTGGAATTAGATTTTTTGGGGTGAGTGGTAATGAGAATGGGATGGAAATAAGAGGTCAACGGGGTTGGGTAGGCATTAAATATTGTATATAACCTGAAAAGACGCAAATGCCCTCTCAATTTAAACACTTAACAGCCAAAGTTAACACCCATCCAAGATAGGGACCAAACTCGTTAAACGTTTGCCAAATTAGGTATATCTGGCGTAAATAAAATGCAATAGCACCCAAACTTGAAATCCGTGTAAACCACAGGGACCATCCATGTAATGTTTTCTTAATTTTATGTTAAAATCTGTCAACAAGTTTTCATGTGTTATTTATATGTTCAAGGTGTCTCTCTTAATATTTGATGCCCTATACTTGTTTCTATTTCGTGTATGATATGTTAGTGATGTATTGACTTGTTTGTGAACATGCTAAACTTATTTGATAATCCCAAACCCAAAACCGAACTTAAACTAAATTGGGTAGTCGTGTTAAAAATAACTAAATATGAAAAGTTACTAATTATGGAAAGTTACTTAATCTGGAAGGTTACTAAATATCGAAACTTGCCAAATATGGAAACATGCTAATATTAAAAACCTGCTAAAAATAGAAAGTTACTAAAAATAGAAGGTTACTAAAAGAGGAAAGTTACTAAAAATGGAAAGAAGCCCTAATATGTAATAAGAACAACATCAATGAGTAAAAAACTTATAAAACAAGTTATTAATAAGTACTACGATATCATGTGTAGATTCTGAAGAGGAGTATTTCCATTCTGTGATCCTTTCCTTATTGAGCTTTTCAAGGTACGGATATTCTGACCTTATCTTTAAGGTTTCGTTTGTGACTTACAACTTTTGATATGAACCATAGTTATGAACCTTCATTATGAACCTTTGATATGAACCTCGCTACGAACTTTTGGAGATGAACCTTTGTTATAAACCCTTGATGTGATTATAATGGCTCTTATTATGTATTCTGTATCTGTATCACTAGTCATGGGGGTTCCATGACCATGTCATTGATGCACCAATGGCATGACTCTAGGGTGGGGGAGTGATGACCCATCACGTCCCTTTTATTATATTATATGTATGGCCACGATGATTATGATTTTCTGTAAGGGCGTATGGATGCATCATAGATCTGGATCTGTATCTGTTACATATGTTGTGTATGTTTGTATCTGGTGTATGGTAATTGTGTGCAATACATGCCATACACACATGGGAGTTCGCTACTCCATTTATGTTACTTAAGAGGTCTCCCCTCTTTTTAATTTATGAGAAGTGAAGACTATGTTATGTTCGAGCCAATGGTATTATGATTCTGTTTATGCAGGCGACTGCATAGATTCCTACTACTTAACCTATACACTATGTTTTCCCTTACATTACATTATGCCTACTTATGTTTCCCCATTGTACTTCATTTGAATTTCACATTTATATTTCTGTTTTCTATTATCATATATCCGTTCACAGGCTTTTTAAGCTCACCCGCATTTTTTTTCACTGCGGCAGGTTTTAGAGGGAAGCTGGGATATGAGTGAAGAGTGCATAAGAGCTCTTAGAGGACTACACCTTTGATAGCTACTTTGGATTAGAGTTGACTTGGGAATTTTCATTCTAGACTTATTGTACCTTTGTTGTAATCCTTCTATTTCATTTACCTTAGATTTCATTTGTAACCTTTGAATTTAATTGTATTATTAAATTCTTCCGCTTGTGTATGTTCTGTTTGACACCATGAATGTGATATCTTAACCCTTTTCGGGTTGGGGTGTTACACGATGAGCGTCAAACTTTCACTTTGTCATGGAAATATTTTAACTTACGAGGATATGAAATAAAAATTTCAGAAATGAATAGTAAAAGTGAATAGTAAAAATGAATAGTAAAAATTTCGTGAATAGTAAAAATTTCGGAAATAGAAATTAACCTGAAATGCGAATTGCTCATTTTCAAAACGTTTTTGAGGCAAGCCTCTTACCAAACCATCTTTAACAATCTTATTTATGGTTTTAAAATTAACATGACCAAGTCTCCTATGCGAAAGCATTGACTCATCCAATGTGATTTTTTCTACAAGACAAATTAGAGTCTCTTTAGGAACAATTTTCTTCATGTCAACACTGTACATATTTCCCTTTCTGGGAACTTTAGGTAGTACTTGACTTTCATCAGATAGCTTAAAGTCAGGAGATATGACAAGACATTCAGTGTCTGTAAAAAGAACTTTATTCTTTTTGTCACACATTTGTGAGACATTAAAGAGATTATACTTGAGTTCCTGCACAAAATGCACATCTTCAATCCTAGCTACAGGTGCAAAAACCTATTCATAATCATCAGTTATCACAAGACAGTATTTCTTATGCTGTATACTACTCACAGAAGTAGAACCAAACAATTCCATATGAAGCATGAATAATGGTTGAGTAATAGAGTTTTTGGTCTTGGGCTTATAAGAAGCTTTGTGTTGTTTGCCCTTGAGACAGGCAACACAAGTTTGGTCATTTTCAAAACGTTTTTGAGGCAAGCCTCTTACCAAACCATCTTTAACAATCTTATTTATGGTTTTAAAATTAACATGACCAGGTCTCCTATGCCAAAGCATTGACTCATCCAATGTGGCTTTTGCTACAAGACAAGTTAGAGTCTCTTTTGGAACAATTTTCTTCATGTCAACACTGTACATATTTCCTTTTTTTGGGAACTTTAGGTAGTACTTGACTTTCATTAGGTAGCTTAAGGTCAGGAGATATGACAAGACATTCAGTGTCTGTAAAAAGAACTTTGTTCTTTTTGTCACACATTTGTGAGACACTAAAGAGATTATACTTGAGTTCCTGCACAAAATGCACATCTTCAAAATCAATTTTACCGGTTTTAAGTGTACCTTTACCAGTAATTCTGCCACCTATTCCTCCCCCAAAGGTAACATATCCTCCATCCAAAGGTGTAAAATCTAAGAGGTAGGACATGTTCCCTTTCATGTGCATAGAGCATCCACTATCAGCATATCCTTGATCTTCTTCATCATCTTGTTGTGGATGTCCTTGCACATAAAATAAAGGAAATTAGTTTCCTTTGGGGACCCAAGCCATTACTGACTTGGATCTGCCTCGTGCATCAATGTAATCATATTTCTTCATTGTGATTGATGCACCATTGGGTTTGATAGGTATCCATACCCAACATGTTGAGGCCTTAACAGCATTGTCCCCATTTGCCCTAGCAGTGTTCACAGACCTAGCAGTACTAACTACTGGCCTAGCAGTTTTAACTTTTTGACTCCAAATTTTGTTATGAAACACTGTTTTCTTATAAAGGGGCCTGTTAACAGTTTGTTGTGCAATTTTAGAAAAACTTGAAGTTGATTTAGCACTTGAAACTGTTTGTTTGGGGTAAACTGTCTGAATTGGTCTAGCAGTACAAAAAGGTTTAAGGCCAGACTTCATCAAAACTGCTCTGGGAGTCATATTACTGTTAACTTTAGAGTGAGTATTTCTTGAAAAACAGTTTATGTTCACCCTTACATTAGTATTCCCATTCACCCTTGTATTCCCATTAACCATCCTTTTCCCTTGATGGTAGTTGCAAAAAGCCTGCAAGTGATCAAAGCTACCACAAACATAGCAAGCCTTATTGTACATAACAAACTCATTGCCTAGTTGTTAGGACTTAAGATTGTTCCAGTTTCTCTGGTTTCCCCTAGGGAATTGAGACCTACTTGTTGACCTATACGACTCTGCATATTTAAATGTTGGCCTAGCTTATTTTAATTGTTTTCTAGGTTTAACTGTTTTACCTTAGCATCACTAGGAACAATATTTTGCTTTTCTACCTCAGGTTTAAACTCAACCTGATCCTCATTATCAGATTCCCAATCTTCAATAATTGGTGCATCTGAATTCATCTTTTCTTCTGACACCTTATTCTCAACAAGTGAGGTGTCACTGGCACTCTCAAAAGATTCATTAACCTCTTCAAGTTTATTTATACTAACACTTTCCTTAGCCTTAGATCCATATTCAAATTTAGGCTCTTGAAATTCATCTAAACCAGTGTGTTCCAAGTCAATACCTGTGGGTGAAGGCACTCCTCTATGTGGAGGTGGACATGTTTTGTAACCTAAACCTGACTTAGCTTTATTAACAAGTTGACACTCAATGATCTTATTAATTCCTTTAGATGCATATTCTAGAGTGTCTACACTTAGCTGTATGTTATCTTTTGCTTTCTTAATCTTTTCCAACTCATCTCTAAGCACACTTATCTCAGCATCTTTATGTAAAATGTCTCTTTTAAGTACAGCAATGTCTTCAGAAAAGACAGACTCATTTTTCTTGTAAAACAATATTTGTTCTTCTAATACAGCTAAACCTCTTTCATGATTTGCTAAATTATAATTAGTTTGGTTTAGCTCTATTCTTTGGTCATCATAATGTTTTTTAAGTGTTTCATAATCTTTTAAAGCAGAACAGGATTTTGAACAACTTTTTACTGAATGTACCTCAGAGTCAGAAAATGCCATCAGTGCCATCTCTGTTGGTGCTTCTTCCTCATCAGCCATGAAGCTACAATCATATCCAAGACCATCTATAACAACCATTGCCTTTGAAGAAGGCTCTTCCACTTCCACAACCTTCCTGTTTTCCTGCTGATTCCTATACCCTTTGCTTCTGTTGTCCTGCTGCCTTGGTCTTCTGCATTCTCTAGCAAAGTGTCCCAACTTATGACAGTTGAAACACTCCACCTTTGATTTATCAAACCCAGCTGTATCACTACCACTGATTGTGATCTTCTTCCCTGTTCTCTACCAGAATTTCTTGGCTCTCATGCTTAGCAGTGCTACCTACCACTTCAAGTCCATCTCTTCCAGATCATCTTCATTTACCTGTTTAAGATCTTCATGGGATAGCAGAGACCCATTGGCTTGACTGGTCAGGAAAGCATAGAATGTAGTATCACCTACGCCAGCAGTACTAGTTTGTGAACTAGCAGTACAAACATTAGGGTTAGCAGTACTAACTCTTGAAGCCACATTAACCTCCTCTGGACTGATATTGCTAGGAGATGACACAAATGCCATGTTCCCAGAACTAGAACTTGAGCTTCCAGACTTCTTTACCTCCTGTTTAACGATTTTAAAATTGTTGTACAAATCATTAAGACTCATTGTATCAATTTCTGGCTTGTTTTTCCAGACAACTACATGAGTGTACCAATCAGCAGGCAAACTTCTTAGGAATTTGGAATTAAGATCCTCCTGTGGGATCTCAACACCCAATATAGCCAGTTGGCTGATTATCTTCTGCAGCCTGTTGAACATATGATCAAGAGATTCATTGCTAGTAGCACCCAAGTTCTCAAAACTCTGCTTCAGCAAAGTCTTCCGTGTCTTTTTGGTGGCTTCATTACCACCAAACCTGGTAGTTATAGCTTCAAACAAGGTTTTGGCATCCTTGTATTTGCTGAAGGTCAGAAGTTGATCATTAGGGATGGCCATTAGTAACATGCTCCTTGCTTTAACATCATTCTTTTTCTGGAGCTTTTCATCTGTAGTAACAGGAGAAGTGTTCACAGTTGTAACTTTCTTACCATCAACTGTTGATTTAGTTGTTGATGGTTTGAAGGAGTTTCCATACTCTATGATTTCCCATAGAGCATAGTGTTGTACTTGAAAATACTACTCAATCCTGAGCCTCCACATCTCAAAGTCATTCTGTTTGAGCATAGGTAACTTGGCAGCAGTGTTGGTCTGAGTAGTCTCCATGTCCATCTTCTTTATAGGGAATAAAGAGTTCTTCTGTAAGGATCTTCTAAATCAAAGTATCAGAAACCTGGCTCTGATACCACTTGAGAGGATCTAAACACACGAGTATTGTGTTGAGGACACTTTAAATGTATATGTTGTTCCCTTAGCACGCTTAGAGTTAACTAGAAAGTTAATCTATTCGTGTTTATGACTAATACAATGTTATGATTAATTCTAACATATTAATGAAACGTAAAAGTAAAAACACATAAGTATTTTCCAACATTTAAATTCTTATTAGAAATGAATCAAAGAATCTATTACTGATGCGTGGTTTTGCAACCTTACAACAGGTTTTACCTCTCGAGGGATCTCAAGAGGCTTACAACCCCACCAGGCAGTGTACCTGACCGATGTAGTATAGTGTAGTGGTAAGTACGGGGGATTGATCGTTCTCCACAGGGAATAGTGTTCGTTAGGTATGAAAAACTACTTTAATAGGTCTAAGGGTGAGAGAAGATTCTTTTTATGTTTTTTTATAATTTTATGAAAGCAAGTAAAATCTCGGGTTTGAAAGAGTGGGCGGAATTAGTTGCTAATCAACTAACCCAAATTACTACAAATGCAAATAAAATAAAATAACGAAAATGAAAAGGTTGGTAAAACTTATGTGGATAGAAATGTGTTTACTTAGATTTCCTTACTCCCTAACTATCTTTTACCGGTTGCTTAGTGTGTATTAATCGCGTGGATGACGGGTGTATTCCTTAATACCATTCGTGGGGTGGCGTACGTACTTCCCCAACTCTATGAACTCCTACTTCACTCCTATGTCGAGCCGGCTAGGAAGCTCCTAACATGGGATCACTAGAATTCGCTCATGCATTAAATACAACCATAAAAACCTTTAGTACGCATTGGTTCATGTTTCTTAAGACGTTCAAGCAAGTTACCGTATAGGAAGTTAGCCAGTTTTCTTAAGCCTAACATAGATGAACAATCATCCAATACAACTAATAACACACTAATAACCAATAATCAATAGCTAGGTTTCATTAGATCTAAGCAAACACAAAGAAAACCTAGCCTAGCATGTTAAACAAAAGACAAGAACAAGATAAAATCAAACAACACATAGACATATTGAATGATTAATTGATAACTTATCTTCAATGTAACATGGAAGATCTCAAGGCAAAAAGCCTTGAGAAAGCTGCTAAAATCGTCTTAGGGTTCTTACACACAAAGTTCCACAATAAGTTCCACACTAATGACAAAAAATTGCAAAACTATATATAGACTTTCAGATCTGACGGCGTCACGTTATGGATTGTGACGCCGTCACCTCGCCGCTTTTAGGGTTCCCGGATGGCCTTCCTGACGCCGTCCCTCTTTAGCTCTCCAAAATCCGTTCTGGCTTATCAAGGCTTGACGCCGTCAGAATTAGGCGTGACGCCGTCCCTCTTTAAATTAAGCCGTGACGACCTTGATCACTCCAAAGGGTGACGCCGTCAGAATTCCCATGCAAATTTCTCTGGCTTATCATGAGTAATTTTCATATCCACCTTTTTCTTGCCAAGCCATGACGCCGTCTGGGGACATTTCTGACGCCGTCAAAGGCACTTTTCAGCCGATTTTGAGACTTTGTCGTTTTCTTCACTTTTATGCTCCAAAAACGTCCAAAATGCTTCCTTTTCCAGATTTCTTCTCAAAAGTACCTAAAATGACAAAAGGAACGATTTAGGGCAATATTTGATCAAATAAATACGATTTAGGGCTTAAATGACCCCTTAAAAGCGGTACACTTTTCGCTTCATCAAATACCCTTACACTTGAGATTTGCTTGTCCTCAAGCAAATGCGTTTTTATTCTAATCAAAATACAAGTTAGGGGTCATTTAACACTAATATAAAAGTAATTACAACAAATAATCGTTCCACTTTAATCATAATAAGCACGGAGATTACAAACTAGCACCTCACAAGTAGTGTTTAGATACTCACATCTCTCACGTGTCATCAAAATAAATCTCATAAATGAAAACGGATAATATCTCTCACTACCTGTCATAGCAAATAGATTACCATAGGCTTGGGAAAGGATCGAAAACCTTCTCCACTAGGCGTAAGCACCTAAGATAAACTATCAAAGAGGGCTTTTAAACGGGTTATAACGTTAGGTATAGGGATATGATAAACACGGTTTTGTTGGATAAGGGATATTTTACTGGTGGCGAGTTAAAGATCTTGATCAATTACATGTACTATACAATGTTGCTAAGCCAAGACTCGACTCAATCCTAAGCTAAAAACAAAATAACAAAAAGATAAAATAAACATAAAATGAAACGGGATGGTAGTCCGTATGTTTTTTCTACTTTTCTTTTTCTCATTTTTTTGTATTTTTCTTGATTTTTTCGATTTTTTTTTTTTTTTTTTTTTCATACACTTTTGCCCTACCATCCAAAATAATACATCATAGGGGCGTTGCATTCCCCTTACACTTGAACTTTTACATAACTTTACAAATAACTATTCTAATGACTCGAATTAAGATAATTGAAAAACTTGGAGTACTTTTTAAAATATTTAGCACATATGGGGGTAATAAATGATGTTCTTCCCCATTACTCCATTACACTAGTACTTTACCCATGAGTCCCAATCGTCCCAAAACAATATGTACAAGGATATGACTCGACTTAGCAACCATGTAATCAATTAGATAATTAACTTGGGTTTAAAACAAATGTTGACACAATAATGCACTAAAAATGAGTGCATATAAGGTAGGCTAAGGCGATTTGGTTGTACATTTTAGTGGGGTGTAACAAATTCTTCCTTTAAGTAAAATGCTTAAAGGTCGAAACGAAAAGATAGGCTCTGAGGGGTGTACTAGGGGTATCGTGTACTAAAAATGAGTACAACACAAAGGGTGTGGGAGAATTACTTGACCAATGTAGCCAACGTTGATAGAACTTATGCACGCCATTATCAAATAAGTTCTTGGATCGTTTTGAGCCTTAGGGTTTAACAATAACAATTAACAAATATGCACAGCGGATTAAAACAAAACAATTGTTATTGACACAAAGTTTTTCCAAACACCATCACCTCCAAATTCTATTCGATCACAATAGAACGGTTACACTAAACTTGTAACAGGATCAAAGACATCTTTGATCTTGGAGGCATGAAAACTAGTTCTAGGCGTTTACAATAAACTACGCCCTAGAACACACACACACACCTTTGATAATCTACATTGTGGAAGACTTAATAAAAAACCTATTCCCTGTATTCTGTTTATATAACACAGAATTAGGGTTACAAGAATACTACAAAGGACTAAAATATAAATCTTCTTTTGCAAGTAAGTCCTTCATGTTTAATTCTTTCTTGTTTCATTCTTTATGTTTTGTATCATCAAATCCATAAACCCAACAATCTTCCCCTATTTGATGATGACAAAACAAACACCGTCTTGTACGAACTTCCCTAGACGAAGTAGCAGAAGTTGAGATGTAATCATCTCCCTGAATGAAACAAACTGTCTTCCCCTTAAATCATGCCATCACAATATTTCTTCCCCTTTTTGTTATCAACAAATAGAGAACGAATAAACAGTAAAAACTTCCCCTCGAGTGATGCATGTACATAAAATGATTCTTCAAATCTGTAGGCTTTATGTATTGTTGAAGAAAAATATCATTACCAATTTGATGTTGAAGTAGAAGAAACCAACCTTGTGTCCTATGCCTTGTACTAAATACGACTTCGAACGTATACTTTACGTATAGGGAGACCGCAATCTCTTGACAATAATCACTGAGCACAATAACGTAACTCCTTCAAGTGTTTTGTCAATTCGAGTCACTTGAACGAACAAACAAGTTACCTCAGCTGAAAGGTATGCTAAGACACAACCTTGATAAATTCAACCGCATCATCAAAGAAATAACAAAAACTCCTCTTCGCCAATAAGAAATAATAACGAGCCTTTAAAAACATTTAAGAACGAATTCCAAACTCCTTCGTGTGTGTGAACTTCCCCTGTGTGTGTGTAAACCAATAACTCCATATACTTCCCCTCACTGCTTGTAAATCATGCTACTATACCGAACCAAACACAATAAGCACAGCAGCAGAGAAATAATATACGTAGCAGCAGAGTCAATACGTATCAGCAGAGTGAATATATGTCGATCAGCAGAGTCAAATAACTTATCAGCAGAATCAGATAATAAACAGCAGAGTGAAATAGCATATCAGCAGAGTAAAATAATGCAGCAGCAGAGTAATATTCATTCCACCAATTGCATCCCACTTATCTGATAATACAATTAATTTCACCTCGTAATCTGACTAGCCCCACAAACTGAATTTTGAATATAATAATCAACAGCAGCATCTCGTAATAATTGATAAAATACGAATCACCGACCCACTTGAATAAAACTCACCATTAATTCGTGATAAGTACGAGGATAACATTTAACTTGTACGAGGTTGGATTTGAAGACGACAAACCTTTTAATTGTTCCACTGACCCACCATTAAACCAGTACAAGGTAATATTGAATGATACAATCAATTAATGAATCTTGAATATCACCAATTGACCAAAACAATTTACCACATTCAACGATCAGAATAGAACAACTCAATTAATGTATCCACTGACCTCCACCGATCCATTATAATATTAATAATATAGTACGATATTGAATTCGAAGACAACAAACCAATTAAAGCGACTGAAAGATTTTGTTGCCACCGACCCATGATCTTATAAGATTAATTATTCGACCAATGAATGACCAGAACAATTAAAAACCAAATCGTACCTTAAAAAAAAATTTCCTTCGATCATAAACTTTTTCTTCAAATCTGCTACTGTCTGCTTCTTATCGACTTATAAACTTTGTGAATCCCTAGATAACGAGTCTCCCAAGCTCTGATACCACCTGATAGAACTTATGCACGCCATTATCAAATAAGTTCTTGGATCGTTTTGAGCCTTAGGGTTTAACAATAACAATTAACAAATATGCACAGCGGATTAAAACAAAACAATTGTTATTGACACAAAGTTTTTCCAAACACCATCACCTCCAAATTCTATTCGATCACAATAGAACGGTTACACTAAACTTGTAACAGGATCAAAGACATCTTTGATCTTGGAGGCATGAAAACTAGTTCTAGGCGTTTACAATAAATTACGCCCTAGAACACACACACACACCTTTGATAATCTACATTGTGGAAGACTTAATAAAAAACCTATTCCCTGTATTCTGTTTATATAACACAGAATTAGGGTTACAAGAATACTACAAAGGACTAAAATATAAATCTTCTTTTGCAAGTAAGTCCTTCATGTTTAATTCTTTCTTGTTTCATTCTTTATGTTTTGTATCATCAAATCCATAAACCCAACAAACGTAATTATAACAAAAACACAGGTGTAAAACAATGGGTTAATCCTAATGCCTCTTATCATGTAGTAAATCTAACTACACGAATGTAGTCTCACTTGTGGCCTCGGAATGGTCCTAACGCAAGTTCTAGAATCTAAGTGCTACCGGTACACACATCATAGCATAAATGCTTTTCCTACCAATTCTAGGGGCGAACCTCACATATTTGGGGGTGAAAATTTTTTTTAGTGGTACGGTTTTGTGCTAGTCATATAACTCCTATCCGTGAGACGCTCATTAAGACCAAAGTTTCACTCCTAAATGTTGTAAAAAAATTTAAATTTGGCACTAAAATTGCCCTAACAAGTATTTATCTCAGTTTATTACACATCTACCATCAAACAAACAAAAATCAAGTGCAATTGTATTCTCTAAGGTATCATCATTTACCCTCCCCTTACACTTAAGCTGAACATTGTCCCCAATGTTCATTCAAAGGATGTAAAAGTAAATAAGGTAAAAGAATGAAAACAAATACTCCCCTGATTCGTTCGATGTGGATAATCCGGTAACATGGTTAAATCCTCCTCCAAGAAAATGAACGTTGAAAGCTTCCCTTCCGAAATATAAATCATCTTCTTGTCCAATATAACCTGTTAAACCTGAGAAAACAAACACAAAAAACCCAAAGCATCAACCTGAACAAAGAAAACTCACAACTAGATGTAATTCCAGACTTAGAAATAAAAACAAAAGGATTAAGGATATGCTTGTAGAATGAATATTTGCAGATTTCCTGGAGTTTATAAAACTAAAGATTTAACAAAAACTTTATGACTCCGGTAGAAAAACAAAACTTGCAAAATTTCCAAAATTTTACACTTGACGCCGTCAGGTGTTAACCTTGACGCCGTCAGAAGTGACCTGCAGAAATTTTATGGTTAGTTTCCGGAAAATTTCTGGAAAAACTTATGCCTCACTTCCTGGAAATCCTGCAAAATATTCATTATGACTCGATACAAGCATTTGACTCTAACAATTACTAGTATGCATGCTCATTTAATATTGTTGTGATTCATGTTCAATCTTGTTCTTGTAAACAAATTTGGATTCCCTTACACTTATCTTTTGCAAAATACCTTTATATGTAGTTAAGACGAAGTTAAAACAAAATAAAGCATTTTCACAATTTACTTTGAAACATGAGCACAAACAATAACAATTAAACTTGCATACGGAAACAAATAAAATCAAACAAACAAACAAACAAACAAACAAATAAAGCTTGGGTTGCCTCCCAAGAAGCGCTTGTTTTTGTTCGAGTCACGAGCCTGACTCTACCCTTATTTAACGGAAATAGGGGAGGTTTTCCCTACACTTAGGATTAAGTGCGTGTGGAAGTAGCGATACACACCCTTAGGGTGGAAATATGCCACGTGGGGTGAAGGGGGTGAGTGAATGGCTTCCTTCATCCTAAAACTACCCGGATAATATTGGTTTATGGGTGGGTCGGTTCCTCTTTTGTCTCCTAGATGTAAATCTAAGGATGAAAAGTTGTGTAAAGGTTGAGGTTCCGGCTCATCAACACTAGGAAATTCCCTAGAACTAAGAGTAAGGTCATCACTAAAAGTGTTCAAACCTATATCCTCTAGTTGTGCTTGGTCCAAGGGTTCTACCTCCATCGGGATTCCTAAAGTCTCTTCTACTTCTTCCGGGTAAGTCACGGGCGGTGTGGGTGCCTCAAATGATGGTTGAGTATTTTGTGGGCTTATGGTGTTTACCTCATCATTCCACGTGTCAAGATCACCTATATCCTCATCAATTGTTTTCTTAGGTAGTGATGATAACAAACCTAGCGCTTCATCCAACTTATGGTTTATTGCTTCGGCTCTATCCACAATTCCTTGGCAAACTAGGTCGCTTTTCCTATTGGCCTCACTAAGATGGGATCCTAAACATGGAGGTTGTTCATAAGAATCTATCCTTGGTGAAGGCTCATATGATTCATAGGTGTCTCTAAATGAGGTATTTTGAACTCCTTGGTGTTCTAGCCACTCAACCATATCTTGCAATCTTAGAAGTCTAAGTGAAAAGTCTATTTGAAGCAAATTACAAACAAAATCAAAAAGAAAAGATAGACTACGAGAAAGCTACAAAATAAAAAGAAAAAATCTCACTTGATAGGAATCTTGTGAGTAGACCTAATAAAATAAAAATTCACCCTAAACAATAACAATTTCCCCGGCAGCGGCGCCAAAAACTTGATGCATGGTTTTGCAACCTTACAACAGGTTTTACCTCTCGAGGGATCTCAAGAGGCTTACAACCCCACCAGGCAGTGTACCTGACTGATGTAGTATAGTGTAGTGGTAAGTACGGGGGATTGATCGTTCTCCACAGGGAATAGTGTTCGTTAGGTATGAAAAACTACTTTAATAGGTCTAAGGGTGAGAGAAGATTCTTTTTATGTTTTTTTATAATTTTATGAAAGCAAGTAAAATCTCGGGTTTGAAAGAGTGGGCGGAATTAGTTGCTAATCAACTAACCCAAATTACTACAAATGCAAATAAAATAAAATAACGAAAATGAAAAGGTTGGTAAAACTTATGTGGATAGAAATGTGTTTACTTAGATTTCCTTACTCCCTAACTATCTTTTACCGGTTGATTAGTGTGTATTAATCGCGTGGATGACGGGTGTATTCCTTAATACCATTCGTGGGGTGGCGTACATACTTCCCCAACTCTATAAACTCCTACTTCACTCCTATGTCGAGCCGGCTAGGAAGCTCCTAACATGGGATCACTAGAATTCGCTCATGCATTAAATACAACCATAAAAACCTTTAGTACGCATTGGTTCATGTTTCTTAAGACGTTCAAGCAAGTTACCGTATAGGAAGTTAGCCAGTTTTCTTAAGCCTAACATAGATGAACAATCATCCAATACAACTAATAACACACTAATAACCAATAATCAATAGCTAGGTTTCATTAGATCTAAGCAAACACAAAGAAAACCTAGCCTAGCATGTTAAACAAAAGACAAGAACAAGATAAAATCAAACAACACATAGACATATTGAATGATTAATTGATAACTTATCTTCAATGTAACATGGAAGATCTCAAGGCAAAAAGCCTTGAGAAAGCTGCTAAAATCGTCTTAGGGTTCTTACACACAAAGTTCCACAATAAGTTCCACACTAATGACAAAAAATTGCAAAACTATATATAGACTTTCAGATCTGACGGCGTCACGTTATGGATTGTGACGCCGTCACCTCGCCGCTTTTAGGGTTCCCGGATGGCCTTCCTGACGCCGTCCCTCTTTAGCTCTCCAAAATCCGTTCTGGCTTATCAAGGCTTGACGCCGTCAGAATTAGGCGTGACGCCGTCCCTCTTTAAATTAAGCCGTGACGACCTTGATCACTCCAAAGGGTGACGCCGTCAGAATTCCCATGCAAATTTCTCTGGCTTATCATGAGTAATTTTCATATCCACCTTTTTCTTGCCAAGCCATGACGCCGTCTGGGGACATTTCTGACGCCGTCAAAGGCACTTTTCAGCCGATTTTGAGACTTTGTCGTTTTCTTCACTTTTATGCTCCAAAAACGTCCAAAATGCTTCCTTTTCCAGATTTCTTCTCAAAAGTACCTAAAATGACAAAAGGAACGATTTAGGGCAATATTTGATCAAATAAATACGATTTAGGGCTTAAATGACCCCTTAAAAGCGGTACACTTTTCGCTTCATCAATTACCCAAGTGTTTTGCGGAACAAACACTTGGGATTGAACAGACAAGGTATGGTGGTGTCTCCTATCTAAACTCAAGCTTTGCTTTGAGTGGTAACAATATGCCTCACTGAGCTATCTCAGGGACTGGTTACTCTTTGTAGGAGAGAAGTTGCTTTGTAAAAGTCTAAGCTTTCAATGTACAAAACACACTCAACTTCTCTCCTTTTGAACAACCTATTTATACACAAGTATAAAAGAGTAAAAGTGATTAAAAAACTACAACTTGTTGAAGCAAGCGTGTCTGACAATTACAACAGTAATTGTCATTTCCAAGAACCAATGGGAATGGACTATAAAGTCTTTAGGAGTGGTTGGTCTGACACTCCATGACTTTTAGCCGTCTTAGGGAAAGTTTCTTCCTGACAAGATAAGATTTGATCTTATCTTAAACTCTTCCCAGATCTTCCCACCTTTTTTTCAGGCGTTGAGTTCTTCAGTCTTCAATCACTTAATGTTGTTGAGGAGACTGGGGTTCAGTGAGTTCTTGTCCAACACTCATTGAACCATCATCTTCTTCTTTGGCTTAAGTCCTACTCAGGGAGTGCCGCCTTCCTGAGTAGTGAATCCTTCTTCTTGAATTCGCCTTAAGCATCCTGAAGATGACTCACTGAGTGACTGTTCACTCAGTGACTTGAATTGTTCTCGGTTTAAGTTAACACTTAGTTAATTTGTGTTCAAATCCTGTTTTAAGTATTCTTGGGTACTGATGGACCCAACAATCTCCCCCTATTTGGATATAAATTATTCCTAAGTGTTTTGATCAGTTATGAGTGAGCTAATGACTTCTACTCATACTGAATGTACTAGAATGTAAATAAGGACACTGAAATAATAAAACATCATCTTATTAATATCATTACAAGTCCTATCAAAACTAAGTACAAAAAGGTAGTGGTGGTATTCAGTCAGATTCATCAGTTCAACTTAATACCAAGGGCTTCAAGCTTAGGCTTCTTTGACTGCAGCTCATGTTGGTCAGGGTGCTCTCGGATTTTTCTTTTCAGATCTTGACAAAACCTCACATTCTCAGGAGTCTTGATTGGAGAGGCCATCATGAGGAAACCCATCATTGCCTTGATCCCTGATAGATCAATATCATTCCACCTCTGGAAGGCTGGATCTCCGAAATCATCAGTGAAGAACAACCCTCTTTCAGGTTGTTCGATGACCACATTCCTCCTGAATGGAATACCTTCAGGGAGAGCTCTGTTGAAGTCTAGACTAGGGACTTTGATCTCAAGCTCTGTTTCAACCTTCTTTCTTTTTCTTGAAGAAGACTGAGAAGGGGCAGGCTGCTCGACTGAAGCAGGAAGAAGAGAGGGAGTGCCAAGTTCCTGAGGTGTTGCAGCCAACTTTTTATACCTCAGACTGAGGGATCTCATCAGGTTTGGCACAACAACATTTTGCTTCTTCTCAATTAGTGGACCCATGATAACGCTCAAATTGTACATGTTTTTAGGAGCGTTATCGTGGATTTTATGCATATATATTGATCACTTTTATGAACTTATGGTACTTAATGAAGTATAATTTCTATTTTAGGTTCATGGAAGCTCACGACAAAGAAAACGAAGAAAAAGACGAAGAAATGATCAATAAACGAAGATTTATGCATATACGAAGAATTCCTGACAAATGAAAGTCTCTTGGAGTATATTCGAGAAGATTAAGTCATGAAGTTATTGGTCCAAAGACTCAAGAATAAAGCACAAGGAGGAAAACGAGGAAAGAAATGAAGAAAATAAGCTCAAACGAAGAATTATTGGAAGACTCGTTGTTCCCGATATACCTCCACCATTTTGGCCATAACTTGAGCATACGAACTCGGATTTAGTTGATTCAAGCGGCCACGGAAAGCTAAGAGAAAGATATACAACTTTGGTCTTTATCATTTCTGGCCAGAAGGCTCCAACCGATCGGTAGGAGCCCGCATCCGATTCGGATGGAGCAAACTTGATTTTTACGAGAGCTCCAACAGATCGGTATGGCCCCGCATCCGATCGGTTGGTTGAAACTGACTTCTCCAAGTTATTGTTAATGTGTAATTAAGTGCCATCAAGCCCCATGTCCGATCACTTGCCCCTAATAACTCCTAAACCTGCTACTTTATGACACTTTGTGCCCAAGTAACTTACTTGTTGGCTAAGGGTGGCTTCTACCTATAAATAAGACCATCTTGGCTTGGTTTTAGTTGTGAAATTCTAGCCTCCACCCTTAAGGACGAATTTTCACCAACTATTATCAACCCCAAAAGACCACAAACCTCTGCCATTTCCAGAAGTAGTGCTCAAGTGCTAATGAAAGTGTTCGGGTGTGATTTTCCGGCTTGGTTAGAAGTTGTAGTTGATTGGAGGCTTGAAGGTTGCTATAATCCTTCACCTTTGCCTATTGTAATTGATACCTTGGGTAAACTCTTGTTACTTTTATGATGTTGAATTCTATTATTCATGTTGAACTTTGGTTATTGATTAATCTTGACATGTAATAGTTTTGTTTACTTGTTTGGATATTATGATAATTTGTGATATTAGGATGTTTGGATATTTGTAGTGTTTGTTTGGATTATGATGATAACATCATATTTGGTTAAATTGGAACTTGTCTTGTTTATTGTTTTGATTAATTATTGTTGAGTCTATATGTCGAAAGGATTCTCAATAGTGGTTGATTTCAATTCATTAGTCGACGAATGTTTTGGTCTTGTACTTTGTGACGATTGTATGAGAAACTTAATAAACATAACAAGTGAAAGTTTAATTTAGATTAAAGGTCGAAAGGCATCTTTTGAATATGTGTTCTAATCATTATTTTTCAAGTAAATGGAACTTCACAAATTGATGACATCAAAGTTATGGGTCGAAAGAACTCTTTGTTGTTGTTGGTTTAGGCATGAGTTTTATGACATGACCAATTGATTAAGACTTATGCACATTTGATTTATAAAACACTAAATTATTATTGGTTCTAAGAGGTCGTAAGGATTACCTTTGATAATATGTTTTCCAAACTAACCATCCTTAAACTAGTAAAGGCTTACACCAAGTCCTTACTAACTTATTATCATTGCCAAACATGTATGTTCTTTGTGTGCTTGTTCTCATATTGCTTTTCTTGTTGGTTTGATCCGTGACAATCATAACCATCAACTTGTTACTTGCTTAAACAAACGAACAAAACTTGAGTGCAACCAAGTCTCTTGGGACGACCTTGACTCACCAACCTCTATACTACATACGACTAGGGTATACTTGCCCGAATGTGTTCCTAGTTAATTGGTAATTCTTGTTTATAAATTTAAAACCTTTTGCGAACGCATCAACCCAGTTCATCCAGTTCTGAGATCCTAAAGTCTGCCAATCTGAAAGAGTCATGAACCTCAATGACTCTCTTGTCATTACTTCTGTATGCAGTTAGAATTGCAGGCTTGGAGTTTTTATGAATCTTGACATCAGTGATTGGTTCTAGCTTTAACCTGTTTGTCATGACCCACTGATATCTTGCAATCCTATTCTGCCTAATCTCTTCAGTTCTTTTCATTCTTTCTTCCCTTCTCTGCCTGAGGGCCGTCATTTCAGCATTCTGAGCTTCCACAAAGCTCTTACCACCTTCCCTTTTTGCAAGGTCTTTTGCCTCAATCCCTATCTTCTCAGCCTCTTCTCTTGCAACCTGAATGAGAGCAAGCTTGTTCTGCCTTTCATCTTCAGCAGCTTTCTTCACTGCCTCCTCTTTCTCCATGTGAGCTTGAATTTCAGCATGAGTGAGAAGTTGCATTACCCCATTGATTTCATAAGGAACCCTGACTGGTTCATCAGGGTCTGGCCTTCTTTCCTTGGAGGCAGGTACCAAGATTGTGGGCTCAGGCTCAATGGTTGTGAGAATGCCTTTGCCTTTGTCTTGGTGGGATGAAGATGAGGTGGCTTCAGGATTCTCCCTCTCAGTGTGAGAAGGAGGTTGTTCTTGTTCAGGTTGTGGAGGTTCTTCTTCAGTGATTTTCTCCCCCTCAACTGTTGCTTGACCCATAGTGAGAGCAAGAGTTGGTTCGCTCACTGAAGTTGAGGGAGCTTGTCCTTTGAAGGCCTGATAGATCTCAGTCATCATGGATTTGATGTCTGAGGTGTCCTCCTGAAGAGTTGAGACCTTAGTCTCAAGAGAAGCCTCTAATGCAGTCATCCTTGGCCCAAGATTCCAAGCCAGGGAGGAAGAAGACGATGCCAAAGATGCCATGTGGGACTCCATAAGACCCAGGGAAGATCGGATGGAGTCCACTGAAGAGTTTAGTCCCTGAAGATTGGAGGATTTCAGCACAGTTACCAGCTCAGCCAACTGAGAAGTTTGTTGCTGGTAAGTTTCTGAAGCCTGAAGAATTTTCTTGTTTAGCTCAGGGTCATCTTTCACTGACTCTTGAATAGTGTCAACGCTCTTTTGTAAGTTGGTGAGAGACTCGTTGAACATTTTAAAGTTGTAATCAAGATTTGTCAGGGAGAAGGAGATAGATGACTTGTGCTCATTTACATCATCATGATAGGATTCCACTGATTCCTTCAGGTTGACATAATGAACAGCTGCTTCAGTGTGCTGGTCAAACATTTCTTCAGTCAGACCTTGGAAGAGAGCCTTGTTGGTCTTTAGCAGGAACTTGACCAATTGTCTCTCAGTGAGAGGAAGAATGTTGTCAGTATCCGAAGAACCAGCAGCTTGAGATTCTGATTCTTCACTTGGATGTGGAGATGACTGATGTGATTGTTCAGGTTGTACATCAGTTTCCATATCCTCACCAGCCTCAAAGATTTCTTCCTCACTCTCTTCCTTGAGCTCATTATCAGAATCTTCAGAATCAAGAAGAGCCTGAACATCCCCCATAGACTCAAACTCAAAAAGGTTAACCGGCTCCTCCTCATAAAAGGACTTGCCTTGGTTTTGGCCAGGTCCTGACCCCGCCATAATAACTGATTTGGTTTTATCAGCCTGGCTAGTCATAATAACTGATTTCTCAGCCTGACTTTTGGGGGCAGTTCCTGAGAGACTGGATCCGCCTGAGGTAGTTGTGGGTTCCGTATCAGCGGTGGTTTGTATCCCTCTGAGTCTTTGTCCCCCTGAGCGCTTTCAACTACTGACGGGTGTTTTCCAGTTGTATCACTAGGCACTTTTTGTGATGGTTGGTGGTCCCTCTTCCCATCAGGGTTGTACTGCCCTTTTGGGGATTTAGGGTCCTTGACTCCCTTGGGTCCTGACTGTGATTTGTCAGTACCTTCATTGGATGTGATTGGGTGTGGGTCCCCTTCTCAGT
This sequence comes from Artemisia tridentata subsp. tridentata, assembly GCA_021014915.2. Classification (NCBI taxonomy): domain Eukaryota; kingdom Viridiplantae; phylum Streptophyta; class Magnoliopsida; order Asterales; family Asteraceae; genus Artemisia; species Artemisia tridentata. The sequence continues at coordinate 397,846,045 of CP139508.1, forward strand.
TGAGTAGTGCTGCCCAACCAAGGATATAGGACCCTTTTCTCCCTCAGGCTCTAATTGTGATTTATCAGTGCCTTCATTGGGATGTGAATGGGTTGAGGTTCCTGACTCCAATGACTTGTTTATGTCAGTGGAATCATGAGGAAGAGGGGGTTTGCCCGAGGACACTAAGGATGATTGCTCAGTGCCCTCCGTTGACCTTTGTTTTGTGGTCAGGGGTCTCTGTAGTGGGTGTCTCAGAGGTCTGGGCAACATTCAACCCTTTTTTAAGGTTGAGTTGGTTCTGGGCATCAGTCTCAGTGGCGAGTGGTTTGGGTCTAACCACCTTACTGGACTAACCCTTCTTTGTCTTCTTCACCTTCTTTGTAGGTGAAGGTACTGGAGAAACAGCGTCCTCCCCCTGAATAACCTCTTGCATGTAGTTAGTCAGGGCAATGGGTTGTACCTCAGTGATGCCACTAGTGAAATTGGTCTTATGTAAGACGTCAGGTTTCATACCTACGATGTCAGGCCTCACATAGTCAGAACCAAGAAGGTCCTGAAGCACACAGGAAATAAACCTAGGATAAGACAAGTGTTTTTGCCTAGATTTGCCTGAGAGCTTAGCAACAAGGTCACGGAAGATAATACCTCCGATATCTATTTTTCTACCCTCCAAGAGACTGAACAACATCAATTGTTGTGATGAGTTCAATTGCTCAGTGGAGGATTTATTCCCCCCAAGGACCTGAATGACGAATGTCATCAGGATCCTCCAGACTGGGTGGAACCAGGTTTTGACAATTGGAGCCTTTTCTAATAAGGCTCCAGCGGACTCCTTAGGACTTTTAGGGTCATGAGGTCCTAAGAATATCAACTCTCCTTTGACCTCTTGGTCAGTAGGATTTGGCTCAAAAGCCTCAGCAAAATCAAGACCAGTGGCCTTGATGAAGTCATTGTAACCCAGGGAGAGGGTCCTTCTCCTATTCATCACTGTGAAAGTGATGATGAATTCTTTGGTGTCTTTTGGGCTAGTAGCCACAGCAGTACACCAGAATTCCCTCAAGTAGTCATGGTAGATGACTGAGGGGGTTTTGGTAAATGCTTTGGCAAGAAAACAGTTTTGAAGATATTTCATCACATTCTTGTAAGCATGGAACTTTTGTGGATAGGAAAAGTTTCCCACCACATTGTTCTTTGTGAGGTCTACGCCCTCTAATATGAAATCCACATTAGGGGCGTATGTGATAGCATTAGAAGAAGCCATTTGTATTGGTAGGTCTGGGTTAACAAATGATTCTGGGTTTCTAAAGCCTAAGAACACACACACTATTAGTTTTGAGAGAAAAAATGGGCAGAATTTGCTTAAGATTTCTAATAGACGTGTGTGTTGTTATTTTGGTTGGAGTATTTATAAGGAAGTGAAGTGGAGGGTATTTTAGTCATTAAGCGAATTTTATTTATTCAAAAAGAATTTTTGGAAACTGTTTTGAATAAAATGTTTTGAGATCCGCATTTAATGCCAACACTCCACTTTCCCTGGTTTGGCGCAACAGTCAAGGTGAACAGTTGAGCAGTTCTGCAAAAGTGTAATTTGCAGAGATGAGTCATCACATATCTGTAATGTGATTGGAGAGGCATTTAATGCCAAGTGGGAATGTGGTGGCCCAGAGGTGGAAGCCAGAAAGGCAAAAGAACAAATATTCTTATATTAAATAAGAATTCAGTTACCAACCTCGGACATTTACTAACTAGATACTTAGAGCATTTAAGTTAGTATTTAATGTCTCTTGAGGACCCTGAATGACTTTTCATTCAGTGAACCTGATTGTCAGGACTTGGGTTTAGTCACTGATGGTTCTAGTGTTCAGGAATTTGGGTCTAATTCCTGAGGTTTAAGGGTTCAGGAACTTGGGTTTAGTTCCTGAAGTTCAGTGACCTTTCTCACTGAAGAACACATTGAGTCAGGGATTTGGGTTTATCAGAATTTACACATATTTGGATGGAGTCAATCAGTGGACTGATTCTCAATATCCAACATTCCTAGTTCAGATTTCAGTCTAGTGAAAGTTGGTTTATCCAATGGCTTGGTGAATATATCAGCTAGCTGATATTCAGTAGGAATGAAGTGTAATTCAATGTCACCATTCATGACATGGTCCCTGATGAAGTGATATCTAATATCAATGTGTTTTGTTCTCTGATGAAGAACTGGGTTATTTGAGATGGCAATTGCACTTGTGTTATCACAAAAGATGGGAACCATCTTGTACTGAATTCCATAGTCACTGAGTTGATTTTTCATCCATAGTACATTTGCACAACAACTTGCTGCTGCAACATATTCAGCTTCAGCTGAGGACATGGCAACTGATTGTTGCTTCTTAGCACTCCAACAGACTAGTTTTCCACCAAGAATTTGGCAAGAGCCTGAGGTGCTTTTTCTGTCCATGTTGCATCCAGCATAGTCAGAATCTGAGTATCCTTTAAGATCAAGGCCTGAACATTTTGGATAATATAATCCAAGGTTTGGAGTACCTTTCAGGTACCTGAATATCCTTTTCACAGCAGTGATATGAGTTTCTCTTGGGTCAGATTGATATCTGGCACATAAGCAGACTGAGAATTGGATATCAGGCCTTGATGCAAGTAAATACATCAGTGATCCAATCATTCTTCTAAAAAGAGTTTGATTCACTGGTTTTCCAGTAAGATCAGGACCAAGGTTGTTTGGGGGTACCATGGGAGTCTTGACTGAGGCACAGTCACTGAGCTCATACTTCTTCAGTAGGCTTCTGACATACTTCTCTTGACTGATAGAGGTACCTTTATCAGTCTGCTTGATTTGTAGACCAAGGAAGTAAGTCAGTTCTCCCATCATGCTCATTTCAAATTTCTTTGCCATTAGTTTTTCAAACTGTTTGCAAAGTTTATAATTTGTTGAGCCAAAGATGATGTCATCAACATACACTTGTACAAGTATGACATCATTATTTGTCTTGTAGATAAACAATGTGTTGTCTATCTTGCCTCTGACAAATTTGTTTTGGATCAGGAAGGCTGAAAGAGTCTCATACCATGCCCTGGGAGCTTGTTTCAGTACATAAAGGGCTTTGTTAAGCTTGCAGACATGGTCAGGAAACTCATGGCTTTCAAATCCAGGAGGTTGCTGAACATAAAATTCTTCTTTCAGTGAGCCATTTAAGAATGCATTTTTAACATCCATTTGGTACACCTTGAAGTTCATGTATGTAGCAAAAGCAAGGAAGATCCTGATGGCTTCCATCCTTGCTACTGGTGCAAATGTTTCTTCATAGTCAATGCCTTCTTGTTGATTATAGCCTTTGGCTACAAGTCTGGCTTTGTTTTTAATGACTATGCCATTTTCATCAGATTTGTTTTTAAATACCCATTTCATGCCAATGACTGAAACATCTTCAGGACATTTGACCAAGGTCATTACCTTGTTTCTGTCAAATTTTTCCAGTTCATCATTCATGGCTTGAACCCAACTTGGATGTTTTAGTGCTTCCTTAACACTTTTGGGTTCAATTGTGGAAATGAAGTCCACAAATAGGCATTCATTGGCTGAGGCTGCTCTCAGTTCAGCAGCCATGCTCCTTGTGAGCATGCCTTCAGTAGGCTCACCAATTATATTGAAAAGTTCTATATCCTGAGACCTAGTCCAATTGTCCTGAGGTCTTGGAAACTGATTAGAACTTGTAGAGGCCTGATGAGTAGGATCGGGACCAGACACATGATGTTCTTCAGCATCTTGAGTGTCTGAGTGGGTTGACTCATCACTGAGATTGTTTAGTACCTGAGCACTTTGTATTGACTGAATGAATTCATCAGTACTTTGTGCTTCAATAAACTCACTGATGGTTGGGTAAGGAAGGTTGTGGGGAATGATGTAATAGGAGATGTCAGCATTTGCATGGTACTGAGTGGAAGGACCATTATCAGTATGATGTTCATCAGGAGGGTATCTTGATGATTAATCAATACCTATTTCTTCCACTGAGTTGTTAGAGACACTGATTGCATCATTGCTCTCATCAAAGGTAACATGAAATGTTTCCTCAGTATGCTGTCTCCTAGTGTTGAACACCCTGAAGGCCTTTGAGACAAGGGAGTATCCTAGGAAGTATCCATCATCAGCTTTGGCATCAAATTTTCCTAAGTGATCCTTGTTATTATGAATAAACACAGGACACCCAAAGACATGAAAGTAGCTGATGTCAGGGATTCTTCCTTTGAATAACTCATAAGGAGTTTTGCTATGTCTCTTGACAATGATGGATCTGTTTTGTGTGTAACAGGCAGTCTTTACTGCTTCAGTCCAAAAGTGTTTGGAAAGGACTGATCCATTTAGCATTGTCCTAGCTGCTTCAATGAGTGTTCTATTTTTCCTTTCAGCCACCCCATTTTGTTCAGGTGTGTAGGGTGAGGAAATTTTTTGTGAAATGCCTTTCTCATCACATAAACATTCAAGTTCATAATTTTTGAACTCTGTTCCATTGTCAGTCCTAATCTGTTTGACTTTGATGTCATTCTGATTTTCAATGTTCCTGACAAAGGACATAATTGTTTCAGCTGCCTGACTCTTTTTGATCAGGAAGTATACCCAAGTGTATCTTGAGTATTCATCCACAATGACCAGAGTATACTTCTCATGGTTAATGGATCTAGGACTAATTGGTCCAAATAGATCCATATGGAGAAGATGAAGGCAGTTCCTGATGGAAAAGTTGGTTTTGGTTTTAAAGGATGCTCTGTGATGTTTACCTTTTTCACAAGCTGAACATGGTTTGTCCTTTGAAAACACAAGAGATGGTAAGCCAAGGACCTTGTTTTGTTTTACAAGGTTGTTTATGTTTTTGAAGTTCAGGTGGGAGAGTCTCTTATGCCAAAGCCGTTTGAGAGTATCAGTGGCCTTGGTAAAGAGACAAGTTTCATTCTGAGTCAGACGGGACATGTCTAACACATAAACATCATGTCTTCTTGGTACAATAAGGACAACTTCCTTATTAGCATTGAAGATGATTCCTAGTTTATCATCAAACTTGTAACACCCCAACCCGACAAGGGTAAAGATATCACAATGATGGTTTCATATCAGATCAAACAAAGCATACATCTGTAGCAATACAAGAATTTTCAAAGGTTACAAATGAAATACAAATACTATAAGGTTACAAATGAACTTCCACTAAATACTAATTCCGAAATAATAATAACTTCTAATCACTTCTAAATCCAGAATAGCTACCAGTCTTCTAAGTCCAAAGGTACTCTCCACCCATTCCCAGCTCCTTACTAAAAACCTGCCGCAGGAAAAGAAATGCGGCTGAGCTACGAGAGCTCAGTGAACAGATATAACGATAACAAACAGTAATAGAGAATAATGCAGAATAACAGAAACAATGGTCAAACAGATGTAATATGGATCACGGAATAAGTCAATGAATAAACATAAAGGGAAAAGAGAAAGGGATAGTAATCCACCACGAGCCCAGAAATAGAACATATCATATCGTAACCATAAATCTTCAAATCATATAGAGGGGAGACCTCTCAGATAATCAGATAATATGAGGGGTGTCCTCATTCTTCAAATGGAGTAGCTAGCTCCCAGATATATGTGAAAGGCGTGTATTGCACCCAAGCACCAGTCACCAGACAAATCATATCAAATCATGTTAAATCCACTAAACAGAACAGATCTAGGATGCATCCATACGCCCCCCAGAAACATATATAATCCATAATCAAAGTAATGCGCATATCATAATCAGAATGGGGACGTGGCGGAACATCACTCTACCGCCCTAGAGTCATGCCATTGGTGCATCAATGACATGGCCATGTTACCTTCATGGCTAGGAAACAGATTTTGGCTCGGGTATCAAACTAAGAGTCAGATATCATATCAAATCAAAGTGTCATATCAAAAGGTCCATATCAAATGGGTTCATAACAGATGGTTCATAACAGATATGTCAGTTGTAATGCCAAAGGTCCAAATCAGAGTTTACCAGATCAAGGTTCATATTACGTAATCAAGTCAAGGTTCAGATCAAAAGTTCATTTCAAAAGTTTCTATCAAAAGTCCATTTTAAACAATCCTTTATTCATGATTTTCATAAAACGATCCTTTAAAGTGGTTTTCATAAAAATAATCTTTCAAAACAGTTTTTATAAAGATAGTCTTCAAAATATAGTTTTCATAAAAGTTAGTAACGTTTTATATAAAAGTAGTTTCGCATCATTTATAAACATCTTTTAAAATGGTTTTTCTCATAACATCTCCATAGTATAATTAAAAAGGTTTTCATAACATAGGTCCATAACAGAGGTCATATCAAATGGGATCAACTGAGAAGGTTCAAGCAAAGGGAATCATAGCAATGGCATCAGTTCAAAAACTAACGGATCAGAATATGAAAGAGATCATGAGAAACCTTATAAGAAAGGTCAGAATATCTGTACCTTAGACCGCAAGTGAGAACACAACCAGAAACATAAATACCAGAAGCAACTCCATCTTCAGCGAATCTATACGAATTTATGACCGTCTTATTAATAACTTATTTTAAGTCAGATTTCTTATTTTAGCAGGATTTCCATATTTAGTAGCTTAAGGTTCATAATGCCATTTAGAAAATTTTAGCCTTAATATGATAAATACTTTAGCTTAGGGTTAATATGACGCCATTAGTAATTTTAGGGTTTAGCGTGACCATATTATAAAGCTTAAGGTCCTAAAGTAAAAATGATCAATCACATAATGAGTTCCTTATTTTACTAGTACTCTTATTGAACAAAACAATTTGAATTATTATTTGTTTATCTTTAGCTCGCATCGAAGTACATGTATTCTATGATAAAAAAAACACAGCCACATTCTACTCTTATAAATAAATAAAAAAACAAACCACCCAGCAGTAGCATACGTCCCATATTTAGTCCCCAATACCCATCTATTAATCGACCAATCATGTAACTCAAAATATAATTTTAACCCAGCCCTATTCGACCCCCAAAACATCCTACTGGACACATGAAATAACCCATCCAGGAACTGATTGTTTTGCATGAGACTCGACCCACCTTTACACATTAAAATACACACGTAACACACCCTTGTTTCCCAGCCTACATCGACACACAACAGCCCCCATCGTGACTCATTAACACAGCCACACGACACCACACATGATCACATAAAATCATGACTTCCCATACCACTTGACACCCCTTTATTTTCTGTATGGTTTCGAAAAAAATGACAACCCAGCATGTATTTTCCTTCTTTTATTTTCTGTTCGTAACGGGTCAGTTTCATCAGATTTTAGTCGTGTAATTTGAGGTCACATTCATGCGTGTTATAGGGTCGAAAACAAGATGTAGTAGGTTCTCATATTAGGGTTTTTGATTGTTAGATCATGTACCCACTTCCGTAATTTCATGTGGCATATTCATGTGTTCTAAATTAGGTTAACGAGTTTAATAACAAGAGTAACATATTCAGTTCGGCCCATTAAGATTAGGGTTTTAGATGTATTGGTTTTATTAGATCGTACAACATACGTGCGTCGAATGGATCGAAGAGAACATGAGGGAATGGTCATACCTTGATAACGAGGCAAAGACAAAGAGAACGAGAACAATGAACCCCCGAATTAATACCCACAACACAAACAGCACAACAACAATCTTGCACTTTATGAACAATTACCAACAGCAACAACCTTCAAGTACTTGATCTGAGGGGGAAAACAATAGCAGACTTGTGGGTTTATTCTTGTGGTTGGTCGTAGGGTTTGAATGGGAGAGGAAAGAAAACGTACCAAATAAATATTAAGAGGAGCGTCTCTATTTTAATTGAGGTAGTAAATTTCCCATTAAATGGGTTTGATTAGGATCGGTTATGTATAAGATGATTGGGCCGAATGTTGTGGTTGTTATTGTGTACAAAGGAAACAAATTATTTGAACACTATAAGTTTATTACACGTGTGATGAGTTAGAGATGTTTAGGGAGGATTAAATTATGTAGCAATTTAATGTTATTATTGTGTAACTAGGTTAGGTTATATTAGTTGTCATTATGTTCATAACATATAGTTTTTAGGTGTTAAAAAAAATTGTCACCAACTTAAGTAAAAGTTCAATTTAGACGTAAAATTAGGAATCCGAATTTCAGGGTTTTACAAAACTGAACTATGTATTTCGCATCACATAGTTGACTGACACTTATCAAATTGTATTTTAGACCATTTACATAAGCTATCCTAGTAAAGACTATACCATTGCAGTTTACTGAACCATAACCTTCAGTGAGACATGATGAGTTATCAGCAAATATCACTTTGGCTCCTGATTCATCCACATACTTGTGCAGATACTCCTTCACACCAGTCATGCTCCTTGAACATCCACTATTAAGATGCCAAACAGGATCCCTAGCATGTTTCTGCACAAATGGTAAACTGGGTCAGTTCTTTCTAGGACTCCACTTCTTGGAGGGCTTAGCTTTGAGGGTCTTATTAACATTTTCAAGTGATTTATGGTCAGTGGTGGAGTGGACTGAGCTACCACATATTATGAATTTGATTGCTGATGTAGACTCAATGGACTGAGAGGCTGACTTTGTCAAACCTCTACTGGCCTGAATGGCCTTACCACGTCCTGAGGTGTTATGAGTGGAACTTCCACTATTTTCACAACAATTGTCAATTTGACAATCCTTAGGATGATGGTCATTGAACCCACAGTAAGGGTAAGGTGCAAAAGGCTTTGCCTTTTGTTTCTATTTCTGTTTAGAATCAGAAGGATAGTTTAAAGATTGAGCTTTAAGACTTGCCATGTTTGATGTGACTGAATGTGTTTTATGATTAGAGGTCCTGTGATCATCCTTTTTGCAAATCATGCAATAAACAATTCTATAGCAATCATCAGTGATATGATTGGTATAGTTACACAGTTCACATCTTTTCAAGGGTTTTGTGGGTTTGGGTTTGGTCTTTGAGGAAGCTGGTTTTTGTTCCTTCTTGGATTGAGAAGGTTTCTCAGAAGATGCAATCTTCTCTCCCAGCTTCCTGACCATTTCAGCCAACTGATCAAATTTTGAGTCAGGGCTTTGAGTTGTTACTTCAGAAGGGACTGAAGTTGATGAGTCATCAGTATTTACTGAGACTTCAAGGGTTGGTCTCTTCAGGATGGTTGTTCCAATTCCTGATCTCTCCTTTGGAGAGTGTGGTGAGAAGACCATTGGTGGGAGGCCTGAGTTTGGTGCAGCACCCTAAAGGGTATTCAGTGGAGGAAGTGGTGGATATGATTCTAATTCAGACTCATTCACAGACTCAGTATTACTGACTTGTTCAGTGAGTTCAAGCTTACTGAGTTGTTCAGTAAGTCCAAGCATATTTTTCAAAGCCTGACTTTAAGGAAGCAAGATCTTTCCAGTCTCAAAGTTTGGTAACTTACTGACTGGGTTGTCCCTGACAATCCAGTCATTAGACTTGGGAAGCATTTCTTGCTCAAACGATATGCCAGCTGGAACAAAGATTAATTCACTGTGACTCACATTGGGATCAACCATAAGAGGGTCAATTCCAATGGTTTTCTTAGAGCTTAATCCTACAGTGTCAAAGACTTTGGGGTTCTTTTTGGTCCAGCCTTGGATGACAGCTTTTTCTTTGTTAAGTTCAGTTTGTAGGGCTTGGTTTAGTTTCAAAATTTCAGTGTTCTGAATTTGTAGAGTTATTGTTTCTAATTTGGCTTGCTTCAGTACAAGCAATTCATCTCTACATTTATTCAATTCTGACACTATGTTGTTATATTTTGAACACATGTTAAGCCTTTGTTCCTCAACAAATTTAAGATCTACACAAATATAATTCATGTAAGACTGCCAATCAGAATCATCATCCATAGAAAGTAAAGTGTTTACCTTCTTCATGGTGATGTTTACCCACTCTCCATTCCTTGCATGGCTTTTCCCAACAGCCACCTGATCACCTTCAGAGAGTGCCATCAGTGCACTCACTCTAATTTCCTCATCTGAGGATACCTCTTCTTCATCCCAATCATAAGCTTCAGCTACTAAAACCTTGTTCTTTGCCTGAACAGGCTTGGATGTTTGAGCAGCCACAATTAAAGCATTCAGTGGTTTCATTTGCTTTTCCTTTTGAAAAGTTGGACTGGTTTCTTTTGATGAAACGTTTTGAACTAGCAAGGAGTGCCCTCTCTTGGAATTCCAAGTTTAGATCTTTTAGGTACTCATCACTAGTCCTTTCATCAATTTCATCCTCAGAATCCTCTTGAAAGTCCTGCACAACACCATTAGTATAAAAAGCAGTTGATATGGGTGTGGAGGTCAAGGCCTTTTTGGACTCAAGAGCTTTTGAGTCAGGATATCTCCTTGAGATCAAGTTGTCCTCATAGACAAATTTCCCATAGATTTCAGGGAGCTCAAGGGTCTGAATGTGATTAGCATTCCTCAGGCCTTGTGAGAAGTTTAGCCACTTCTCAGGGAGACTGTTGACAAAGCCAACATTTGTCTCATGCTTAGATAATACTACACCATCATTTGATAGTTCGTTTATCAAAGTCTTGTATCTGGTATAAGTCTGAGAGAGACTTTCAGAGTCTTTTACCCTGAAAGTATTATACTCAAGTTTTAGGTCCATGACCCTGTTTTCCTTGGTATCTGAGGGGCCCTCAAAGCTATTAACCAAGTCATCCCAAGTTTGCTTGGCTGTTAAACAGTTGATGACTGATTCCATTATATCGTCAGGAAGACAAGATATAAGGATGCTTTTAAGGCGCTGGTCTTGATTGACCACCCTCCTCTCATCAATGGTCCATTGTGCCTCAGGCTTGTTCAGCCCTGCAGCAGTCTTAGGGACAAATGGGCCATCCCTGATACAGGTGATGTAGTAAGGTTCCATACCAGTTAAATAGAAAATCATACGTTTTTTCCATTTGCTAAATTTTCCAGCTTCTAGTCTGGGTGCAACAGCAGAATAGCTGCCACCCTTTTTATCGACCAGCTGGGGTACATTAATATCAGCCATAGTAGGATCTTGGTTTTAAAAACCTTGAGCACTCTTGGTTAGTTTTGAAAGATTTTATAAACCAGAGTCTCTGATACCACTTGTTGTTCCCTTAGCACGCTTAGAGTTAACTAGAAAGTTAATCTATTCGTGTTTATGACTAATACAATGTTATGATTAATTCTAACAGATTAATGAAACGTAAAAGTAAAAACACATAAGTATTTTTCAACGTTTAATTTCTTATTAGAAATGAATCAAAGAATCTATTACCCAAGTGTTTTGCGGAACAAACACTTGGGATTGAATAGACAAGGTATGGTGGTGTCTCCTATCTAAACTCAAGCTTTGCTTTGAGTGGTAACAATATGCCTCACTGAGCTATCTCAGGGACTGGTTACTCTTTGTAGGAGAGAAGTTTCTTTGTAAAAGTCTAAGCTTTCAATGTACAAAACACACTCAACTTCTCTCCTTTTGAACCTATTTATACACAAGTATAAAAGAGTAAAAGTGATTAAAAATCTACAACTTGTTGAAGCAAGCGTGTCTGACAATTACAACAGTAATTGTCATTTCCAAGAACCAATGGGAATGGACTATAAAGTCTTTAGGAGTGGTTGGTCTGACACTCCATGACTTTTAGCCGTCTTAGGGAAAGTTTCTTCCTGACAAGATAAGATTTGATCTTATCTTAAACTCTTCTCAGATCTTCCCGCCTTTTTTTCAGGCGTTGAGTTCTTCAGTCTTCAATCACTTAATGTTGTTGATGAGACTGGGGTTCAGTGAGTTCTTGTCCAACACTCACTGAACCATCATCATCTTCTTTGGCTTAAGTCCTACTCAGGGAGTGCCGCCTTCCTGAGTAGTGAATCCTTCTTCTTGAATTCGCCTTAAGCATCCTGAAGATGACTCACTGAGTGACTGTTCACTCAGTGACTTGAATTGTTCTCGGTTTAAGTTAACACTTCGTTAATTTGTGTTCAAATCCTGTTTTAAGTATTCTTGGGTACTGATGGACCCAACAGTATATCAAATAGTATGCGGAATCTACTACTTGATACGTAGAAGATTTATCAATGTAACAGTAAAGTATCGTATGAATAGTTTATGAGAACAATGATGTAACCAAACGCTTCAATATTATTAATTATAATACGAGTGATCTTGAGTATCACTAGGATTTACAACCTTGAAGCTTAACAAAACATACGTACATAACATCTAACCTAGGACCTCCTTTTATAGGCACAAGGAGTCCTTTAGAAGATAAGTATCAATATTCTAAACATGTAGAATATTCGTATAAGTCTAAGTTTATAAGATATACACAAAATCTATTCTATACTTATCTCCTTACACGTCTTCATAACTGGCAGTACAAATCTTCTTTCAGCAGTCTCAGCAGTACAAACTTTCTTCTGGCAGTACTAATATTTACACTAGCAGTACTAACTTAGTTAGTACTGTTAGTGTTATTCTTCAGCAGTACAAATTGTTCTTTGACAAAACCAAGTGCTTGAATATTTAATTCCCAACAATGATCCGTCTTTCTTTTTCATGAATAAGACCGGAGCTCCCCAAGGAGAGGAACTTGGTCGAATAAATCCCTTATCCGTGAGTTCTTGTAGTTGGTTGGACAGCTCTTGCATTTCTGGCGGAGCTAATCTGTAGGGTGCTCGGGACACAGGTGCAGCTCCAGGAACCAAATCCATCTCGAATTCCACTTGTCGAATCGGTGAAAGCCCGGGAAAGTCTTCGGGAAAGACTTCGGAATAATCACGAACAATGGGTACATCTTCAAGGTGTTTTTCTTCTAGTTTTTTTTCTCAGTTATGTGAGCTAGAAAGGCATAACATCCTTTCTTGATGTACTTTAGGGTTTTGATACACGAAATGATGTTTAGTCGGGTTCCACTCCGATCGCCACGGATAATCAGAGTTTCACCGTCAAAAGGAATATGGACAACCTTCCCGTCACAGATAATTCTTACGTGGTGCTTGGATAGCCAATCCATACCGATGATAATGTTAAAACTACCGAGTTCTACGGGCATAAGGTCTCTTTCGAAAGGATGGTTTAAAAGGTTTAGGGTACAGTTTTTAAGTACAACATTGGTATCTACTAAATTGCTATTAGCTAGTTCAATACTATATGCGGTGTCTAGTGTAGTTGGTGTGATATCAAGTAATAGAACAAATGTAGTAGACAAAAAACTCATATCGGCACACGGATCAAATAAAACCTTAGCATACTGATCATTGATTTGAAATGTACTCGTGACTACATTTGGGTCTTGATGAGGTTCTCCGCCTCCCATCACATAAGCTCTCCCACCAGCTCCTTCGACCTGCTGACCCTTGTTCTTGGGACACTTTTTCCTATAGTGTCTCCTTTCTTTGCATCCGAAACAAGTGACAATTGGTTGCGTGTTGGCACCGGTAACAATAGCCTTGTTTTTACAGAATTTGGTTTGATGGCCCACCTTCTTACAATTTTGGCATTTCACGGCACAGGGGCCAGTGTGGTGTAGCTTGCAGCGGTCATAAAAGGGATATGGTCCAGCATAGCCTCTACCTTCAGCCGGGGTAGCAACATAAGCCCTAGCAATCTCCTGCCTTTTATTCTTTTGATTATGGTGATGGCTGTTACTGTTTTGGTTGTTATTGTGGTGGTGAGGGTTTATGTTCCTTTTGTTGTCATCCCACTTACGCTTGTTGTCATTGTTGTTATCTCTCTGAACAGTCCCGTTTTTTATCACCTGGTCCAGAAGTCGTTGTGTTATATTAATAGCTTCATTAAGTTTCTGGGGGTTGTATGATGTTACATTCCCCTCGATGCTCGGTGGTAATCCTCCAATAAAGTTCTCCAACAGTTTCTCATCTTTTAGAACCTTGTGGGGGCATAAAACTCTCAGCTCTTGAAATCGGCTAACATATGTCGCAAGATCATTTCCTTTTACAGCAAGATAGTAAAACCCAGTTTCCAACTTCTTTATATCACTTCGAGAACAGTACTTCTTAACCATTTCCTTTTTGAAATCCTCCCACGAGGTACTGAAAGCTTTCTCAAGTTCAATTTGCTGAGCATAGGAATTCCACCATGACAAAGCATGTTCCACAAGTGTACCCGTTGCATAATTCACTTTACAATCTTCTGAAAATTTCCTTCACAAAAACATGAACTCCATTTTCTCAAACCATTGAGTCAAGCCAACTGCTCCTTCAGTTCCTTTAAAAGTGGTAGGTTTGCAATTCATAAATTCTTTATAACTGCAGCCTTGCACTGGTGTACCTCCTGCAACTCCCGCGGTACCAGGTCAATTTTGCTCATATGCCGCCATAGCTGCGGCTACACGCTCGGTTATGATTCGCTCCATATCATCTCTATTTGACATGGTTCTATCAACGCATAAAAAAATACAATAATCAATAAGAATTCATATAAAAATCAAGATCACTACGTGAAAATGATAAAATAATGACATCAATAATCATGATATCATAAGGTAGTAAAGAATAACATCACAAAATAGCATAATAATTATCATATACAATAGATTTAGTACTTGCTGCATTATTTCACAAAATATGAAAGTCATGTACAACTGTCAGCATTACTTCGACTAACTGAGACTCTCAGTTTAGTATTACAATAACCAAAAGCTAGTATAATGAAGCCAATCTAACTAGTACTACTTGCTAGCTCTACTGGCCTGTCATACCCTGCTCTAACGCGCTAAGACGCTCATCCATCCTATGTAAAAGCTGTAATGTCGAAATCTCACTCGCCTCCCTTGATGCCAAGCGAGTCTGTAACTCCTGAACCTCTGCCCTAGACTCCTGTAGTGATGCTCGCAACTCCTGAGTCTCCTGTCGGGAAGCCTGTAACTCTAACTGTAATCCATGGACCTCAATCCCAAGTGTATCTGCCCGATCAGCTCTAGCCTGTAACTTGAGAATCGATGTGTCACGGACACTAATCATATCCCCAGCATACTCTGACTCATCTGCCAATGTCTCGATCCGATCGTCTATAGTAGTCACCTGGGGGTGTAATGCAGTAAGAGTCAATGTAGTATCAATCTGATCACCACACACAGCATCAACCCTTCATACCAATGAAAGGGTCCTAGTTTGAATGATGACATGTCTCTCTCCTAACCATGCGATATCACCCTCAATAGCCTGCTCAGTCCTCCTAGCAGCGTGTTGAGTCCTCTCAATCCGGTCCATCCTACCATGAACAACTATGATCTCCTACTGGTGCTGTGTCTCTGTAGGTGTTGAGCATGACCCTCCAACCTCATAAATGCTATCAGCAAACATAGATGGTGCAAGTATAGACTTGCCACAATAGTCTGGCAACATAATAGGGTCAATCTGAACAGAAGTAGCAGGTGGTATCACAGATGCAGGTGCAGCATGAGCAACAGTCCGTGTGGGTGAAACTTGAGCTATCAGCCAGGCCTCAATCTCCTCATCTATCCACTTATCCTCGAAATCCATCTCATGATCCTCCTCTGGATCAATATCCATATCCATCTCCTCCTCTGACTCCTCCTCGGACAACTCCTCCTCATCAAAGACAGGAGCATCAGGGGAGTCAAACACATGATCAGGCGATAGTGGTGCCTGCTCGTGTATCTCTGGTAAGAGCTCGGGTACAGGAACTAGGGAAACTGGTACTGACATAATGCCCGGCAATTGGCATATGAGGTCAAAATTAGGAAAAAGTTTATATAAATAATCTTTTATATAAAGAAATGGTGATCGAAAGTAAATCAAGTATATAAAAATATCCTTTACATAAGTGTATATATAAATAACCTTTATATAAATATGTGTGTATATAAATATTTATATACTTGCGCGTATATATAAATATTTATGTAAATACGTGTGTATATAATAATTATTTATATAGACAAGTGTACTGGTGTATAGGATAAGTGTTCGGAGAGTGTAAACGTACGGAGAGTGTAAGGCAATGCAAAGTAAAGTAGTTAAAATATAAAGAGCGGTTATAGTCTAGGTCTAAAAATGCGACCTGGTTCTCTATAACCATGACTCTGGTACCAATCTATAACACCCCCAAAATATCGTAGTGGAATGTAATATCATTAGGGTGCTACTTATTAGTACAACAATCATAATCATAGAAAACGACTCTAAATGAGACGTTTTTAAAAGTTTATCATTCGATCAAAATAAACATCAGAGTTACAAGAGGTCCCAAGTAGTTTCAGAATACATAATACGTAAACATAAAAGTTTTTAAGAGCTTATCGAATGATAACAAAATTCAAGCCATCAAAACATTCTCCGTGCGACTTCGTGCTTGCCAAATACCTTAAGGACCTGAGATAAAACATGCTAAAAAGTCAACACAAAGGTTGAGTGAAATCCATAGAGTTTATATAAGCAGTTGATCACAATATATATCAGTTTGCAAAATGGTGACATTGCAACGAATACAAAGTCATAACAATTATTATTGCCCTAAGCTCACGACACCGAACTTTAACGCATCAATGGATATTCAAAAAGAATATAAATATGCCTTTTGTCAATAGGTAATTGATGTGTTACGTGTGTGTACAAGTTTTAAATTTACAAGGGGTGAATTACCGAATCTATAAATAACACATACGAGCAAGTGAACTCGTCCGTTATAGAAAGATTATGATGGTAAGTCAGGATCGTTCGCAGGGATTTGTGAGTGAATCGAGTTGTAAGTATAAAAGCTACCAAAAGTAATCTCAAAAAATAAGCAATAATGATTAATATGATAATTCAAATGATTAAAACTACACTTGCTTAGACTAGTTTACTACTCTTGATAAGCATGATTTTGATAACTTTTGTTAACATGTCGGTTATGATAATTAGTTGGTGAACTAATCTATTGTTCTTACAAGTTAAACCTTCGTCAAGATTTTAGTTTATAAAAACAAGCATTAAGTTTAACCAATCAATTCAAGATCAATTCAAGTTTCATAAGTTTGGATTAACAAACTTAAACACAAAAATAATCTTTTGTTTTATCAAATAAGCTTAGGAAATGGTTAATACCAAAGGTAACCGATCATAGACAAAAGGTTACAATTGATTGTAAACTACTAATCTTTCGACCTATAAGGTGGTTTTCAATCAATCCAATTTGATAGACAAAAGCATTCTTATTACAACCACAATTAAGTTTCTTTGTTTAACCAAGAATAATGGGTAAAAACAATCATTCATAGACAAATGATTATAACTAGTTGAATAACAATAAACCTTTCGACCTTTAGAATTACTAACAACTAGTCAAACTTGATTAACAAATGTCACTATGAAACTTAAGCACAATTGGATCTTAGAATTAACTTGAAATTGAATTAAAACATGTTATCACAATCATACGCAAATCATTAAGTAATATATATCATCTAAGCAAGTGCACAAAGGCACTAGCCACTCATAGCAAACATGAACATAAACTCATAATTTTGAACATTAGAAATCATGATTAAAAGTCTTACAATGATTGGAATGAGATTACAAATGATTAGGTAATGATACCCAAAGTATTGGTGTTGACTTCTTGAGAGTTTGACTTCCAAATGTTGACTTCTTGGACTTCCAAAGTTTCCTGGACTTCTAAGGACGAATTTGAGAGCTTTTGAGAGTGGTTTATGATAGAAATAGTTGTGTCTTAGTTGTGTTTTTGTTGTGTCTTCCAAAGGCTCTATTTATACTACTCTCAAGCATAGGAACTTTAAATGCTGCAACTTGGCCTCCAAGTAGCTTAGAAGGACCTAGAATACCAAATAGAAGAGCCTAGAATTTAACCAAAGTGCAGATTTGAGAAAAGTACGAGGGCTCCATCCGATCGGATACAGGTTGTGTCCGATCGGATGGTCTTGATCATCATCTCCATCCGAATTGGTTGCGGGTTGCATCCGATCGGATGGAGTTGTCCTGTAGACACAAACTTGGTCTTTTGATGTTTGGCTTGTATCTTTCTCATAGCTCTTGGTTCTTTGTCCAAACTTGATCTTTCCTTTGTCTTGGAACTTGGAATCATGAATACTTGGATCATCCTTATTTGAAATGCCTTTTCGGAGTGGATCTTGACATGGGAATCTTCGTACAATCGTAAGTCCTTGTTTCCTTCATCAATCTTTCACTTTTTCTTCCTTTTTCCTGTCTTGGCTACATATACTTTACAAACATACTTTGGTGCGATTAAGTAACAAAAGCATATAAATATAACCAAATAATATATACAAAAGCAAGAATAACGCTACTTAAAACATGCACAATTTGAGCGTTATCAAATTCCCCCACACTTAAACTTTGCTTGCCCTCAAGCAAATCTAGAAGTAAAAATAATTATCCACATGGTACTCAAGTATGTTTAGGAAAAATGTGATGCAAATCTATCAAGTACAAGTACAAGTTAAATCCATCATTTTAAGCTTTTCTAATTGAAGCATCGAGATGTTTGACAATACCCAATTGATTTTCTTGCTTGATGAACATTACTATCACCTCACGAAAAAGGAATGAAATATAATTCACTCAAATCACTCATTTATATGGTTGGTGGAGTATATAAGAGAAATCACACTCATTGCTCAGTCATGATCTAAATATTACCATAGGCTTGTACAAGAAACAAAACTACACCGATATGGCGTGAGCACCAAGTATACATATCAAAGAGGTCTTTTATTCGGGTTTAAGGCTTCAAGGGTTATATCAGACTTACGTACAAATATCTTATGCAAAAACATAATAGATCGCTGGCGCGAATTCTTGCATTACCAAACAACGGATGGTCACTAAGGATAACCTTAGATCGCTGGCGCGTTATCTAATTCCTCAAGAACTCGGATGGTCACTATATGTCAATACACTTGATAATTTTACAAAGCCAAAAGGTAAGGATAAGACATGGGATATGTTTTAGAAAGGGTTGATGATAAAGAATATACAAAATAGTCAAAGTCTACGAACCAAATGTTGCTAGCTATTTCGAACCACTCTCATGCAATCTTGAGAAACTCCATACTTGATCGATCAATACATTATTCCATAGCTCATTGTCTATTCTTGTCACCTTATAGTTGCGATGATTTTTTTTTTTTTTTTTTTTTTTTTTTTTTTTTTTTTTTTTTACGCATAAACTCTTCAATTGTCATCTTATAATTGCGATGACTAGTCTTTCACTTCACTTTGATAACTGCTCATGGAGTTTGCAACTTTCTTCGAACTTTCATGATTTCCCACATAACATTCATCTTGCCATATAGATAGCAACCAACCAAGACTTGACTAAGGGTAAGGCTAGGCTAAAAAGTGTAAAATCTTTTTGTATTTTTCTGGATTTATTCAAAAGAAAAGATAGGCTCAGAAGGTGTAACTAGGGGTATCTAGCGTTAAAGATAAATGCTAACAATAGGGTTTATATTGGTGGATAACTAGTCAGTGTAACTAGCTAGATATCAATGTGGAAGGCTATTTGGGTTAAATCCTAAGGTTGCCTCTTATCACGCATATACACTTATATCACACACGAAATATGATCCCACAACGGTCTCGTAATGATTTACAAGCACAAGTTCTAGAATAAATAAAATCACCGGCACACTCATAGCAAAAGAATCAAAACATAAAAGATGTATGCTAAATATAGAACAGGCTCAAATCCTCACAATTTAGTGGAAAGGCTATAATATGTGCTAGCTAATGTTATCGATCCCAGAATGGATTGCAATATTAATCGGGACACATCTCAATTAAAAATTATAGGTTTCACCAGTGGATAGATCCAGTTATTCTAATATATTATCCTAAAAATGACAAATAACTAGATCACCAGGGCAAACAAAATTTAAAATCTAGCTCAAAATTTACAAGTTATCCTTATTTTCCTATTCACCCCCACACACTTAAGTTAAGCATTGTCTTCAATGTGATAAACGAACTTCAAATTATGAAAATAGGGAAATAAGAGAATAAACCATATTTTCCGGGCTTCATATGATTCTTTGATCCAAGTGTCCAAGCTTAGTAATCATTACCTGCAGTAATCCTAAAACAAACAAACACACGAGAATATGTTTTATTAAAAATCAGTGGTACACCCCCACACTTAAGTTCAACTAAGGGATTAGAAAAACTTTGGGGTGTAATCACTTTGAAAATAAAAATAAGAAGTAAAAATAGCAAACACACGGGTTGCCTCCCGAGAAGCGCTTGTTTTATTAACGAGTCATCAGCCTGACTCAAACTTCCTTCTGTCTATGTTGGTGCAATCTTTTGGTTCTTCTTCGAAGATTTGGGAACATACACCACGTTTCCTATCACTATTCCTTCTCCAGTTTCATCTATGTCTTCCATTTTTACTCTTTCCCAAGCTCTAGGAAGAACATCATAGATAAAACCAGTTTCTTCGGCCCAAGGAGTGTTTTTCTTATAATCGGCCGGAAAGGGTGCCATGAATGTTATAGCTTCATATTCTGATTCAGGCGGAATTTCTTTGATAGAAATCTCGTTCATTTTCTCCTTATCATAGTACAATTTAATCCGGTGACCATTAACAATGAAACTTCCACCCTGTTTGTCATATAATTCAACATATCCAGATGGAAATCCATGTTTCACTATATATGGTCCGAACCATTTCGGTTTTAGCTTAGGAGCTTTAAACTTGTATTTCATATTGAAAAGCAAAACTTTGTCTCCAGCTTTGAATTCTTTTTGTATTCTTAACTTTTTGCCATGATAAGCTTTGGTTCTAGCTTTGTAAAGCTTGGAGTTCTCATAAGCTTGGAGTCTTAGTTCATCAAGTTCATGCAATTGCAAAAATCTCTTCTCTCCAGCTACTTTGAGATCAGGGTTACAGTTTCTGAGTGCCCAGTAGGCGCGATGTTAGATTTTGAACGGCAAATGACAGGTTTTTCCATACAAAAGTCTGTATGGTGTTGTACCAATTGGAGTTTTGTAAGCCGTACGAAATGCCCACAGAGCATCATCAAGTTTTCTCGACCAAACGGCAGGATTGTCTTTGACCGTTTTTTCGAGTATCCTCTTTAAGGCTCTGTTGGTGTTTTCGACTTGACCACTGGTCTGTGGATGATAAGTTGTAGCAAAACGATGATGAACTCCATATCGTTTCATAATTTTCTCCATTTGTTTGTTACAGAAATGGGTTCCTCGATCACTTATTAAAGCTTTAGGAATTCCATAACGAGCAAAAAGCTTTTTGAGAAAATTAACAACAACTCGTGCATCATTTGTGGGTAGAGCCTCGGCTTCTGCCCATTTGGAAACATAATCAATAGCAACGAGAATGTATTCTTTGTGCGATTTAGGAAATGGTCCCATAAAATCGATTCCCAAATATCGAATATTTCACAGACTTGAATGCTTTTTTGAGGCATTTCGTCTCTGCGAGAAAGACTACCGGATCTTTGGCAAGCATCACAGTTTTGAACAAGAGTATGAGCTTCTTTGAAAATTGTCGTCCAATAGAATCCAGCATCAAAAACTTTTTTAGCTGTGGTGGAAGGACCATAGTGTCCCCCAGTCGGGCCATGATGGCATTCATCAAGAATTCTTCTTGTTTCGGAACCATAAACACATCTTCTGATCATGCCGTCGGGACACATCTTGAAAAGATAGGGCTCTTCCCAATAATAGTGTTTTAGTTCTGAGAAGAATTTACTTCGTTGGGCGTGAGTTAATCCTTTTCTGAGAATTTTTCCAACGAGATAATTTGCAAAATCTGCACACCACAGAATTTCTTTTTCATCAATTGTGTCAACAGTCATGAGAGTTTCATCAGGGAAATAATCGTCAATTTCATCTTCCCTTAACTCTTCCAAATTTGGATTTTCGAGACGAGATAAATGATCAGCAGCTAGATTTTCTGCTCCTTTCTTATCTTTGATTTCGATGTCGAATTCTTGGAGTAGCAAAATCCATCGGATAAGACGCGGTTTTGCATCTTGTTTTGTAAACAGATATTTGAGTGCTGAGTGATCAGTAAACACAATCGTTTTTGAAAGCACAAGATAAGATCTGAATTCGTCGAAAGCAAAAACAATGGCTAACAATTCCTTCTCCGTAACCGTGTAATTTTGTTGAGCATTGTTAAGTGTTTTGCTAGCGAAGTATATAGGACGGAAATATTTTCCTTCACGTTGTCCTAACACAGCTCCAACAGCAAAATCACTTGCATCGCACATGAGCTCGAATGGTAGTGACCAATCAGGTGAAACCATAATAGGTGCACTAGTCAATTGATTTTTTAATGTTTCGAAAGCCTTAATGCAATCCGCATTAAAGTCAAAAACAGAATCTTTTTCAAGAAGTTTTGTCATGGGACGAGATATTTTGGAAAAATCTTTAATAAAACGACGGTAGAAACCGGCATGTCCTAGAAAACTTCTAACAGCTTTAACGTTGGTTGGAGGTGGTAATTTCGTGATAACATCGATTTTCGCTTTGTCAACCTCCGTTCCTGCACTGGAAATTTTGTGTCCAAGCACAATTCCTTCAGTCACCATGAAATGACATTTTTCCCAGTTAAGAACAAGATGTGTAGCTTCACATCTTTCGAGCATTTTATTGAGATTAGAAAGGCAAGCTTCAAATGAGCTTCTCAAAACTGAAAATTCATCCATGAAAACTTCCATAGATGTTCAAGCATGTCTTGGAATATTGCAATCATACACCTTTGAAAAGTCGCTGGTGCATTACAAAGACCGAAAGGCATAGGCCGGTAAGCGTAAGTTCCAAAAGGACATGTGAATGTAGTCTTTTCTTAATCAGCAGGATCAATAGGAATTTGGAAATATCCTGAAAAACCATAAAGGAAACAAAAGTACTAGTTCCCTGCTAGTCTCTCAAGCATTTGATCCATAAAGGGTAGAGGAAAATGATCCTTTCTGGTGGCTTTGTTTAATTTTCTGTAATCAATACATACTCACCATCTAGTGACAGTTCTAGTAGGAACTAATTCATTCCGTTCGTTAGTTACTACGGTCATTCCTCTTTTTTTTTGGAACACAGTGAACTGGACTCACCCAAGGACTATCCTCGATGGGGTAAATGATACCGGCATCAAGAAGTTTGATGATTTCTTTCTTAACAGCTTCTTTCATGTTGGGATTGAGTCGACGTTGTCTTTCTACAATGGGTTTAGCACCTTCTTCGAAATTGATTTTGTGTTTACAGAAATCAGGGCTAATTCCTGGGATATCAGAAGTTTTCCACGCAAAAACTCTTTTATGCCTCTTGAGAACAGAGATGAGACATTCTTTTTCATCGTCATTGAGCAACGAAGATATGACTACTGGAAGAAGTGAATTATCCTCCAAGTAAGCATATTCAAGATGATCGGGAAGTGGTTTTAGCTCAAGATCAGTTGGTGGTTCTTGAAGAGATGTTTTGATCCTCAATTGATCATTAAAGGTGATTTCCTCAAAATTCTCTTCCACTATTTCTCCTTCTTCAACTTCTTCAATATCTTCTTCGAATTTTACTTCCATAAAATTAGCGAATTCTTTATCAAGATCTGTTTCACTAATTTTCTCCGAAGTAGTCATGAATGGATCAGAATCGTCAAGTAATGCATCCAATTCTTCATCAGTGACTTCATCAATTACGTCAATGTTAAAACAAGTGTCATCACTGGAATATGGATATTGCATTGCTTTGTCGATTAAAAAGGTAATTCTATCTTCTCCAACTCCAAGATTGAGTTCTTTACTTTTTACTTTGATGATAGCATCAGTGGAGTTTAGGGAAGGCCTTCCTAAAATAAGAGGGACTCTAATATCTTCCTCCATTTCTAAGATCACAAAATCCACGGGAAAAACAAATTTACCAACTTGAACAAGCATATTTTCAGCAACCCCAACAGGATATTGGTAAGAATGGTTGGCTAATCGAATACTCATCTTTGTAGGTTTCAAGGTATTGATGGAAAGTTTAAAATACAACGAATAGGGCATCAAATTGATACTTGCACCAAGATCAGCTAAAGCATCGCATGTGATGTTGTTTCCTAACGTGCATGGAATCAGAAAACTTTCGGGATCTCCGAGTTTTGGTGGAATTTTGTTTTGAACAATGGCTGAGCATTCTTCATTGAGAAAGGTAGCAGATATTTGTTCCAACTTGTTCTTGTTATTCAGAAGTTCCTTTAAAAATTTCTCATAATTGGACATTCCAGCTAGAACATCAATGAGGGGTACATTGAGTCTAACCTCTTTGATCATTTCAACAAACTTCTTATAACGCTCCTCCCTCTTTTCTTTCTTAAGGCGTTGTCGATATGGAATTTTTGGTGTGTACGCCTTGACTATTGAAATAGGTTTTTCTTTGGTGGGTGTGTTTGGAGTATTTTCCTTATCTGCTCCTTCAGCTTCATCCTTACTTTCATCATGGATGATCGTGGTATCATTTGGAGTTGGTGGTGGATCATAAGAGAGACCACTTCTTGTGAATACAACATTGATATGCTCATTTCTAGTCTGTGGTGGACGATAAGTTTTATCATTTGATCCAGATGATGTTGGTTTCGGGTTGGATTGGGTATTACTTGGTAACGAACCTGATGGTCGGGAAGAGAATTAATCAGAAAGTCTACCGAATTTGTTTTCAAGATCCTGAATAGATGCTTGATGATTTTTCTGACCTTGCTCAACTTTGGTATTGAGATTGAAAAATTGGGTCTTGACGAACTCATTAGTGGATTTTTGAGCAGTCACGAATTCTCTCATCATTTTTTCGAAATCGGATTCTTTCGGCTTTTTATCAGAGGTTTGTGGAGTTTGATTGTCTGCTCGAGGTTGAGAATCACGGTTGTTATCCCTTTGTTGGCGATCTTTCCAATTTCCAGAATTTCTCCTATAATAGTTAC
The DNA here is from genome assembly GCA_021014915.2 of Artemisia tridentata subsp. tridentata. Classification (NCBI taxonomy): domain Eukaryota; kingdom Viridiplantae; phylum Streptophyta; class Magnoliopsida; order Asterales; family Asteraceae; genus Artemisia; species Artemisia tridentata. The sequence goes on from CP139508.1 coordinate 397,871,003, forward strand.
CACGATAACCGCCTCCACGGTATCCTCCTTGGACATAATTAGCTTCTCCTTCTTTAGGTCCGTCAATTGGTTGATCGTCACATTCCGATGATGGGTGATTACCTCCACAGTTGTTACAACCATCTCGAAGCTCCAGGAATGGGTGCTATGGCTCGGTTGGTGGCCCACATGAGTTGATCGTCAGCCATGGGAAAAGGTTTATCAGTGAATGGGTTATAAACGAATTTGGCTTCGAAAAGGTTATCAAACGGTTGGTTTGGTACTCTTGGTTAATGGAACAAAAGGTGTTCTTCTTCTTCTTGGTCTTCGGATTAAACGTTCGGGATCTGAAAAAGGTGAAATTGGTTCTATTCTAGTAGAGCGAGTGTTTATACAATTCCCAAGAGAATCTAGGCAATGTCTAAACACACGAGCAAAGAATGAAAACAGTTTGGAAAATCAGACTTGGTTAACCGATCGGATGGCAAGGTGTGCCGATTGGATAAAAGTCTCGGTAAAAATTGATTATTGGGGAACCGATCGGATGGGAGTCTAACCGATGGGATGGTTGGCTCGTATTTTTTTTTTTCGAAAACAAACTTGGTAAGAGATGGACTTCTAAAACTTACAGAATCACAATCAAAATCCCCGGCCGCGGCGCCAAAAACTTGATGTGTTACGTGTGTGTACACAGATGCAGGTGTAGCATGAGCAACAGCCCGTGTGGGTGTAACTGGAGCAATCAGTCAGGCCTCAACCTCCTCATCTATCCACTAATCCTCAAAATCCATCTCATGATCCTCCTCTGGATCAATATCCATATCCATCTCCTCCTCTGACTCCTCCTCGGACAACTCCTCCTCATCAAATACAGGAGCATCAGGGGAGTCAAACACATGATCAGGCGATAGTGGTGCCTGCACGGGTATCTCTGGTAAGAGCTCGGGTACATGAACTAGGGAAACTGGTACTGACATAATGCCCAGCAATTGTCATATGAGGTCAAAATTAGTAAAAAGTTTATATAAATAATCTTTTATATAAAGAAATGGTGATCGAAAGTAAATCAAGTATATAAAAATATCCTATACATAAGTGTATATATAAATAACCTTTATATAACTATGTGTGTATATAAATATTTATATACTTGCGCGTATATATAAATATTTATGTAAATACGTGTGTATATAATAATTATTTATATAGACAAGTGTAATGGTGTATAAGATAAGTGTTCGGAGAGTGTAAGGAAATGCAAAGTAAAGTAGTTAAAATATAAAGAGCGGTTATAGTCTAGGTCTAAAAATGCGACCTGGTTCTCTATAACCATGGCTCTGGTACCAATCTATAACACCCACAAAATATCGCAGTGGAATGTAATATCATTGGGGTGCTACTTATTAGTACAACAATCATAATCATAGAAAACGACTCTAAATGAGACGTTTTTAAAAGTTTATCATTCGATCAAAATAAACATCAGAGTTACAAGAGGTCCCAAGTAGTTTTAGAATACATAATACGTAAACATAAGAGTTTTTAAGAGCTTATTGAATGATAACAAAATGCAAACCATAAAAACATTCTCCGTGCAACTTCATGCTTGCTAAATACCTTAAGGACCTGAGATAAAATATGCTAAAAAGTCAACACAAAGGTTAAGTGAAATCCATAGAGTTTATATAAGCAGTTGATCACAATATATATCAGTTTGCAAAAAGGTGACATTGCAACGAATACAAAGTCATAACAATTATTATTGCCCTAAGCTCATGACACTGAACTTTAACGCATCAATGGATATTCAAAAAGAATATAAATATGGCTTTCGTTAATAGGTAATTGATGTGTTACGTGTGTGTACAAGTTTTAAATTTATAAGGGGTGAATTACCGAATCTATAAATAACACATACGAACAAGTGAACTCGTCCGTTATAGAAAGATTATGATGGTAAGTCGGGATCGTTCGCAGGGATTTGTGAGTGAATCGAGTTGTAAGTATAAAAGCTACCAAAAGTAATCTAAAAAAATAAGCAATAATGATTAATATGATAATTCAAATGATTAAAACTACACTTGCTTAGAATAGTTTACTACTCTTGATAAGCATGATTGTGATAACTTTTGTTAACATGTCGGTTATGATAATTAGTTGGTAAACTAATCTATTGTTCTTACAAGTTAAACCTTCATCAAGATTTTAGTTTATAAAAACAAGCATTAAGTTTAACCAATCAATTCAAGATCAATTCAAGTTTCATAAGTGTAAGGAATTAAATATTCCATAGATTTGATGATCACAAACAAGAAGAATGAAACATATAGAATACTGAATGATAAGCAAAATACAAGGTACTGCTGGTCCAAGAGCAAGGTACTGCTAGACCAACAAGGTACTGCTAGTGTATTTTAAGGTACTGCTGGTCCAAAGAGCAAGGTACTGTTAGTTCAAGAACAAGGTACTGCTAGACCAACAAGGTACTGCTGATTCAAGAGCAAAGTACTGTTCCTGCTGAGAACTCTGCTGATAAGACAGAGCACTCTGCTGATAGTATTACAACTCTGCTGATAGTGCAAAAGTTTCATTTCTGCTGATAGTATATTGTTTCTGCTGATTAGTGTTCCTGCTGATAGTATTACAATCCTGCTGATATTTCAAATGAAGTAACTGCTGAATCAATGAGTCACTCTGATGCTACAGAAGATAAGAACGAAGAAGATATTATTTTGTATGAGTCATGTTTATACAAATATAATATCTAGATATTTATCAAGTCATCAAGTTGAACACTCAAGATACAAGTTGTATCTTATTGACTTGACACATGTAAAAGCAAGTGGATGACTAAAAGCTTATCAATTTGTAAATGATCTCCTTATGTTATAAAAGGAAGATTATACCCCTTAGATAATGTGTGGGTCACTGTGAACAGTGAGTGTGTCACTGTGAGATTAGTGATCAACCAAAGTGCTTCGTACTCTCAAATTACAACAACACAAAGTTGTGTTAAAATGTAAGAGCACTTAAAGAGTGTGTGTGGGAACGTTAGACATGGGGTCTAATGTTGTTAGGTTTGTTTAGCCTCAAGGATCTTTGATCCCTGATTAGATAGTAATCGTGTTATATTGATCATGTAACATTGGGGCTTAGTTGGAATAAACAAACGGTGAAGTTGGAAAAACCTTGTTGTGATAGTATTGTATTCTTTGTTAGAATATTCCGCCAATATTATCATCATGCTAGTCATAGACAAAATCCTAGATCAAAGGCTTAACAGCCTAGAGCCTATAAACGATCAGAAAACTTATAAGTAGTTAGTTCTCTTGTTATTTTAAAGTTTTCAACAAGTGGTATCAGAGCGGGGGGCTCTGAATCTAGGAAAAGAAAAGGTTTTAGCTAAAGAAAGAAGAAAAATTCGGATCTGGTTCGTATTTTCGTAACTCACTGCAGGGCTGTTTTCAAAAGGCGATAACTCCTTCGTTAACCGTTGGATTGGGCTAAAATTTTTGTTGAAGGTTCTTGGTATATCAAGGTAGATTCTCACCGGAGGGATCTTCAATCTGAGCCTTAGGTTGCAAGATATGCATCGTTAAATACTGCTGCAGAAACAGTTGAGGTATGGTCGAATTTTTGGTTTTCTTTCAAGGTTCACACACATAGGGGAAGAATCACACACAGAGAAGAGTTGGTTCTTAAAAGATAAAAAGGCTTGTTTATCAATTTATTATTGGTGAAAAAGGTCATTTGTTGCTTATTTGAAGTTGAGGTTGAATTTTTCAAGATTGTGTTTTATCATATCTTTGGAAGAAAAGATAACTTGTTTGTACTATTCAGATATTTCATATGACTATGACTTGTTAAATCTAGTTTTCATAGGTCAAGGGGAGGATGGACGAAGACCTAGTTAACTATCACTTAAAGGAGTTGCTTTGTCGCGCTCAGTGTCTCATTGGAGATGAGGATTTTATCAAGAGATTTTGATCTACTTATATGGTGTTAGTATAAGTTCAAAGTCAGTTTTAGAACAAGACATAAGACACAAGATTGGTTTATTCAGCTTCATCAACAAGTTGGTAATGATTGGTTTTTCTTTGTCAATCATAAAAGCCTACAAGAATGGAGATTCGAATGGTTAACATATTAGTTTCAGGGGAAGCTTCAATGTTAAAGATGTTTAACCATTTATTGTATTTGTGCAACACCACAAGGGAAAGTTATTGATTCTTACTACTATTGATTAGTATTAGTTTGTAGTTGTAAAAATCATATTTGTAATATTCTCTATTTGTTGATAACAAAAAGGGGAAGAGATGTGGTGGATAGCATAGATTAAGGGGAAGTCAGTATAGTTTTCATTCATGGTGAGATTTAGTTATCTCAATTTCTCTACTTCGTCTAGGGAAATTCGTACAAGAATGTGTTTGTTTTGTAATCATCAAATAGGGGAAGATTGTAAGGAATTAAATATTCCATAGATTTGATGATCACAAACAAGAAGAATGAAACATATAGAATACTGAATGATAAGCAAAATACAAGGTACTGCTGGTCCAAGAGCAAGGTACTGCTAGACCAACAAGGTACTGCTAGTGTATTTTAAGGTACTGCTGGTCCAAATAGCAAGGTACTGTTAGTTCAAGAACAAGGTACTGCTAGACCAACAAGGTACTGCTGATTCAAGAGCAAAGTACTGTTCCTGCTGAGAACTCTGCTGATAAGACAGAGCACTCTGCTGATAGTATTACAACTCTGCTGATAGTGCAAAAGTTTCATTTCTGCTGATAGTATATTGTTTCTGCTGATTAGTGTTCCTGCTGATAGTATTACAATCCTGCTGATAGTTCAAATGAAGTAACTGCTGAATCAATGAGTCACTCTGATGCTACAGAAGATAAGAACGAAGAAGATATTATTTTGTATGAGTCATGTTTATACAAATATAATATCTAGATATTTATCAAGTCATCAAGTTGAACACTCAAGATACAAGTTGTATCTTATTGACTTGACACATGTAAAAGCAAGTGGATGACTAAAAGCTTATCAATTTGTAAATGATCTCCTTATGTTATAAAAGGAAGATTATACCCCTTAGATAATGTGTGGGTCACTGTGAACAGTGAGTGTGTCACTGTGAGATTAGTGATCAACCAAAGTGCTTCGTACTCTCAAATTACAACAACACAAAGTTGTGTTAAAATGTAAGAGCACTTAAAGAGTGTGTGTGGGAACGTTAGACATGGGGTCTAATGTTGTTAGGTTTGTTTAGCCTCAAGGATCTTTGATCCCTGATTAGATAGTAATCGTGTTATATTGATCATGTAACATTGGGGCTTAGTTGGAATAAACAAACGGTGAAGTTGCAAAAACCTTGTCGTGATAGTATTGTATTCTTTATTAGAATATTCCACCAATATTATCATCATGCTAGTCATAGACAAAATCCTAGATCAAAGGCTTAACAGCCTAGAGCCTATAAATGATCAGAAAACTTATAAGTAGTTAGTTCTCTTGTTATTTTAAAGTTTTCCACAATAAGTTTGGATTAACAAACTTAAACACAAAAATAATCTTTTGTTTTATCAAATAAGCTTAGGAAATGGTCAATACAAAAGGTAACCGATCATAGACAAAAAGGTTACAATTGATTGTAAACTACTAATCTTTCGACCTATGAAGTGGTTTTCAATCAATCCAATTTGATAGACAAAAGCATTCTTATTACAACTACAATTAAGTTTCTTTGTTTAACCAAGAATAATGGGTAAAAACAATCATTCATAGACAAATGATTATAACTAGTTAAATAACAATAAACCTTTCGACCTTTAGAATTACTAACAACTAGTCAAACTTGATTAACAAATGTCACTATGAAACTTAAGCACAATTGGATCTTAGAATTAACTTGAAATTGAATTAAAACATGTTATCACAATCATACGCAAATCATTAAGTAATATACATCATCTAAGCAAGTGCACAAAGGCACTAGCCACTCATAGCAAACATGAACATAAACTCAGAATTTTGAACATTAGAAATCATGATTAAAAGTCTTACAATGATTGGAATGAGATTACAAATGATTAGGTAATGATACCCAAAGTATTGGTGTTGACTTCTTGAGAGTTTGACTTCCAAATGTTGACTTCTTGGACTTCCAAAGTTTCCTAGACTTCTAAGGACGAATTTGAGAGCTTTTGAGAGTGGTTTATGATTAGAAATAGTTGTGTCTTAGTTGTGTTTTGTTGTGTCTTCCAAAGGCTCTATTTATACTACTCACAAGCATAGGAACTTTAAATGCTGCAACTTGGCTTTCAAGTAGCTTAGAAGGACCTAGAATACCAAATAGAAGAGCCTAGAATTTAACCAAAGTGCAGATTTGAGAAAAGTATGAGGGCTCCATCCGATCGGATACAGGTTGTGTCCGATCGGATGGTCTTGATCATCATCTCCATCCGAATCGGTTGCGGGTTGCATCCGATCGGATGGAGTTGTCCTGTAGACACAAACTTGGTCTTTTGATGTTTGGCTTGTATCTTTCTCATAGCTCTTGGTTCTTTGTCCAAACTTGATCTTTCCTTTGTCTTGGAACTTGGAATCATGAATACTTGAATCATCCTTATTTGAAATGCCTTTTCGGAGTGGATCTTGACATGGGAATCTTCGTACAATCGTAAGTTCTTGTTTCCTTCATCAATCTTTCACTTTTTCTTCTTTTTTCCTGTACTTGGCTACATATACTTTGCAAACATACTTTGGTGCGATTAAGTAATGAGAGGATCTTCGACACACGGTTAAGGTGGTTAAACCTTGTATACTTTGTGTGTAATGATATATTGAGTTTATATGATTAAGTACGCGGAATTTACTTAACCACACTTAGAAGGTTATGTATGTTATGGAAATGGAAGAATTATGTTTGTTACTTAACAATGAACAAAGAAAGTTTATCACTAAACGATTCAATATTATTCAAAATAATACGAGTGATCTTGTGTTTATCACTAGGGTTACAAAACCTTGAATCTTATGTTACAACTTGTGATTTGTGTTTGTTCAATATTCTTAACAGTTCTAAGTTCTTAGTTGAAGTGTGTGTGTTAGTGTGTACACAATATCCAAGTCTAAGATCTCTTTTATAGTCCAAGAGATCTTTACAAATTGCTTAAAGTCTTGGCCGACTTACTTGGTTAACTTATGCTTATTGAGTGTCAGTACATCAGATACAACATGTATCTATGTATACAACTTGTTAACTAAGCACATGGAGTAAGATATTATCTACCGTATATTGTTGACCAAAATACAATAAATATCTTTTCGATCTTATCCTTGTAGCAGCTCTATGACTCATTGATCAGCAGTACCATTCTTTACTAGCAGTACCTTCTACTTGAATTAGCAGTACCTTTATGTTCTAGCAGTACCTTGATGTACTAGCAGTACCTTGATCATGAACCAGCAATACCTTTGACTTAGAGTAAATTCTAATACTCTAACTTCAGAATATTTAATTACCCAACAAAAGCATATAAATATAACCAAATAATATATACAAAAGCACGAATAATGCTACTTAAAACATGCACAATTTGAGCGTTATCAATAATAGCCAATTTACCTAGAATTTACAAATACAGTACACATGGTAGCCGCACTCAGCATACCAATATGGGGGATATCAATCCCAAATAGATCTATTTACATCATTTGCGTTTACACGTATGTAATTAACAGTTTCATGATTAAAGGGACTTTCAGGCTATAGGGATACACTTAGGCAATAATAGTATCCGGAAAGCATACAGTTTCAAAAGATTGTGATCGTAAGTAATATAGCATGTATCTCCCCCACGGAGTTTGTAAAACAATTGAAGTAAAAATTGGGGCTATGAACTCACCAACGATGATGTAGTAACATGTTATGACCTAATATTATCACTTCACACACATATAACTTAGAGAGAGAGATAAGTATTCTTAGAGAGAGAAAGAGATAAAGAGAGGTGGAGAGAACTATGTGAAATAAACCTTGAATATTATGAACTCCCACACCCTCCTAACAAGCGTAGGAGGGGTTTATATACTTCTTACACTAGGCCTCGATGGGCCTTTTCTTGGACCCTTAATGGGTAGAGCCTTTTGGCTTTACATTTACTACTTCGACTAGCATTATTACTTCCTATTACACGACTATATATAACTAACTATTACAATACTTGTTGACTCGATAATGATCGTCACTTTTAATCCTAGCAATCTCCCCCTAAGGGGCGATCATTGAGATCTCTCTTAGATTGCATAAATGATCAACACTTCTAATGCTAACAATCTCCCCCTAAGGGGTGATCATTGAGATCTCTCTTTTGTGACCTTGATCTTTGATCTTTGAAGCTTGTTGTCTTGAATCTTTGAGTCTTGTTTTGTAATAGTTTTTCTAGTTCCTTTGTTCCAATCATGCTTTGTGATCTTTAGTGTAATCTCTTGTCTTTATCTTACCTTAGATCAAAATCTTCAATTGTCTTGTCTTTGCGTCTTCTCCAACATGCTCATACTTCTTGTAAAGCTTTGATCTTTATACTAATGTATTCCTCATTGCTTTTTGAACTTGATCTTTGACATCTCGATTCTTGACTCTGAAGTGAAACTTTATCTTGAGCATTATGACTTGATCTTTGATGAGGATATTAGTATGAGCATGGGGAGTTGAAGATTGTTGATGAATAATTTGATGGTAAATGGCTTTTCCTCCAAGGGACTATCATCTGTACCTGCATAATTAATGTTAGTTGAAAATACCAATCGATCACGGTGGACTTTTCTTAGAGATTAGACCACTACGATTGTTATATTGATGAATGTCTTGATTCCATTCACCTTGGTCGGGTACATCAGCCGTCCGAATCCCGTTAAGGACAGTTATCATTGCATTGGATAAATCCAAGTAACGACCCACGTCCTAAGGATTCAATTCATGAAAGGAATCTCCTTGGCGGGATTTCCAGAACTTACAGATTTAGATGTCGAGAGTATTAACAGCATAGTGTGAAAATACATCTCTAATCCTTACAAAGGCTGTTCCTGAATTGGATACCCTCAAGAAGGCTTACACAGATATACCGAAGTATACCCACAATTCAGGTGAGCCGCTGAAGTATACCGAAGTATCACTCCATGACTGTAGACCTTTTTAAACAAGTAACCACCATAATATGTAAGGCAAGATCCAAAGATCTCATAAAAGACTCTTATACAACTTGTGTCCTTTTTGGAAAACACAAGTGTATGCAATTGGAAGTGTATCCTAAGAGATCTTTTGATGAATCTCATGGCTCTAGACTCGATTAAGTGCGTTTTGATTTTTAGTCATCAGAGGGATGGAGCAGAGTGCCTCTTTTTCAATATCAACACATCTCGAAATGAGAGATCGATAGATTATGCAAGGTTCTCCGTGAGAAATGAAACAAGTATTTGTTGAGAGAAACTTGATTGGCTAGGAGGGTTTGTGCAGCGCGTCACTGGGTCCATGACATCTTGTCTTCAATACCGGTATCATCTTTGTGATAACCGATAGCAGAAGTATTGACCTGGTTTCTGCACTAAGTTTTCATGGAGGGCTATTTCTTTTCACCCTTTTATTTAACTTTTTTTTTTTTTTTTTAATTCTTTAACCCCTTCTTTCTCCTTTCATCACTTTACTCCTTTTTTTCAATCATACCTAAGGACTTCTAATTCTAATCTATTGGAATTGTCCTTTAATTCTAATCTATTGGAATTGTCCTTTGGGTAGATCCCTCTGGTTCTGGCGGATCATAGGACATAAACCTATCCATAATCACCTTATTACTCCATGATTATCCTAGATTTGTTCATATCCTTAAAACCTTTTGTGAAAATCTCTCAAAGTGTTTATGATTATAAAACACATATTATGTTAACACTTTGAGAGTTTTGCATTTTCTGAATTACTCCCACTTCACATGTGCTCATAAGTTTTAAGATAGATTTACACATGTTGGGTAGAGTTTTCACTTTTTGAATTGATCGATTTTCATTGAACATGACCGATTCGAGACACGTTTACATCACTAGTTAGACTAGCTTGAAATTATTACCCATCCTGGTCAAGTTCAAAGAAAGTCTCTCGAGACGGTACACTCTACTTAGACAAGTCCTATTCGAGACACGCTTACATCACTGGTTAGACCAGCTTGAAATTATTAGCCGTCCATGACAAGTCTTCTCAATTACTGACATTTAAGCTTCGTTAATTCGTTGGTTATATTTAAGTCGAGCTCACATGAGATTCCGTCATGATCACTTTTTAATCTCATTTCTCCCCCTCAAAAATAGCATATCCATGGTATTTTTGATACCGATTGATTAAAACCTTTGTTTTTGGATAGCTTATGGGGAGAAACGGATGTTTTTTAATTCCGAATCAGTTTCTTTTGAGCATGACCTTTTTGGAACATCTTTTTATTACTTCCCCTCAAAAATAGAACATTTTTAATAAATATAAGCTTTTAAGGATTTGAGGAAGTAATATCTTGAGCAAAATTTTGAAAAGTTTTGAAAACCTTTTGAAACATTTTGAATAGACTTTGCTCAAAATTAAGAAGTTTTTGATAAGTTTTACGTGAAAACTTCTTATTTGTTACGATTGTCGCACTGAAACGTACAACAGGGTCCTTTCTTTAATAAATATAAGCTTTTAAGGATTTGAGGATGTAATATCTTGAGCAAAATTTTGAAAAGTTTTGAAAACCTTTTGAAACATTTTGAATAGACTTTTCTCAAAATTAAGAAGTTTTTGATAAGTTTTACGTGAAAACTTCTTATTTGTTACGATTGTCGCACTGAAATGTACAACAGGGTCCTTTCTTTACAAATATCGGGTTATGCACTGTTATGTGTACATAAGCCATAATGTTTAAGCCCTTATTTGAAATCTTTTCGAGTTGATATACCCGGACTTAAATTTTGAAAAGATTTCACTTTGAAGCACGGGTTGTAAGTTGAAGTACATACAAGCCATAATTTTAAGCGCGGGTTCTGAGCTGAGTGCTTCAGAAGCCATAATGTATGACGTACGAGTCCTTAGCTGAAATACTAAGAACTCATTATGAGATCTGATTAGATAACAACCTTTGGAACCCATTTAAGCACGGCGCCAACGGGTTTACCATATTTTGAAATCCATTTGTAAGTTGTGTCAATCCAATACAACGAAGTTGAATTCCAACAAGGGCTGAAAACCGGTGTTTCATTTTGAAATAAAGCTCGTGGAATCAACGGTGATTTAAAACTGTTTTTCTTTTGAAAATTGTTTGAGAAACCCGGTGTCTCTCTTGGAGTTTTAAAACTTGAAGAAGAAGTTTTCCATCCATTGTTGAAACTCGGTGTTTTAATTCGAAAATTCTTTTTTGAGATGAATGGGAACCTTCCGGAATTTGAAATTTTCAAAGCAGCGCCATTCTTTTGTTATAGCGGAAGCATTTCAGAGTTTGAATATTTCAAAGGTTTTGAACGACTTTGCTTTGGTTTCCACACTTGCTTTACCGGTGTAAAGCGAGAGTATGGAGTTTGAAAACCTTGATTCTTTTCTTGGGAAGTATTTGACCTTGAAAACTTTTGAGGAGTAATTGTTTCGGAAAAATTTAGTCTCTTTGAACACGTCCTTCCTTTTTGCAAAGAATAGGTCGTAAATTGAGAAACTTTGTTCGAAAATGGTTTTGAAGATTCACCTGTATAAACCTTCTCCGAAACACTTACTTTTGGTGTTGACTTGTTTGAAACATGATGTAACACCCCAACCCGACAAGGGTAAAGATGTCACAACAATGGTGACATATCAGAAACATACACAAGCATACATCTTCAATAATACAAAGGAAGTACAAAGGTTACAAGTGAAATACTGAAATTACAAGGTTACAATGCGACTACAAATTCTAACAATATAAAAACTTCTAATCATCTCTAAGCCAAAATAACTATCAAAGTCTTCTAAGTCCAAAAGTCTCTTCACTCATGCCCAAAACCCGACGTCCTGCTTATTACCTGCCGCACACGAAAAGAAAACGTGCGGCTGAGCTTGCAAAGCCCAGTGAACAGATATATAATAAACGGAAACGAAAGTAAACGGAAATAATCAGATGTAGCATAATGAACGAGATATAAATAAGATACAAGAGTAAAGGTTTAGGATAGTCATCCACCACGAGCCCAGAAACTCAAAGTCATAATCTCAAAGTCACATCTCAAAATCATAGTCTCACAATCAGAGGGGATACCTCTCAGGCAACCAGATAATATGAGGGGTGGCCTCATGTATCAAATGGGGTGGAGTAGCTAGCTCCCAGAAATGTGAAAGGCGTGTAATGCACACAAGCACCAGTCACCTCAAAGTCATACTCAAAGTCATAGTTAAATCCACTAAACATACATGCCTAGGATTGCAATCCATACGCCCCCACTCAAAGTCATCTCAAAATCATAATCTCAGAATCATAATGGCCATATCATAATATAAAAGGGGACGGCGTGAGAAATCACTCCCCCACACAGGAGTCATGCCAGTGGTGCATCACAGACATGGCCAGGTTACCTTCCTGGCTAGGAAACAAAAGGTGGCTCGGGTATCAAACTAAGAGTCAAGTCTCAAGGTCATGCAAACGGTTTCATCTCAAAGTCATATCAAAGCATATCTCAAGGTCATGTCAAATGTGAATCTCAAAGTCATATGAAAAGGTTCATATCAAAAAGGTTCATAGAAAAAAGGGTCATAGCAAAGGTTCATAGCAAAAGTTCATAGCTCAACATCAAAAATCCATTTTAGACAATCCTTTATTCGTGATTTTCATAAAACAATCCTTACAGTAATTCTCATAAAATATTCTTTCAAAACGGTTTTTCATAAAAATTAGTCTTCCAAAATAGCTTTCATAAAAGTTAGTAACATTTATATAAAAATGGTTTTGCCTCATTTATAACCTCTTTTAAAATAGCTTTTCTCAAAACATTTTCAAGATATAATTAGAAAAGGTTTTCATAGCATATCTTCAGCTCAGAAATCATATCAAATGGAATTCAACCGGGGAGGTTCAAGCAACGGGAAATCATAGCAATCGAATCAGAAACTAATGGATTCAGAATACGAGAGAGATCATGAGAAACCTTAAAAGAAAGGTCAGAATATCTGTACCTTATGACGAAAGCACAAACAGAAACATAGCACAGGAATAGGGAATAGCTCAAAGTCACTCCTTCTTCACACCTAAAGGGGTAGAAGAGAATTACAATCTTTCCATTTTAAGTAACATTCCATTTTTTTTTGGCCGGTTTCCATATTTAGTAAGTTTTCATTTTTAGAAAGTTTCCTTATATAGAAAAGTTTCCATATTTAGAAGTATTGGATAGGATAACTTGTTTAAATCATTATTACTTTTAAATGAAGTATCTTTGATCAGAATTATACCTTTAGTACTTAGGGTTTCACAATTTACACTTTACACCCTTTCATTACATAAGTTACACTTTAAACCCTTTTAACATTCATAGTTACACATTAAACCCTTCATTTATCAACTTTACACAATGAGTACTTATTTTAATAAGTTATACTAATGAACCTTCAATTATTCACAATTTACACATCAAGTCCCTCAAGTTATCAAAGTTACATATTAAGCCCCTTTACTGTTTACATAAACATGCGTATGACTTCTATTTAAACGAAACGAAACACACTTGTGATCACATATGCTAGTCGTGACATGTTTAGTGTCGCATAGGTTTTTGTTTTATGTTCTTATGTCTCTTCAAAATAACGAACTAAAATCATCAAACGGTCATATAATACGAGTGTTTGACCCATTAACGTGACTTAGTTTAATCATGAAAGTGAAACTACGTAGAAAGCATGAGGAGATGATACAATAACGTGGGTTACATGAAAGTGGCATACCAAAAGTAACAGGTAACTACAATTTGTTGAGAAGTCCAGATTGATTGTTAAAGAACCATAACTTATATTATGTCCCAGCCACTATATTTGATAAGTGCAGCAATGGTTAGATCGACCCCATACACACACGAAATCACCAAGAGACAAAACACATGGTCGACATCAAAATAAAGTGTGCATACGTTCCAACTTACACCCCTCGTTAAACATATTATTACGCATAGGGTTTTCTGTTTTAGTCGCCGTATTAAGGGTCCTAGTAGACAGTTTTTAGAGCTTGGTTATGAGTTGTGTCAAGGTTACTCAAAGCTGAAAACGAGACACCAAATAGGCCACAAACCCGCGACACCAAAACAATTTAAAAGGGCGCATATCTTGTTATTTTATGTGTTTTTATATGTGGCTTATTGATCAATCGTACACCCGTATTTAACCAAACGGAAGGACCAGTTTTACATATCTTTAAGTGTTCACATTTAAGCTTATAAGTCTAATTATTTCATGAGACTTAAGGATTTATACGTGGGGTGATATAAACGAGAAATATTAAATTTAGTTTTATGTTTCCATGATTCTTCCATACGTATGTATATATCAAAGAGAAAAACACGAGGATGATTTAGGGTACCTCAAGGTCGAAACAAGGATTACATGTGACCACAGCCAAAACCCTTCGAACAGCAAACACAATCCCACGTACAAGAACTCTAATCGGACCAAGACACACCACGATCAGCCTTCCATAACAAGTCACAACAATCTCCCTTGTACCTTCTTTGGTCGATCAGTAATGAAGAAAAGAAAGCATGCAGTAGCCGGTTTTGTGTAGGTTATATTTAGGGTTTTATGTGAGTTTGGTGTCGCTGTATAATCGGTATAAGATGAAGGAGAGAATAATGGAAGTCTGAGTTGAAAAGGAGGCGTGCAGAATCTTCAAAAGAAATCAGCCCTAATGCTAGGCGTGATATAGAATATGCAAACAGGTATGGGCCTTGATAATATTATAGTGCATGTGCATAAGGTATGGGCTTTATTATATATTATGGGTTTCAAGTGTGTTTCTGCATGTATGAAACAAAATAGAATGGGACAAGATGACATATGTGGCGTGAGCTTTAATGAGAAAAATGAGAGTTACAAACAGAAAGTCAATCATGTTGTGATATTTATTAAATTAGTTCGTTAGGGAATTATGCCGAAGATCGAGTGGAAATAAAGAGAGGAGTATCATTTTTAAACTTTCCATATTCAATATTTTTATAAAAAAAAAAGTGTGTGCAAGATTTAATATATTTGGCCCTTATTACTACTTAACGTGTGTTTGAATTTTTTTTTTCATAGTTGCGATCTTAAATGTGTACCATTCTTTTATCATAAGTCTTATTATTGTATTTCTTTTATTCATTCAATGTCTTAACGATTTAATCGTCTTTTATGAATTTGAGATCAAAGGGTATTCCGGGTATTTTTCGTGTTCAAAATTTTTGGGTTTTACACATGAGATTTGCCTTTTGATCGATTAAGAGCATCGAACTTTGCTTTTAGGTCATTGTATGACGTTCTCAAATCATTATATTCTTTTTGAATCGTAAGATGCTCTTGTGATGCCAGTTTTTCATGTAATGAAACATTTTGATCTTCAAGATGCGCAAAATATTTTTCATATTTGTCGGTTTCGATTGAAAAATTAGTTTTGGCATCATCAAAATCTTTGGCTTGTTGTGCTAAGATCTTTTCCAATTCAACAACTTTCTTTTGAAGCACAGATTTTTCTTTTTCAAAAAGATGATTTGTTGCGATCTGAGAGTCAGATTTGTTTAAAATTTGATTCTGAACTCTTGATCGTTTGATTGAATCAAACAAGTTTTTGTAAGTCTGTTTCAAATGCTCATTTTCTTTTTGTAATGACGCCACAGCATGTTCCAACTCAATATTTTTTGTATCAAGTTCGTCAAAATCAAATTTGATTTTGGCATCATCACAATTTTCTTCAAAAATCTTCTCTTTTTCTTTAAGCACTGATGTCAAAGGGTTTTCGGAAGACATTTTTACATTTTTCTCCTGTAGTTTGAGTTGGAAAGAGATACTTTGCGCTTCGAGTTTTGCAAGATCTTTCTCAAACTGAGCAGTTTTTTTTGCAATTCTTCTTTGACATCAGCTGCTTCTTTTGAGAGCTCAGTGATTTTCTTTTTGAGACAAAGATTTTCAGATTTCAAAGAAGATGTTTGTTCAAAATGCACATTCTCATACTCATGGCTGACAGATACTGACTTGAATGACTCAATTTGAGTTGTGAAAAATTCTTTTTGAATGTCAAGTATTAAACATTTTTCATCAAATTCATCTTCAAGAGAATGAATGTACTTTAAATCTTCTCTCATTTCAGTGACAAGATGCTTTTCAATGTGATCAATACTTAAGTTGATACCTTTCACACAAGGTTCAATCTCATCTTTTAAAATCTTATTGACTTTAATTTTTAGGCGTAAATCCAATGAAAGAGGATTAGTGTAATCATTATTGGTGTATTGTTGCTTAACACAAATGACTTTTAACGTTTGCTCAATGTGATATTTAAGATTACAAAACTGTTTCCTTGCTTTATTTTGCCATAACTTAGCATCATAAGTAGCAAGTTGAGCTTCTTTAAAATATCTTTTCACATTTGTGTCTTTTCTTTTCAAAGGTCCTTTGGTATATCTGTCAATTGTGTAAAACCATACACAAAGCCATGGTACGAGAATGGGCTTTTTCTTTGTTTTACTTTTAAACGTTTTTCTTCTTCAGATTTTTCTTCATCTTCTGAATTGAGCAGAACATCAGTCGACAAACATTTTCCCAGTTTTCCAGCATCATACAAACTAGGTGTCAACGTTTGCACTTTGTTTAAAACAAGGTTTTTCATTTTTCAAATCATGTTCCAAATTATTTTCCAAATGAGTAGTATTTTCAAAAACCAAGTCCGAATTTTCCGTGATTGACGTCCTCATCTTTAGGAAGAATCCTTTGAAAAGTTTGAACAATTTGTCCTGTTTTTTGAAGTTTTGCTTCAAGATCGTTTTCTCGTTTCAAAAACTCTTGATTTTCATTCATAAGTTTTGTTTTAACAATCTCAAATTTTGAAGTGGTTTTCTAAAGCTTTGAATTTTCACTTTTTAAACCAGAGATCTCTTTTAACAGCGCTTCAACGTTTCTATTGTTAAGTACCATTTGTTCATCCAGTTTTTGAATGGAACATTTTTCACGAAAAACAGCTTCTCTATAACCAACTTCACGTTCTTCTTTTTGTTTTAAAAGTGTTTTGATAGACTCTCCGTTCTTTTCATACTTCCGAGCTTGAGATTTAAGGTTTGAGTTTTCAATTTCAAGTTCAGCTTTTCTTTTTGTTACATTTTCAAAACCTTTTTCCATTTCCTTAAATCTCTCAAGCTCTTTGGTCAATAAGACATTTGCTTGCTTAGCTTCGCGATTGTCCTCTTTGCACTTATCAAGTTCATGTTTGAAATTATTGATTAATGAAGCAAATGAGGCACGATCTTGTTCATAAGTAGATCCATCCTGGGCAAGCTCACCTCCATTAGGATCCATATCTGGAGTTGTAGGAGTGATATTACTATCAAACCGTTCCACCACATATGTGTCGCTACGGAGTCAGGATGCCCATGTCTTTTCATGAGCAAACACATTATCGAACACAACAACATTATCATTATCGTTTGAATGTTGTATCGTAGCCAATATCTCTGTGTCAAATGAAGGTCTGATATGATCATCCTCGGTATCCCAAACAGCTTCTTTCCTGTGTGTACCATCAGCATCCGAATCATACCTTGGACTGCTGCTTTCAACCTGCTGTTCTGAAGATGTATCACTTTCCATGAAAACCAAACGAGCATCTGATGCTTCACCCTCATTGACTGTTTCCTCTTCTGTTTGTTCATCTTTGTCTGTCTCTCTTTCATTCACCTCGGTTTCCTTTAACAACATTTCCCTTTCAATTAGCTCTCTTTCTTTTAACTGCATATCTTTTTCAATATGCTCTCTTTCCCGTTTCTGCTTCTCAATTTCATTTAACTCAACTTCCTCTGCATCAAGTATCTTTTCGAGTTCACCCATGTTATCGATGCATTTAGTTCTGAAGGTCATATAGCTTACCCAAAATCTTTGGTAAAACGCATCGATAAACTCTGACTGGTTCAATAACCAAGGGTTAAATATACTCTGAAGTTGAGTTTTGATCACTTTAAGAGCTTCCTTGCAGTTACGCGTATGAAGTTCTTCTCCATTAAGTAGCTTTTCAAGTTGATTCCGGCTTTGGATGAGTTTTTCTTTGAAATGATGAAATTGGACTCTGATGAAGTATTTAAATGCCTGATCGAACCTTGGTTCATATCCAGATGTATTTATGACCTTCTCAACCTGTGACTTGAACACTTTAAACACTTTCTTTGAATCTCTCTCTTTCATTTGCATTTCCTTTTCCATTTAATTCCGATGTGTGATAAAGTTGATCTTGGATCAGTTCAACGAAATAGGAGTTGAGTTTGTTGTAGGTTAATGCAAGTTGTTGTAGTGAAAATTTGGTCTGAAAACTGAAAAACGTCGATAACTTCTTTTCGGAGTGGATTTCGGCATCGAAGGTTGGGTTGAATGAACTTTAGTTCTTTAAACGTGTCGTTCTCATTGGTCTCACAGTCATTTTGATAGGTAGTACGACGAAAACGGAGTTATGGTTCAAAAGTTATAGTCGTTTCAAGTTTTGTCAACACTTGTTCGAAATTATTATCCTTACTCGAAACTTTTCCTTGTTCGAAACTTTTTGACCCAGCTCGAAAATTATGCTTGTTCAAAACTTTGAGGCTAGTTCGAAATTTTTCAGCTTGATCGAAATTTTCGAGCTTGTTCGAAATTTTCAAGCTAGTTCGAAACTTTCTGCTCGTTCGAAATTTTGAGACTAGTTCGAAATTTTCAAGCTAGTTCGAAACTTTCTAAGACTTTCTAATTCGTACGAATTGAAAGTTTTTCCAAGAGTCGAAGTGTTTTTCTAGCTTATACAAGAAAGAATTACACTGAGTAATCCACAAATCCAAAATAAACTGCCTGAAGAGCTAGTTCGAAAGCTTAGGGTTTTATGACCTAGTTCAAAAAAAGAGGGTTTATGCTAGTTCAAAATTTTGCTAGAAAATTCAAAACTCTAAAAATTCGACCAAGAAACGTTTCTAACCAACATTTTCTTGTACAACCGACCTTAAAAACACTAAAACTTAAAGAAAGTTGCAAACTTTAACACTTTTAAGACCAAAGAAGCTAGCTCGAAAATTTTCAAGAACGCAAAAAGTACGATTTTCAAAACTCAAAATTTTCCCAAAAGCTTGAAATTTTCTTGTGACAAAAGGTTTATAACACTAGTTTGTAATCAAAAAGGTGTTAAAACCCAAAAAAGCATGAAAAGTAAGCTTCTTTTTGAAAAATAACGAGTAGAAATATAGAAAATATTTAGAACCAAAACACAAGAGACTCCTAAATCATTGTTAGGCTCTTGATACCACTTGTTATGACCCAATATTATCACTTCACACACATATAACTTAGATAGAGAGATAAGTATTCTTAGAGAGAGAAAGAGGTAGAAAGAGGTGGAGAGAACTAAGTGAAATAAACCTTGAATATTGTGAACTCCCACACCCTCCTTACAAGCTTAGGAGGGGTTTATATACTTCTTACACTAGGCCTCGATGGGCCTTCTCTTGGACCCTTAATGGGCCGAGCCTTTTGGCTTTACATTTACTACTTGGACTAGCACTATTACTTCTAAGTACACGACTATATATAACTAACTATTACAATACTTGTTGACTCGATAATGATCGTCATCCTAAAATAACAGGAACCGGAGAAGTGTCCACGACGCGGAAAACCGCAAAGATCACAAATGACCTATAGAAAGTACAACGCGTATTAGGCTCGGGGAAATATGTGAAGCTTATACTTAAGTGTTTATACAGTAAATAAACTTGTAATACCCTATGGCAATTTAGTTAAGAGTTTTATAACAAGTCGCGGTTCGAAAAGATATTTATTTATGTTTATATGGTTTAAAATTACAAAGCTGTTAGAATTTTAGTAAAATTTCCGCACAAATTGGGTCGCCATTTCTAAATCGTAAAGGGTAAAATTATGAACTTTATATTCTTAGAAAGTTATGAATCTTTATATTTCAAAAATCAATGCCTCACAACTGCGAACTTCATAACAAGGGTGAAATTACCAATTTACCTGTGTCACTATGCAGTAAATTCCAGCATCCAGTTAGGCTTACCAAAATGAGCACAACTTTTATCTACATGTCTAATGGACATGAGGCCAGTGGGAAAAGTTTTCTACATGTCTTAGCTCAAACTTTTATGTTTTGAAAAACATAAGGTTCTGGGTAAAATTTTAGAGCAATTGGCCTTTTAAAACTGACATACATTTCTGGACTACTTTTAGTGTAGATTTTCACAAAAATTCATCAGGATGAGTTAGGATGTAACGTTTTCGGGGTAATGACCCTGAGTCATGTGGCTAACTCACCATATTTTTATTTTTTCTCAAAAAGCGTTGAGGACAAAATGGCATGGTCGTTTTTACAGATGAAAAATCTAGACAGATTCACTTTTCAAAGTTATATCATCCTACGGCTCCTAAGCTAGGTTTTTTGTATAAATTTTAAAGACCAACCATGAAAAACTCTTTATATAAATAATTAATCATTATGTCCAGAAGTATATGAGTTTCTATATAAAAGTTTGAGTACACACATTCAAATAAAATGATGAAAAGTCATGATCTAGCTTAATAACTCTTGCATTTATAGTATAATCAAACTTAACTATTTATCTAAACCCTAAATTCCTATGAAAACTTGAATCAATTCTTCCAAAACACACATGCAAGAGTTGATAGATCTACCCTAACAATCTTGTGCATAAGTCAAAATAAAATAAATTTGAAGGAAAGGAAAGAGTTAGAAACCTACTAGCACTCTAGGATCTTCAAGTATAGCACCAATGTAGCTAAGAAAATCAAACACCAAGGGTCTCTTTGGTCTTGCTAGGCCACGACCAAAACAGCAAGTTGGGAGGAATATGCAGATTTTTGAGTGAAAAATTAAGTGGTGATGCACTCTATGTTAGTTTAGGACTATATATATGAGGTAAGGTTAATGGAGATACACTTGTCCTCAATTGAGACAAGTGTATGAGTCCTCATCCCTTTGGACGCCACATTGGGGGGGGGGGGGGGTGAGGGAGTTAGTGGAGTTTTTCATGTATTATTTAGGTTATAGTGTGTATTATGGTGTAGTTTTTGCTTTTGCGGAGCAGTTTAGATCCCGATAATTTAAAACGTGTAGTTTTTAAGACATGAAAGTTAAATAAATATCAAAACATAGTATATTTTGTAAAAATGATTACATTTAGTTTAAAATGAGAAATTTTGTTGTTTCATGCATTTCCCGAGCCTTCCGGAGTGTCATAACGTAGTTAAAGCTTAAAACGCGAGCCGAAAACGCATAAAACGTAAAAAGTGCACACTTCGCGTAAAATGGAAAAATAAAATATTCCATATGAAAACAAGTACGTGGAGGAAAATAAATCATATAAACAGGTAGACTAGGCATAGTCTGAATTAATTTAAAGTTTAAATGTACGCGTTATGACGTACGCGAGTAACTTTTCCCGGTAAACCTAATTTACTTAAAATAGAATAATTAAGTAATTTAAAATAGTAAAACTAATGACCTCGAAATTGAGAATTGTTACAAATGACTTCATGTTTATAAACTCAAAGGTAGAAGCATATGGGATGTGTAAAGTAAGAGTAATGACAATAGTAAATGGATGTTTATTTTGGGAATTAGAGGTAAGATTAGACCTCATATAATGGTTGTTCTTGGGGATGGAAGAAATACTTCTTTCTGGTACGATAATTAGTGTCAGATGATTCCTTTGAGCAACATAATCCCAATGAGAGCAAGTTATGATGCTAGACTTAGTGATGATATAAGAGTGGATGATATGATTTTGAATGGTGAATGGATTTGGCCAAAGGAATGGTATACAACCTATCCTAGTCTTAATCAAGTTTATATCCCATGTCTTTATGAGGGGATAAAGGATAGTATGAAGTGGAAGGGTCAAGATGGCAAGCTATACCAATACTCAATGAGGAAAAGTTAGGAAGATTTGAGGATTAATAAACCTAATGTTAGTTGGCAGAAATGGTTTTCTCAAAGTAATCCTAGATACTCATTCATATTGTGGCTGGCTATTAAGGAAAGACTTATGACCCAGGACATAATGATGGTTTGGAATGGTTTAAACAACATGAAGTGTGCTTTATGTGATAAGTGTAATGATTCTCATCGTCATCTTTTTCTTTTTCAAGTGTGGTCTCTCAAAAAAGATATGGTTGATCATGAAGGAGAAAATGGGGTATAGGAGTTAAAGTGTGAATGGCAGAGTATTGTTGGAAAATTTGCTTCTAGTCCATATTCTAACAACATTAAAAGTGTTATGCAAAGATTTTGTTTAGCCTTTATAGTGTATTATGTTTGGAAGGAAAGAAATACCAAAATTTTTACAAATTAAAGAAGAGTAATGATAGGCATGACTAAAAATTGTGCCTAATTTTATGCCTACTCCATTTGATAGTTGACAAATGTTATACACAATTTATCTCACCTAATTTTCACTTTTAGATTTGACACGTGTTACAATCTTATTCTTAGGTATATTTTTAGGCATACAAGTTAGGTACAATAATCATTTTCCATTAAAGAAAGAGCGTGCAAGAAACTGCAAAAACTATAAATGAAAGTGTGAGATTACAATTAATGGGTATAAAAGCGAAGAAGTCTCCACAGGTGGATATAATTGCAAAGGAATGGAAAGTAGAAATGAAGTATGGATAAAAGACACTTTAAATACTATGGTTAATGTTGGTGTTAGAAGGGGGGAATAAGGGTGAAAAGAAAATATACTTAATTAGGGGCGGAGCCAGAAAAAATTTCGAGAGGGGGCAATTTGTTTTTTTATTACATCTAGCAGGATTTAGAACGGAAAAAAACTGTCATTATTGAATTTAATAGTTAGCTCAATAATTAATTAGTTAAAATAATTGTGATCATTGAATGAAATTAATAAAAGTCAAAACTTTAATTTGTAACACTAAATTAGACATGCTTAATAGTGATGCTAGAAGTTAGAACATTATTTCTGTTAATCAATATCGATTTTTATGTGCTAGTAGGAACCATATCGTAAGTTTACGAACTATATTCAAGTAAGTAAAAATTATAAAATTAAAATGTAGTAAAAACTCATTAAGAAAAACTACAAAACCCACATGACTACATCCCAAAACCTAAGGAACATGTTGCTTTCTTCTATCTTTTTCATTTTTAGTTGACTTCTTTCATTTTATCTGGTTATATTCGTCATCCTCTTCACCACAGAAACAAGTTTTTATTCTTAAATGCTTCAAATATTTTCAATGCTTTCCATCCTAAACACTTTACTTTCATTTTCAACAAGTTAGGGGGGGGGGGGGCAAATTCAGAAAATACCTCGAAAATTCAAAAAAATTAAACTACATTTTTTTTCCGGCAAGGGGGCACTTGCCCACCGTGCCCCCCTTTTGGCTCCGCCCATGTACTTAATGTAGAGGGTGATGCCTTTCTTGTATAGTTGCTAAGATTCACATTGTGAGGTATGGAGGTCTGCAATATAATGTGGGTATGGTTTATGTACATTGTTAAAGGAAATGTAGCTCTTAGCATAATAGTATATTTCTGCCTTATCTAGTTTTATCATTGGGTGATGCCTTTCTTTTTCAAAGTTCAAAGTCTTTATGTGAGGTTAAGAGGTCGCTGCATAACAGATTCTCATTTCTGGCATTGAAAAGGAAATATAAAAAGCTAGACGTGGTAGAAGATGAGGCCCTATTAGATGATTATAGTTACATGTATTGTATTGAGCCCATTTGTATTTTGTATAGGCCTAGCCCACATGAGTAGTCTAGAATTATCCTGTAATCTTTATATTCGGTTGTTGGTGATAATGCAAATCAAGGAAATCAATTACCTTCAATATGGTATCAAGCTAGTTAATATCTCTCCTTCTTTTTCTCCAACAAACACGTTCTCCTCCTCCTCCCTCTCACCTCCCTTCTCCACCGATTCAACAGCAAACCCTACCAACTCCTATCAGCAACTATGGCTGGCGACACCACCCCTCCTCCAACTCCACCACCCGCTGAAAAACTTATCCCTTTTAGCATCTCTAGCAAAGTACCTGTAACATTGGACCTGGAAAAAACACAATTTCATCTCTTGGAGCTCCTTCTTTAAAATTCATCTTGGGAGTCTAGGGCTCAAATCACACATCGAAAAAGCAACATCTACTAGCGATCCAGAATGGTCAAAACTTGACGACCTAATAAAAATGTGGATCCTTGGCTCTCTATCTGATTCTCTTCAAGAAGAAGTAGTCTCTACCCCGGGGACTGCTAAAGACTTATGGGACCATATTGAAAAACTCTTTCACGATAACAAAGATGCTCGGGCCATCAACCTTGACAATGAATTACGCTCCATCAAGATCGGGAATCTCTCCATCAACGCCTATTTCACAAAGATTAAATCCATGGCAGATCGGCTTAAGAACCTTGGCACCGTGGTAAGTGAAAAGAACCTTGTCATATATGCTGTAAATGGCCTTGATTCGCGGTTTAACACTGTTGTTAAAATCATACGCCATCAACAACCTTTACCTTCGTTTGAAACCACACGAACCATGCTACTACTTGAGGAATCTACACTCAAAGAGGCACAAGATGGTGGTAATCTTTTGGAAGGGTCAAGTTCATCCCCAACAGCCCTATTAGCCACAAAACCACATACCAGAAACACCTCATCCAATTCTCAAAATAAATCCCATGACCTACCTCAATTATGCAACCATTTTAACAAGGGTAATTGTAAGTTTGGGGATCGTTGCAAATTCATACACGATCATAGGAACCGTGCGGGACTCAACACCAAACCCGTTGGAAATCACCAGCCTAGTCGTACTTCTGGCTTGGCTCAGTTTCACAGTAACACCCACATCTGGGCTCCACCAGGCTTGTATTCCTCTCGCCTGGCCCAACTTCCCTCCCAACCCGCGGCCCAACAACGCCCAGCCCAACACCCTTACTTCCAACAGCCCTCCACCACCGCCCAATCACAACACCCGCAGGCCCACTTTGCTACCCCACCACAGCTGCAACCTGGTATACTCGGCCCAGCCCCATCACCGTACCAATCTCAGGCTACTACTCTCCCTACGGCGTTTAGTACCATGACACTTCAAGACCCGACATGGAATATGGATACAGGTGCCTCTTCTCATTTAAATTCTAGTACAAATAATTTGAGTACCATTTTTAATACACGCTTATTCCCATCAGTACACGTTGGTGACGGTAATACAATTCCCGTCACCAACACCGGACATAGCATTATTCCATCACCTCATCGTCCCCTTCATCTTCATAATGTACTTGTTACACCCAATATAATTAAAAATCTAATTTCTGTCCGACAGTTCACTAGGGATAATAATTGCACTATTGAATTTGACGCTTTTGGTTTTTCTGTGAAGGATTTCTTGACTCGCCATATCCTCCTTCGATGTGACAGCTCGGGTGATCTTTATCCAGTCACCAAGCCTTCTATCCCTAGTGCTTTTGTGTCCACCAGTTCTTCCACATGGCACCAACGCCTTGGTCATCCCGGCGATGAAGTGCTACGTTCTCTTGTGTCTCGTCAATTTATTTCGTGTAATAAAGAAAAGTCTCCACATGTTTGTCATGCCTGCCAACTTGGCAAACATGTGAAGCTTCCTTTTCATACTTCAGATTCTATTGTCGAACATTGTTTTGATGTTATCCACTCTGATTTGTGGACATCTCCTATTGTTAGCTCAAGTGGTTTCAAATATTATGTACTATTTCTTGATCACTTTTCTCATTATCTATGGATTTACCCCCTACGTAATAAATCTGACATGCTCGATAAATTTTTACATTTTCGTAACTATGTTAAAAATCAATTCAAGTGCGAAATTAAAAGTTTCCAATGTGACCATGGTGGTGAGTTCGATAACAATCAACTACACACCCTTTTTGCCAATCATGGAATCCAATTTCAATTCTCTTGCCCTAAGACCTCCCAACAAAATGGCAAAGCCGAACGCATGATACGAACCATAAACAATGTTATACGCACCCTCCTCTTCCAAGCACACCTACCACCCACATTTTGGGTCGAAGCCCTACATATGGCAGCATACCTCCTAAACCTTCTACCTTCTACAGCAATCAACAATGAAATCCCCTTCACTCGCCTTTTTAACAAAGCACCCGACTACACACGCCTACGCATATTTGGGTGTCTCTGCTACCCTCACCTACAATCACCTCACAAACTCGCACCCCGCGCCACCCCTTGTATTTTCTTGGGCTATCCAGCATACCATCGTGGTTTTCGTTGCCTAAACCTCGAAACCAACAAAATCATCCTCTCTCGACACGTCACCTTTGACGAAACACAATTCCCTTACCGCTCTATGACACCCTCCTCTCCACCACCATATACCTTTCTCGAGGACACACCATCCCCCCTCCTCAACTCTCTAATTTCCGACCCCACTCAACACCAGTCCAACACAAACACTACCCACATGGATAACCCTCAACCCAATAGCCATAGCCCAAATACTAACTCTCCATCCGTCCATACTAGAAACCCATCACCTATTCCCCTTCAATCACCACTAAACCAACACAGCCCACACCACAACGACCCTTCTACTTCCCAACCTATCACTGAACCTACCCTAACAGATAACGGGCCTCCTACTGAACCACAACGATCTCACCATATGGTCACACGGTCAAAATCGGGCATTGTCAAACCTATTGACCGCCTCTCCCTTCACACTTTCTCCATTTCTCCAATTCCTAAATCCCCTTCCCATGCTTTAAAAGTCCCCCAGTGGCGTAATGCTATGTATGATGAGTTTAATGCGTTAGTTAAAAATGGCACTTGGATTCTTGTACTGAGACCCTTAGGTGTCAATCTGGTTCGCTCTATGTGGTTATTTAAACACAAATTTCATGCTGACGGTACTTTGAGCCGCTATAAGGCTCGCCTGGTTGCCAATGGTAGTAGCCAGCAACTTGGTGTTGATGTTGATGAGACATTTAGCCCGGTCGTCAAACCGGCTACCATTCGCACGGTCCTTAGTCTTGCAATATCCCGCAATTGGCCAGTTCACCAACTTGATGTTAAGAATGCTTTCCTTAACGGGGATTTATCTGAGACGGTATACATGCATCAGCCTCCCGGTTTTGTTGATCCTCGGTACCCTCACCATGTTTGTCTTTTGCAGAGATCTCTATATGGTCTGAAACAAGCCCCTCGTGCTTGGTTTCAGAGATTTGCAGGTTATGCCACACGAGTCGGATTTTATCACAGTCGATGTGACTCGTCTCTATTTATTTATAGGCAGGGTTCTGAGGTTGCTTACCTACTTATATATGTGGATGAGATTATACTTACAGCTTCTTCCACAGTTGTCCTACAGCAGATCATTGCATCTTTGCACAGTGAGTTTGACATGACTGATCTTGGGCCACTTAACTACTTCCTTGGTATATCTGCTGTTCGACACTCTACAGGGATGTTTTTATCTCAACGACAGTATGCTACTCAGCTTCTTGAGCGTGCTCACATGACTAATTGCAACCCATCTCGGACTCCAGTTGATACAGAGTCTAAACTAGGTCCCGAGGGGGTTCCAGTACAGGATCCTACTTTATATCGCAGTCTTGCAGGTGGGCTTCAGTACCTCACTTTTACTAGACCAGATATATCTTATGCAGTTCAGCAGATCTGTCTTTATATGCACGATCCACGGGAGCCTCACTTTGCTGCTCTCAAACGTATCATGCGATACGTTCAGGGGACTTTGGACTTTGGCTTACACTTATATTCATCCGTGACCACTTCACTTGTTGGTTACACGGATGCTGACTGGGCTGGTTGTCCCTCTACACGACGATCGACCTCTGGGTACTGTGTATTTCTAGGCGATAATTTATTGTCTTGGTCCTCCAAGCGCCAGCACACTCTTTCACGATCCAGTGCCGAAGCAGAGTATCGAGGTGTTGCTAATGTTGTGGCAGAGACTGCATGGCTACGTAATCTGCTACGCGAGTTACATTCTCCATTATCATCTGCCACCCTTGTCTATTGTGACAACGTGAGTGCCATTTATATGTCAGCCAACCCGGTACAACATCAACGGACAAAACACATCGAGATTGACATACACTTTTTCCGTGACTTAGTAACTGCTGGTCAAGTACGTGTTCTACATGTTCCTTCTCGCTACCAGTATGCCGACATCTTCACCAAAGGTCTTCCCTCTGCCTTGTTTGAAGAGTTTCGCTCCAGTTTGAGCGTCCAGCCTCCTCCCGCTCCAACTGCGGGGGTGTATTAGATGATTATAGTTACATGTATTGTATTGAGCTCATTTGTATTTTGTATAGGCCTAGCCCACATGAGTAGTCTAGAATTATCCTGTAATCTTTATATTCGGTTGTTGGTGATAATGCAAATCAAGGAAATCAATTACCTTCAATAGGTAG
Source organism: Artemisia tridentata subsp. tridentata (assembly GCA_021014915.2). NCBI lineage: Eukaryota > Viridiplantae > Streptophyta > Magnoliopsida > Asterales > Asteraceae > Artemisia > Artemisia tridentata. The sequence continues at coordinate 397,899,699 of CP139508.1, forward strand.
AAGATGAGGCCCTCTTATGATTTAGTAGCCATTTGTGAGGATGTAATATGTAAGGTGGTTACTTGATTAAGGAGGGAAATGTGGTCTTCTACTACTTTTCTCATCGTGTCATTTAGGGTGATAGAATTGGTTGTATCTGTAGAGTATAGTTGAATGTTTTTTAGTATGTTTCTCTGAATTAGTTTGAATGATTTCTGTTTCATAGGATGTCTTGATCCGGTTTGTAAATCTCTTGTAAAGATTATATGTTTTTTTGATTAACATATTTTCACCTTTAAAAAAAATACAAAAAGAGCTAAAGAAAATTGACACTACCAGAGTAACAAGTATATACAAACAACAGTGGCATTATCTTATCTCCACTAGTTCAAATGCAGGGTTTATACACACAGAGATTACCAAACTTTCAAGTTATATTCACCTAAGTTACCAATTTTTTATTTTATTTTTTTTTTATTTTTTTTTTTTTGTGTGTGTGACTTTAGGGGTTCGAACTATCAAAATGTGACATTAAGGTTACTGAACTTCCAAAGTGTGTTCAATCAGGTTACCGAACGACTAAAATGACCAAAATACCCTCATTCTTATTTTTGTTAACTACATAAATGGTCCCTGTGGTTCATCCGGTGTTACGGATTCAGTCCAGTTGTCATTTTTTTTCGAATTTTTTTCGAATTTTTTTTTTTAAATTTCCAAAAATCAATTTTTAACTACATAATGTTTTTTCGAAAAAATGACAACTGGACTGAATCTGTAACACCGGATGAAGCACAGGGACCATTTATGTAGTTAACAAAAATAAGAATGAGGGTATTTTGGTCATGTTAGTCGTTCGGTAACCTGATTGAACACACTTTGAAAATTCAGTAACCTTAATATCACATTTTAATAGTTCAAACCCCTAAAGGCAAAAAAAAAAAAGAAAAAAAAAAAAAAAAAAATAAAAAAAAATTGATAACTTAAATGAATAAAACTTGAAAATTTAATAACATTGTGCATAAACCCTTCAAATGCATACCGACATGCAATAAAAGATACTTAGCCCTTTACACGTGTGTACGATCGCCCATAGTTTGAAAATGAAAGATCTTAAATTAAGTTATTGTGGGCTAACTTGAAAAAACAAGAATACAGTAGTTGGCGGAAATCAATTAACTTTACGCTTAAAATCAACGGGCCGTGTACTATATATCATTACTTTTTGGACCGATTGCATGCACTAAAACTAACACGATCAACATCAAGACACATGTCACGAACACGAGAAGACACTGATCAATGGTTCACGGTTTTATTATTCACTCAAGTTCCAATGGAGATTCACATACATATATATCTTCTTATCTTCATATGCAGTAGAATCACTCTATAAAACTAAAATAAATTCTTGATCAAAGCAAAGTATATATCAAGTATAAGTATCTGAGTTGGATCGATATATAATTAAGCGAAATGGTAACTCCTAAAGTACTTACGAGAATACCAAGTATGCGAGACCGTGTTGAAGAAACGCTCGCTGCTCATCGTAATGATATTGTATCTCTCCTTTCCAGGTAATTAAAATCGCGATTATGTTGATTTTATCCCGTTTAAAATTCATTCTTGTAAAAAATGACAAAGATACAACCTTTTTGGTTGATGAGCAGCTTTACATAATGTTAAAAGTCATACAACCAACCTTTCGTTTAGTGGTACGTGAGTGTCCGCAAACCTAGAGCTTGTGGGGTCAAGCGAAGTCATTTGTGAGATATATCGTCATTATGCGAAAAAGATTGCCGTAAAAAGAAATTAAAAAAAAAAATGTTAAAAGTCATAATCAAAGATCAGGTACAAGGACTTAACTAAATTCTCATAAAATTAAATTTTACAGAAGTTTTTTTTATATATTTTGTTTATGATAAAATCAATGACAAATATACTATATGGATCCGAGGGTTAGGCGTATTTTTGGTGTACATGTGTAGGGCCTTTTGGAAATAAACTTTATTTTAGGTTGTTGATGATCTAATGATCACTTTGTACCGCTACAAATTAAAGGATTGTTGGAATGATACATAGTTTTTGTAAAACGTTACTAGGCAACGGCCGCAACGCTAACTGGGATTTACTTATTTAAAACTGGTAAACATATGAGGTTTTTACCTTCGTTAGGTTATCCAAAAAGGCGAGCCTTTTTTTACTCACATGTACCCGGCCACACTTGTTCTCTGGCCACCCCAAATATACACACCTAGCAAGGTTTAGAATCGATATTTGAATCGATTGAACTCTTATGAGGAAACCAATGAACTTATCACTAGGCCCTGGTGATGTGATTTACATATTTGACAATTGATATAATACTTTAAAGTAAGTTAAAAGTTTTGTGTTGTGTTTGTAGGTATGTGGATCAGGGGAAGGGAATCTTGCAGCCACATCACCTTGTTGACGAGCTTGAGAAAATGATTTGTGACGATGATTCGTGTCGCCAAAAACTAGCTGATGGTCCTTTTGGCCAAATCCTCAACTCGGCACAGGTCATTTGTTTATTTATATAACCACGTCAATTTGTGGTTGTTTTTAGTTTGTACTTATTATGTCCTAAGAGCAGTTTGGCTATATACAGGGTACCCTGGAGGCTCAAAATTCCCTTCCACGTCAGCAAAAATCTCTATGGCACCAGAAATCCCACGGCACCACATTCTGGGCGGTACCCACGGCACCAGAAAATATGGTGCCGTCGTCCATTTTTTTTCCCCCCTTTTTTACATAAAATAAAACATACACAATATAACTAAAATAAACTTCATTACATTAAAAAAAACACACATTATATTAAAAAATCAAAATGCATAAAAAAAACCTGATACATAAACATAATAGATAAAAACCTAGTAATTAAGGTTCCATACATGCTCCACAATGTTCGAATATAAAGCATAAAACAAAAGTTTTTTTAATGACAAACTATTAAAAAAAAAAAAAAAAAAAAAAAAAAAAACTATTACGTGGCTTGCATTTTACCACATATATCCTAACCACTTTTGCTTATCATAGTCAAAAAAAAACAAAAAAACAAAAAAACAAACACATCCAACCATATCGTCTTCTTCCTAAAAAAACACACACACACTTATTGCAGCAGTAAACAAAAAGTTCAGGATTATATTTAACAGTCCCAAGCTTCTTCAAATGTCCAATCTCTATGCCTCCAACGTTTAAAATTGCAGCAGGAAAAAAAAAAAAAAAAAGAAAAGAAAAAAAGGAAAATAGCTATGGCGTGGGCTGGTGGCTACGGCGCCAGCCACCATGGCACGACTGGTGGTACCGTGCGCCGTCGGCCATGGTTGGCTGGTGGCCATGGCTTGAGCCATCAGCCATGGGTACCGAGTACTTATTATGTCCTAAAAGGGGTTCGGCTATATACATGATAGCAACGTAAGTTCCTTATGTTTCGTGATCATATGTGTATTCTTTTCGCTCCACTATATGCTAAAAACTTACAAATTCTGTTGCGTGATCATACTTCCTCTGACATGTCAGGGGTATTTTGGTAATTTTAAAATGTTGACACGTTATCAATAAGTATGATATACCGAGACAAAATATGAAAGGCAGGGGAAAAATGGTACACGCATAGTAAGAGCGGACGGTGTGGAGCTCTTCGTGGCTCGCCATGGGTGACATGGCAGCTCGCCATGACACCATCCCAACTTGCCGTCCACCGTGGGTGGCCTCCTCTTCTGCACGGCGAGGTGAATTTTGTACTTGTTTGTCAGATCTAAACGTTACCAAACGTTGAAATATGAATTTCGACCTTTTTTTTTTTTTTTTTTTTTTTTTTTATATTGACACTATAAATACTACCATATTTTTACAAATTCCACTCAACCTTTCACACTAAACTCTATAAAATAATAATCAATAAATAATAATCAATAAACATGAGTGCATCATCTTATTCCGACGAAAGTGATTTTGAAGAAATATCGAAGCTCGAGATGATTTTCAAGAATATGAGCAATCGTTGCAGCAACAAGAAGTCGGAAGTTCACAACGACGTAGATACATCCCACGTGAACGTGAAGTTTCCGAAGCACGTCTAATGGCCGACTATTTTGGTGACAACCCAAAATATCTAGACGAGAATTTTAGACGTCGCTATCGTATGAGCCGTAAACTATTTTTAGAAATAGTACAAGGTATTGAAACATATATTCAAACTCATCATCCTCTTCTCAAGCATTTTGATTTCTTTAGAGTCCGACCTGATGCTAGAGGTGTAATGAGTTTTAGTTTGATTATGAAATGCACATGTGACCTACGCCAATGGGAACAATTTCAACAACCGCAACAACAACAACATAATTAGTAATTTGATGTATTTCTTAAGTTGCGTATGTCTTTTACCCTTTTTTTTGGTATCGTTAGTTTATGTTTCATATGTGTTTAAATTTGATGTATTGTATTTTTATTTTTTATGAAATAAATTTAGTTTATTTGGAAATTTAAATAAAAAAATAAAATAAAAAGTGGTGGGACCGAGTAAGTTGTGGTTTGTTATGACAAGTGGGTTGTAAAAGGAGGTTTGTCATGGTGACGTGGCACCCCGTGGGACCCAAATGAGTAGTTTTCGGATGGCATGACACCCATTGCTCTAATGCAACATGAAAGAAATTACATTGCTATTAAACCCGTCCCAAAATTACTGTTGGCATACATAGAAGCACATAATTTTAAAAAATTGCAATCGTCATAGTGTGCGGTGTGCCCAAAAAATATCTATTTAACTTTTAAAAGCTTTTTGGTTTGTTGAAAAATTAGAAGAAAGATCATCACATAGACACATATAACATATTGTGTAGTATCTACAACGGGACACTATGTTAATACTTGTATTAGTTCTTTTTTCCTTTCTAAATATTTGTTAAGCTGGCTTTGTTCGTCACTGGTTACCACTAGTATAGTAGGAAAATGTGATTTTTCACATGTAATGTTCCCTTTGTATTTTCACTTCAATTAGTGTGTGTGCGTGTGTGTGTGTGCTAGTGCGTTTTTTTTTAATTATTATTAGAGTTAACTACATTTTTGGTCCTCGTGGTTTATCGGTATAACAATTTTAGTCCAATAGTTTGAAATGTAACGGATCTTGTCCTATTTTCGCTGACCCGTAACACTTTTGGTCCATTTTGCGTTAACCGTTAGTTCGACTTGTTAAAAAAACGTGAAATGACTAAAATACTCTCGAATGATTATGTACAATGACTAAAATGCCCTTTTTAACATCATCATCCACGAAAAAAGATAGATCTGCACCCATTTTATTTCATTAAAGTACCTTCACTTCTTAACACGCTAAATCTCCCAAATCAAACTCAAGTAAATGAAAAATAAAGCTATAACAACACCACCATCTGCCATCTGCATAAACACTTACCTTATTTCATTAAAGTACCTTCCCTTCTTTAACATTCCAGCCAACACACAAACAAGATCAAAAACCAAACACACTTTAACCAAAAAAAAAAAAAAAAAAAAGAAAAAAAAAAAGAAGAAGCATGTTCTTCAAATCCCCACCATATTCATTATACCCATCACGACCCCCCTCCCAATTGCCGCCACCACAAAACTGTGTTTTCGTTAAAAAGAATCAAAATCCCATTTTCCCCATTTTTAACAACACCCATTTTGTCAATTTTGCTTCTAGGGTTACACCAAACCCTAACCCTAATTTCAAAATTAGGACCTTTTACAGAAATAAAAAACATGGGTTTTGTAAAGGAGTGAAATTAACAAGTGGGTTTTGTAAAGGACTGGGTATCTTGCGTGGAAGATGATGGTCTCTTAGTTGTCCAGCATCTCCATCAGTACAAGTTCCGACTACCTCTGCCGGCTCAGGCGATAAATCTGCAACTTCCGACAACTCCAAAGTCCAAACGTCATCTTCTTCATCTTCTCAAAAGTCTACCACAACCCCACCACACTACACAGCAAATCACGCAGTTACTTTTTTATTTTGTTTCTATTACAGTATTTACCAAAATATGAATACAAACAGCAAGTGAAATGAATAGAAAACCACTAAAGAATAAAACTTTATTGCGGCTAAGATGCCAACCAGCCATACCCATTTGAGTTGGTGTTGTTGTTGGGGGCATTTGAGTTGGTTGAAGGAGTGTTTTTGGGATTGGATTGTGGATGAAGGGAGGTAAAATATAAGTGATTGGTATGGTTTAACAAGAATTTTTGTGAGTTCTATTGTTTTTGTTGTTGGTGTGTTTTGTGAATCTTGGAGATGAGTAAAGAAGTGATCACCGACTCTTGTGTTTATATGTATCTGTATGTAAAAATGCTTGAAAAGACAAATATACCCTTGTATTTAACAGTCAACGAAAGTCAAACTGACGGCATTAGTAAAAATGGACCAAACCCATTACGGGTCAGCGAAAATAGGACAAGATCCGTTACATTTCAAACTATTGGACCAAAATCGTTATACCCGATAAACCACGAGGACCAAAAATGTAGTTATTATTATTACTCTTATTATTATTAATTAATTAATTAACTTATTTATTTATTTATTTTTTAAAATATAGGAAGGCATAATTCTACCTCCCTACGTAACTTTTGCGGTTCGTCCAAGACCTGGTGTTTGGGAATTTTTGCGTTTGAATGTAAACGAACTAAGCGTAGAGCAGCTGACTGTTACTGAATTCCTTGCTTTTAAGGAGGAACTTGTAGATGGACAGTGAGTAGCTACTTAACTTTATTCTCTTTGTCTTTCATATGCAGAAAAATAACATAAATGTGGCTGATAAAAATGTTCTTGTCTTATAGGAGTAGGAGCCCCTTTGTACTCGAACTGGATTTCGAGCCATTTAATGCTACGTTCCCTCGAATGTCACGTTCTTCATCCATTGGCAACGGGGTTCAATTCCTCAATCGCCACCTCTCTTCAATCATGTTCCGCAACAAAGATTGTATGGAGCCGATTCTGGATTTCCTTCGTGCCCACAAACATAAAGGATACGTGAGTTTAATTCATTGGTTTTCCTATAACAATTCATTTCGATAGTCTTGCTAATGATTTTACCCTTTAATGATATTTTCCTAGGTAATGATGTTGAATGACCGAATACATAACATATCTAAACTCGAGTCTTGTTTGGGAAAGGCAGATGATTATCTCTCTAAACTTCCACCTGATACACCCTATTCTGAATTTGAATATGCGTAAGTGTATCAAACCTTATACGTCAAAATATAGCGACCATTATTCCCTTCAAGTCCATAATATGCTGTTGGATTTTTGTGATGCAGATTGCAAGGAATGGGGTTTGAAAGAGGTTGGGGAGAGAATGCTGAAAGAGTTCTTAGTATGATGCATCTCCTTTCTGACATTCTTCAAGCACCCGATCCCTCCATTCTCGAAAAGTTTCTAGGAAAGATTCCAATGATCTTCAATGTTGTCGTATTATCAGTGCATGGTTTCTTCGGGCAAGCAAACGTTTTGGGCTTGCCAGATACTGGTGGCCAGGTACATTATTTCATAATCAACCAACAATTTGACCTTTGTTCCATGGTTATATCCATTTTATCGTGTTTGCTTTTTGTGTAGGCGAGTAGTAATCACTTACTATTTGTATTTCAAATGCAGGTCGTATATATATTGGATCAAGTGCGTTCCTTGGAGAATGAGATGTTACTTAAAATAAGGCATCAAGGACTGGATATCAAACCCAAGATTCTGATTGTACGTATTAGTATGCGAGCTCAGTTAATGCTTATGCATTTGCTTTAATAATCAATCAATGCCTTTTTCGTTCCATTATATTATACTCATTTCAGGTAACTCGGTTGATACCTAATGCCAAAGGTACTTCATGCAACCAACGATTAGAGAGAGTTACCGGAACAGAACATACATATATATTACGTGTTCCTTTTAGGACTGAGAAAGGGATTCTTCGTAAATGGATCTCAAGATTTGATGTATGGCCTTATCTCGAGAAGTTTACAGAGGTAGCACAATCTAGTATACCAAAGTGTTTCTTACATAAAATATCAGCATGCATTTTCAATTGTCATGTTTTAGTCATTGTATTTTTTTTTGCTTGTGCATCGGAATCATTAAAAGGTTGTTTTACGTCCTGCTTGAATTAGTAAAGCATGGCTGCAAGATGCATTTCTGAAAAAGAAAAAAAATGGTATGGCAACAGAATGACTAAACGATACACAATAACACAAAGCCATCATTTAGTGATTAAGATGTTTTCCAAACACTCACAATGACTAAAATGGACAAATGTAGAAGTACGTTGTGTTTTTATTTAGATTAAAAACCCTACAGTAAATTATCGTCATATTTTTTTTTTATTTTTAGATCCTTACAATAATTGTGGTGTTTGATTTTTTTATTAGGACGCAGCAAGCGAAATTTCAGCCGAGTTACAGGGTGTTCCTGATCTGTTAATCGGAAACTACAGTGACGGAAATTTAGTTGCCTCATTGCTATCTTACAAAATGGGAGTTACCCAGGTAAGAAATATTTGTCTCTGGATATGTTCACGTAAGTCTAATATAGCGATATGGTTACGAGCACAATCCTAAAATTCTTGATATACCACAGTGCAACATTGCACATGCTTTGGAGAAAACAAAGTATCCAGATTCCGACTTATATTGGAAGAAGTTTGACGAGAAATACCACTTTTCATGTCAATTCACTGCGGATCTTTTAGCCATGAATAATGCGGATTTTATCATCACCAGCACATACCAAGAAATTGCAGGATCGTAAGTGCTGTCCGAATCAATGATATTGAATTTGATGTTTTTTTAGTGGTCTAATGTTATTTTGTTCGTTTTAGGAAAAATACTGTTGGGCAATATGAAAGTCATGCAGCTTTCACTCTTCCAGGCCAGTACAGAGTTGTTCACGGTATTGATGTCTTTGATCCAAAATTCAACATTGTGTCCCCAGGGTCAGATATGACAATTTACTTCTCGTATGCTGAAAAAGAGAGACGGCTCACATCTTTACATGCCGCAATTGAGAAGTTATTGTACGACCCTGAACAGAACGATGTCCATGTGTGAGTCATTTCTTGGTTCCGTTTTTCTTTTTTCAGTAGGCCTTTATATCAATTTACTTGCAAAAGATGTGTTCACGAGATATTGTTTTTGAAAAAGACGGGCTTGCTAGATTTTATTCCCCTGCCTTTACTAATGTGCTGTGTGATGGATGGGGTAATCCGTAATCTGAACCTAGTTTGAATCAAATAGTTTGGTCCTCAACAGCTAGTGTCTAATTTTATTGTTCAAACTTGATGCAGTGGCAATATAAGTGATCATTCTAAACCAATGATTTTCTCGATGGCGAGGCTTGACCATGTGAAAAACATCACGGGTCTGGTGGAGTGTTACGCCAAAAATAGCAAGCTGCGGGAGTTGGCAAACCTTGTTGTCGTTGCTGGTTACAACGACGTAAAGAAGTCAAGTGACAGAGAAGAAATTTCAGAAATAGAGAAAATGCATAATCTTATGAAGGAATACAAATTAGATGGTCAAATGAGATGGATATCATCCCAAACAAATCGAGCTCGAAACGGTGAGCTCTATCGCTATATTGCTGATGGAAGGGGTATATTTGTCCAGGTATATTTTATTAGCATTTGTTTAACATTCATACTTCACTCGCATTATTTGTACTAATTAAATTGTCCTCATCAGCCTGCATTCTATGAAGCTTTTGGACTTACGGTGGTGGAAGCTATGACATGTGGCCTTCCAACATTTGCCACTTGTCATGGTGGTCCTGCGGAGATCATTGAAGATGGTGTGTCGGGGTTCCATATTGATCCATATCATCCTGAAAAGACGTCAGCTGCCATGACTGATTTTTTTCAGAAATGTAACGAGGACAAAAGTTATTGGGTGAAGATATCTGAAGGCGGACTTAAAAGAATACAAGAAAGGTTACTATATCTCTTAACGACATTCTTAGCAATTCTTTGGAAATTGATTAGTTAAAAGATTGTATTATTATAGGTACACTTGGAAGATCTATGCTGAACGGTTGATGACACTAGCTGGAGTTTACAGCTTTTGGAAGTATGTCTCAAAACTGGAGAGGCGTGAGACTCGACGATACCTTGAGATGTTCTATATTCTAAAGTTCCGTGAACTGGTGAGATTCTTAGCTTATTGCATTGTTATACACTTGAAATTACGTTAATTATAATTCCATATAATAGCAATGTGCTTTGCAAAATGATCCTATTTGGTATATATTTATATTTTGTGTCCTGGATTGGTAATTTAAGTTGATCACAATTTACCGATGCAATAAATACAAAAATTCTGTTGATACTGTTCGGCGTTAATATCCTAGTAAAAAAAATTTTGGCCACGTTTAGAATTTTCTTATTTTAACTTTAGTAACCAAAGCATAGTAGCTCGTTTAGAAAACTTTTGTTAGGACATAAAAAGAATTTAGTACCAACTTAGACCATCTCGGAGTACGTGCAAGTTAGTTTATACTTTATAGAGATGCCCTTTTAAGGAACAAAAATAATGTTTGCACAGTCAAATATTAGTTTGAGAACAATGTTTAGTCAGCATAACTCTGCGTGAATACATTATCTAATCTATGTGTTTATATATGGTTTGATTTTACTCTGTTGAGCAGGTGAAGTCGGTTCCGCTATCTGTTGATGACGAGCCATAGATTACTTGGTATAATATTTTCTGCACGGTTTACTCGTACTGTAAATAGGAAGCCTAATGGTATTACGCTCTCTAAATGCAAGTCAATTTGTCGTCTCCCCACAAATTGATATCGTCTCTCCAGTTGTATAAATAACGTAAGAAGCAATAATATTAGGACCGCGCTATGTGACAATGTGTGGTCTCAAATCCTATGTTGTACTTGTTTTCATTCGGATAATAGTATATGTCCGAACTAGTGTCACGGCGACATGTAGTGTTGTATAAACTAGTATTCTACGTGATGGGATACGCATGCTGGTCCCCATGTTTATATCTTGTGTGAAATAGTCTTGGTTTTCTTGTCATGCATTGGATATTAAGTTACCGTCGTTTCAAATATCATGTGATTACTATTAAGTTTAAATTACAAGGTTAAGCAATTAGCCCTCAAAAAATGTAATTTTAGAAACTAACCCCGACTTACGCAAATTGTTTGCGAACCAATTGAGAAAAATTAGAGAACCAATTAGGTTCACGTTACAAAATAGACTTAAGCGTCGGCTCTAAGCGTGGCTGAGACGCGATAAGACGTGAGGCGTGGCGTGAGATGAGACGCGATAAGACGTGAGGCGGGATGTCATTTTTTAAGTGTTTTTAAATAATCTGGTTATAGTGTTATGCAGACAACGTATATGGGTTGGATATTCGCAATATGGGCCAGATATTTGGGTGTTTTTGAAAGAAATGAAGAACATTATGTAAAGGTAGTTTCTTGACTTTATTTTTTTGTATAAGACTTTTTACAAACTCTATATATATGATAAATATATAAATCTCTAAATATTTTGTGTAGTCGCGACTTAAAAATGCCGTGGCTTGATTATTGTTCCTAAGACGTGAGGCTTGATCATGCCGTCGTGTCACGCCTCACGCTATTTATATCATCGGAACCGATATCTATTTTCACAAATGATTTGCGGATTGCAAATTGGTTCGCAAATTTTAAGATAACTAAATTGCAAACTACGGAAATTGCGTAATGACGGTGTTCGCCTTTTTTCATATATACTGTCTGTGATCGTGATTTTGTAAACATTTCTCAATCATTTGCAAATGCAAAATGAATGGCTATTTTGTCAATTTACTAAAAACATGGTTACAAACAAACTTCGTCTGATTATTTGAATTATTAGCCAAAAGTTTACTAGATACACTATTCTAGATGGAAGATAGCCGGTGCGTGTTACATCCGTTAATAAGAAACCCACCTACAATAATACATATATAGACTTTGAATTTTGCATTCACCGTCAACGTCTATTGCACTTGTATCTACTTGCGGAATGTGGAAACTTTGTCACCCGGTACATGGGTCATTTTCAATTCTTGGGACCTTTAACCAAGATACATTTTTTTTAAAGAGGAATTAATTATATGGAATGTAAGAACTAGCAAGATAATTAATAGATATGATATGATGCTAGTAAATTACTACAACACTAGCTAATGTTGGCGTATGTATACGAATGGCTCATGTGATCCGGCCGTTCGGAGGGAATGAAATCATCCGGCAAAGCCGGAGGACCCCTGAACTATGTGGCCAACACAACTGTTAACAATAGGACAAGTGACATTACCTTTTGGACAGATGGCAGCAGAAGACACCGCCGCCACCGCCCAGGATTTACGGGATCATGTCTGGGACACGTTCCCAGAAAATCCAGCGCCGCCATTTCAGGTACCAAAGCTGGGTGCTATAAATACCCAGCTCATTTACTACCCTCAACCAACTCTGACTATCCATATTTACTCCATATTACTGTTTAGAGTCCCTCGGTATATCCGATACTTACTCTCACGCCGGAGGTGGGTCCTGGGATAACACCCGGGGCGAGCCTAACGCGTGCTGTTGTGTGCAGATATCCGGAAGACCCTCCAAAGCCGAAGGGATCAGCATCTAAACCTTTCGGAGGAACGCTCATCTGGTTCATCCGAAAGGCCTCATTTGCTTGTCTGAAGTGGTTACAGAAAATTACTTCAACAAATTGGCGCCATCCGTGGGACCTTTCATTCGATCTACCTGAGGTCTAGAATGGCTGGTTTTACACCCGTTACACCCATTACACCCGTTACACCCATTACACCCATCCAAAACACAGGAGGAGCTGGGGGATCCGGGGGGCGGACTAGACCCTCCGGATACTCAGGCGATTGAAGGTCACATATCGGCCCTCAAGGAATTGTTCAAGCGGCAAGGCAACCGCGACTTGGTGAGCTCCATGATGTTGAGATTTGAGGACGAACATACGGATACCGAAGAGGAATATGGCGAAAGACCGCTACGCAGTAAGGGGAAAGTAGTGGTGGATGATGACCTGAGCAAGCCGTTCAAGGAGGTGATAAAATGTCCATTCACAAGAAGGATCATCGAGTTCTCAGCTCCCAAGCATAAAATTCCGACAAACCTTAAATTATACGATGGAACAAAAGACCCGGACGATCATATCAATCGTTTCACTGGAGCGGGGAATCATGAGGAATGGCCCATGCCCGTGTGGTGCCGAATGTTCCAACAAACTCTGGATGGCAAGGCCAGAGGATGGTTCGACAAATTGCCAACAGGAAGCATAGATAGACACAGAAGAGTGGGCGGACGCCCTTATCAGTTTCCCACCGATTCGTTCGGAGGATATGTCTGACGAACCGTTAGTTATCGAGGCCGAAGTAGAAGAACGGATTGTACAAGGGGTTTATGTTGACCTCGGCGCTTCAGTAGAAGTAATGTATGAGCACTATTTCAAAGGCTTGGGCCCTGATGAACTCAAATAAGTACATTTTATTACTATCATTTATCCTATTTATTTGACTTGTTTTATTATATTATGTATGAGGATTGATACTTAATCGTTTACTTTTGTAATTCTCAGGTAAAAACAAGCATTTGGTAAAACTTGGCGATTTTGGACTAATTATGGAGCAAAACAAGCAAGAAGTTAAGAGTCTACTGAAATGTACAAGATCAAGACAATCTGCTCCAGATGCGCCGCATCTCACCTATTACATACGGCGCATCACTATCAAGATTTCACCAGATACGATCCAAGATACAAGAGGACATGCGCCGCATCTATTTATGGAGTTACGCCGCATCTTCTGGCGGTGTACGAATATTCCTGAATATATTAATCTTAGACCCCACACGAAGTTAAGTCAATGCGCCGCATCTACTTACTAGATGCGCCGCATCTACTTACTAGATGCGCCGCATCTTACCCTCAGACAGAAACTATAAATACCCCAAGACCAGACGAATTCCGTAGCTTTAGTCAACACATATTATATACGAAGTACAGAAACCTAAGGCCGAATTCAGACGAATAGGCAGCACAAGACACACCCGAACGAAGATACAAGAGCTGTAAGAAGGTGCTGCATGTGTTTAATTCATTAAGTAGTTTTGTTTTATTGTGTTAGTAAACTTTAATTCATCAGGATTGGTGGCTTGTGTAATGTGACAACGGAAAGGTTGCACTCCCTTAAAACTGCTTTCCCATCAATTAAAGTTTATATGTTGATGTCTTTGGTTACTACTTATTAGTGCATTGATAACCTCTGTGTTTATTAGTGGCCTGCACATTTGACTACGGAAGAGAATATGGCTCCCACGGTTGTTACTAAATTGATCACTTAGGAATAACTTTTAGACATAAGTAATCATTAAGGGTTTACTCGCCGATAAGAATAGGACCAACGAGAAAGGGTTAACTACATACACTTCATATAAAACTAGCAATAAAACAAGTGACAAACTACTTATCTATCAGGACAGGTCTTCTTATTATCTCGTGTATTTATCTGTGTACGTGTGTGCTATTCGCTGATTCGTGCCTATTGGTTTAGTTTATTATTTAATTGCAACCAAATCGTGCCAGTCTCTCAGGCTGAAACCCCCTTGCGTTAGATTAGGTTGTATAGCTAACTTAATATATTAAAATACTGATTAGAATAACTAGATAATACGTTCCACTCTTAGTGATCGACACTCTACTTAGCATTATATTCATACTGACCGGGTACACTGCTCGTTAAGTGTGTGTGTTATTGATAAGTCGGCTAAATATAAATTTAAAACTTGAGTAGGCATTAATACTGCTAAACCGCAACGACACATCGCACGCATCAAGTTTTTGGCGCCGCTGTCGGGGAGTGAATTGTTATTATCTGTTAATTTGATTAGTATTTTAATTAGGTTTTTAATTTTTTTTATCTAACCGCTAATTCTGTGTTGTATATTAGATTAAATTGCATTCATTGTATTATTTTGCATATTTTCTGTTTTTGTGTGTTATTTGTTTGCTTTTATTTGTGTTTATTTTCGTTTGTGTTTTTATTTGTTTTTATTTTTTCGTTTTTTTTTTTTTTTTTTGTATTCTGCTATCGTTGTACTGAGCTAAATCGAACGATACGGCCCATCTGATTTCTCAGATACGGCGTATTGCGTTTAATTTTTATAAAATACAACGCGTTTAATTAATTCGATACGACGCATCTTTTCCCCAAGATACGGCGTATCTGTTTTTAAGGAAAATTTTTTTTTTCTAAACGATTAACGCCATACGACGCATCTGCTTCAGCAGATACGGCGTATCTATTATTTTAATTAAAAATAGTTTTCGAATTATTAAGCAGATACGATGCATCGATCTCTGTCGATACGGCGTATCTTCTGAATCAAAAATCTTATATTTTTGAAACGTAACGAAAATACGGCGCATTAACTTTTGTTAATACGACGCATTTAATTTTATTAAATATCGATTTTTGATAATTAAAATTGATACGGCGCATTCTGATTCCTAAGCGGCGTATCTATTTTCTGAATAAAGTCTGATTTAATTTTAACGATTATAAGATACGGCGTATCCAACTTTTTGGATACGGCGCATCGTCTGCAGATATCAGTAACTTTTATTTTTCTTATCTCCGAACGGAAATTACTCTGACCCTTATACCTGGAAACTTTTACTTTGAAATCTACCTCTCTTTGATTTTCAGGAACAATGTTCGATATTTTCCCCAACTTGTTCGGAAGACCCCGAAGAAATTTTACCATGGAAGAGTTTGCACTATAAATCGCTCATGCCAATGAAAAAGAACATCATGAAGCAAGAAATTTTATTAATGAATTCAAAGGCAGTCATGAGCTGCTACTAAAGGAACAAAACAACATGATTTATGGATTGGCAATTGAAGTGCACCAATTGTCAACGGTGCTTAACAGGGTTCTTTTGGTAAAGCAGGACTTGAAAGGGATTACAACTAGAGGAGGAAAGTCAACCTTTCAAATCGGAGAGACACCCGAGGATGACGGTACAAACAAGATTTCCCCTGAATTTTTATCACCTGAGCAAGAGCAACCAAAAGAGACTAATCCAGAACCTGTAATCAGAGAAGAACCTTCTGTTGAACCTAAACGATCAACACTACCTTTCCCACATAGGGTAAGGAAAGAGAAAGAAGATGCCTATCAAAAGAAATTCCTGGAGAATCTCAAGCAGTTGCAGCTAAGCATACCATTTATGGAAGCCCTAGTGCAAATGCCAAAATATGCTAAATATCTGAAGAGCTTGCTTACAAACAAGTCTAAACTTGAAGAGGCTTGCACAATAACAATGGGGAAAAGAAGCTCAGCTGCATTGCTCAACAAACTTCCGTCTAAAGAAAAAGATCCAGGGAGTTTCACTATTCCTTGTCAAATTAAAAATTTGCATATTGAAAATGCTTTAGCCGACCTAGGAGCTAGTATAAGTCTTATGCCCTCTTCTATGTATGATAAATTAGGTCTTGGTGAACCAAAACCTACTAGGATGTGCTTAGAACTAGCTGATAGGTCCATACAATACCCATTAGGAATAGCTGAAAATATATTAATAAAAGTTGATAAATTTGAATTACCTATCGACTTTGTTATCCTCGATATGCCTGAAAATTCTAGAACTCCTATAATATTAGGACGACCATTTTTAGCCACTGCTAGGGCCATAATTGATGTTTTTAATAAAAAGATAACTCTTACCATAGGAACAGATGAGGTTGAGTTTAACATGGAACAATCTATGAGTAAAGGTAATTCCGATGACGATGAATGCTATAATATCGACGTTTCTGATGACATGATTAATCAATTTACTCAAAAATTGTTAAAAAGTAATTTGCTTGATTCTTTTCTGCTTAAAAATTTAGAAAACACAATTGCTATAGAAGATCAAGTTGATGAGAATACTATTGATTATAATTTAGCTGCTGACTCTGCTGTATGTAACGCGATACGGCGCATCAAAAATATCGATGCGGCGCATCTATCTGATGACAGCAGCAATATAATTAAAGAACAAGTTTATTCAGCTAGTGCTACTGAAATTGATAATGTTAAACCTGTGCTTAAGGATCTCCCTTCTACTTTGGAGTATGCCTATCTCAATGGGAACACTAATTCGCCCGTTATTATTGCATCTGACTTAACGCCAAAAGAAAAGGAATCACTTTTGCAGGTACTGTATAAACGAAGAGGAGCATTAGCATGGAGTATGTCTGATATTAAGGGAATTAGCCCGTCATTTTGTACGCATAAAATCCTTATGGAGGATGAATTCAAGCCAACTATCCAACCTCAAAGGCGTTTGAATCCAAAAGTCCAAGATGTGGTGAAAAATGAAATTGTGAAATTACTTGACTCCGGACTTATCTACCCAATTTCCGACAGCTCGTGGGTCAGTCCTATCCACGTCGTACCAAAAAAAAGAGGAATGACGGTAGTACTCAATGACGAAAATGAGCTAATCCCTTCAAGAACCGTTACTGGATGGAGAGTTTGCATCGACTATCGCAAACTCAATGATGCTACGCGAAAAGATCACTTCCCTCTTCCATTCATTGATCAAATGTTAGAAAGACTATCAGGTCATGATTATTATTGTTTTTTAGATGGTTTTTCAGGTTTCTTCCAAATACCCATAGCCCCCGAGGATCAAGAGAAGACGACTTTCACCTGCCCTTATGGAACCTTCGCCTATAGGAGAATGCCGTTCAGACTATGCAACGCCCCTGCTACTTTCCAACGTTGTATGACGGCTATCTTCCATGATATGGTAGAAGACTTTATGGAAGTCTTCATGGACGACTTCTCGGTGTTCGGTAACTCATTTAGTGATTGTCTATTTAAACTTGATAAAATGCTTGCTAGGTGTGAAGAAACTAACCTTGTTCTTAATTGGGAAAAATGTCATTTTATGGTTAGAGAGGGAATTGTGTTAGGACATAAGATTTCTAGGAAAGGTATAGAAGTCGATAAAGCTAAAATTGATGTAATTGCCAAACTACCTTACCCCACTAATGTAAAAGGTGTTAGAAGTTTTTTAGGGCATGCTGGATTCTATCGTAGGTTCATAAAGGATTTTTCAATGATATCTAGGCCTATGACCCAATTACTGCTAAAAGATGCGAAGTTTGACTTTTCTAAAGATTGCAAAAAGGCATTTAACATACTTAAGGAAAAGCTAACTTCTGCACCAATTATAATTTCACCGGATTGGAATCTGCCTTTTGAACTAATGTGTGATGCTAGTGATTTTGCTGTTGGAGCTGTACTTGGTCAAAAGATTGATAAGAAATTTAAGCCGATTTATTATGCTAGCAAAACACTGAATAATGCCCAAGAACATTACACCACCACGGAAAAAGAACTTTTAGCAGTAGTTTTTGCATTCGATAAATTTAGATCATATCTTATATTGTCAAAAACTATGGTTTACACTGACCATTCTGCTTTGAAGTATTTGTTCAATAAACAGGATGCCAAGCCAAGGCTTATTAGGTGGGTTTTATTGCTCCAAGGATTCGATATTGAAATTAAAGATAAAAAGGGTGCCGAGAATCTAGCTGCTGACCACTTATCTAGACTTGAAAACCCTGATATGGAGGTGCTTGACGAAAGGGAAATTGCTGATGACTTTCCTGATGAACACCTTATGATGGTAGGAATTAAGAGCAATAATAATGGACCATGGTATGCCGACTTTATAAACTTTATTGTTGCAAATGAAATTCCAAAAGGGTTAACATCCGACGAGAAAAGAAAGTTTCTAACTCGCGCTAGCGAGTATATTTGGGATGAACCTTATGCCTTTAAATTATGTCCTGACAATATTATACGAAGATGCGTAGATGGTGATGACATCCCAGCAATATTGGCACATTGCCATTCAGGGCCAACGGGGGGACATCACGGTGCAGTCATAACAAGAAGAAAGATCCTTGATGCAGGATTTTATTGGCCCACTATGTTGGATGATGCAAAAGACTATATAAAAGGATGTGATGCGTGTCAACGATCCGGGAATATAACATCAAGAAACGAAATGCCGCAAAACTATATCCATGTGTGTGAAGTTTTCGACATATGGGGATTGGACTTCATGGGACCGTTTCCTGAATCTAAAGGTAATAAATATATTTTGGTTGCTGTTGATTACGTATCAAAATGGGTCGAAGCGCAAGCATTACCAACTAACGACAGCAAGGTAGTACTTAAATTTTTGCAAAGTTTGTTCTCTAGGTTTGGAATTCCTAAGGCATTAATTAGTGATAGGGGAACACACTTTTGTAATCACCATCTGGGAAGAGCCTTGCAGAAATATGGAGTATATCATAGGGTTTCCACCGCGTACCATCCTCAATCCAATGGGCAAACTGAAGTAACCAATAGGGCTATAAAGCGAATTCTTGAAAAAACGACTGGATATAATCCAAAAGGGTGGTCTGACAAGTTAAATGATGCTTTATGGGCATTCCGTACAGCCTATAAGACACCAACGGGATGCACTCCATTTCGTCTTGTATACGGAAAAGCATGCCACCTACCGGTCGAAATTGAACAAAGTGCATATTGGGCTTTGACAAATTGTAATATGGATATGGAAGCTGCAACGAAGAACCGTTTCATGGAACTTAATGAACTCTATGAACTAAGAGATGAGGCCTACAAAAATACTAAGATCTACAAAGAAAGAACTAAAAGATGGCATGACTCGAGGTTACGTGGGGATAAAACGTTTACTATTGGAGAGAAAGTGCTACTATTTAATTCCAAATTAAAGATGTATCCTGGTAAACTTAAATCAAGATGGACGGGTCCGTTCGTTGTCAAGAAAGTGTATCCTTATGGAACTATTGAAATATGCGATAAAAATGGTTATATATTCAAAGTAAACAGGCAACGTGTGAAGAAATACTTTGATAATAAAATTGAGGATAATGAGAACGAGGTGGTGGAGTTTGAACCTGAAGTATTGGAGTGAAGAGCTGAACGTGAGTCTAACTTGAAGACTCTGGAATAAAGACAAGTGCTGACCGGGAGACAACCCGGAGAAATTTTTATTCTGTTTTTGTGTCGAGTCAGTCAGGCCGCAGAGGATACGGCGCATCTCAATCCCAAGATGCGGCGCATCTCCTGCAATGGTCATATCTTACTTTATTTTTCTACATTTTTATTTTCGACTTTAAAACTTTTTATCAGTTTATTTCAATGCGGCGCATCCCTGGTTAAGGATGCGGCGCATCTTCTATTCTGATCCGTATTTATTCCAGGCTCGATACGGCGTATCTTCTTCCATAAGATACGGCGCATCGACTGACCTGATGATTTTCATTTTTATTTTTATGTTTTATTTTAACTAACTACTAATGTATTATGCAAGTTTGAACCTTTCTTAATTTAGGTGTTTTAAAGTCTTGGTGGTATTATAGATTCCTGCATTTCCTGTGGATACATTGATTATGAAGCTTAAACGTTCTAATCCACAAGAAAGATGATTTTTGCTCTTATACAAATGGAGGATCATACCGAGCAAATCTCAGGGGAGTTTTTCTGTTCTAATTCTTTTATTTTCCAGTTTTTAACCTTTGATACATACAACGAGGACATTGTTTAACTTAAGTGGGGGGATTGGAGAATTAGAACACTTAACACTTACTTGTCCTGAACTTTTCAAAATATGCTTAAAATGTGCTTAATATATCAAAACTTAAATTTTTTTTAGCATGTTTTTGTTTAAGGTCTAAGTTGCATAGCTGCACACATGACGTTATTTTCAAAAATTGTGATTTTTTTCAAAATTCACAAATCTATGAGTGTGCCAGTGACTTGTAAACTTTAGAACTTGGCTTGTATACTATTCGAGACCACCATAATAAGTATTATTTATATAATTGGAATGACTTGTCTAAATTGGTAAATTTCTAGGATTACACCAAATAGCCTTTATATGTTATGTGTTATTAGCTAACTACACTGGTTAGTTAACCCCCGTAAAAACCCTTTTGTTACTCTCACTTTTAGAGTAAGATACCCCTAGAAAAACACTCAGAGCCATTCCTTTCGTTTCTTACACCTTTGTTAAAATGTTTCGTTACACCCTTACACCTTAGCCTACCCTATAGATTAAAATTCGTGGTTGGTTAATTGCTTTAGGCAAAGTGTGTTTCCTTACATTACCTGTGTTCGCGTGCGTAATTCATTATCTATGGTTAGGTCGGGAAATTGCACAATGCAATTGGAGTGAAAGTAAATATTGTATATCTTTGAGTTTATTTTTCGTGTGTTTACTACTTTCACTATTACGTTATTTCTGAAGTCATGAAAAGTATGAAAAAATTATCCAGAATTATCATTATAGTGATGTGGTGAAATTTTACACATCTATGTTTATGTTTAAAAAAAAAAAAAAAAAAAAAAAAAAAAAAAAAAAAAAAAAAATCAAAAAAAAAAAATAGAAAAGAAAAAAAAAAGAATGAAGAGTTGGATGTTTGTTTAACCAACTTATGTGAAGTTTTGTATTAAGTGGTCGATATCACCACTAGTTGTTGTATATTATATCTATGGATTACATGGGAGTTGGCAGTTATGGGAACGCCAACTTAAGGTTTATTCTTTGATTAAGATCTTGTTGAGTATAATTCGTGTCTACCTAAAGCGTGTGTTCCAAGTGTTAAAGCGTGAGTTATTCTATGATATGAGTCTTATTCATGGGATGGTTGGGATAGTGATTAACCACACTTAGGATTTTAATTTATCTGTTTTGTTTATTTTTCATTTTTACACCAATTTATATCCCAAATATTATCCATACCCTGTATTATTCTTTATCCAACCAAGCCTTTGATTTATTGAGATTAGGGATTTGAGCAATCTTAAGTATCGTAGTCGTGGATTCGGCTATGTATTTATGATTTTGTCGCCCTTTTTGATATAATATTATTGGTGAAGTTTGGACCTATCTTTAGCCTATTCGAGTTAAGGATTTGAGCAATTGCAAGTATCGTGTTCGTGGATTCGATCATGTATTTGTGATTTTGTCGCCTTTTCTGGAATTTGAGATCGATAGAGATTAAGGAGAATAATTAACCCTTAAGCCTAAAAACCCTTTTTACCGCTTTAGACTTATTATTCCTTGGCTTTAGTGGGGGAGATGTGTATACTTGCCAAGCTTATGATAGAATATTTGTCACGACTGGAAAGTTAAACGATTAGATTTGCTTTTATCAGAATATTTTATTTTACTTCTAATTCGTTAAGTGTTTGGTTGTGTGATTATGACAATAATGAATACATGCATAAATATAAAAATAAATCCTAATATTCTTTTAGGATACATTTTCATAAGATTAATTCTAAGGTTTACTTGGGGACAAGTAAAGTTCAAGTGGGGGATATTTGATGAACTCAAATAAGTACATTTTATTACTATCATTTATCCTATTTATTTGACTTGTTTTATTATATTATGTATGAGGAT
The DNA here is from genome assembly GCA_021014915.2 of Artemisia tridentata subsp. tridentata. Lineage (NCBI taxonomy): Eukaryota > Viridiplantae > Streptophyta > Magnoliopsida > Asterales > Asteraceae > Artemisia > Artemisia tridentata. The sequence goes on from CP139508.1 coordinate 397,922,243, forward strand.
TGATACTTAATCGTTTACTTTTGTAATTCTCAGGTAAAAACAAGCATTTGGTGAAACTTGGCGATTTTGGACTAATTATGGAGCAAAACAAGCAAGAAGTTAAGAGTCTACTGAAATGTACAAGATCAAGACAATCTGCTCCAGATGCGCCGCATCTCACCTATTACATACGGCGCATCACTATCAAGATTTCACCAGATACGATCCAAGATACAAGAGGACATGCGCCGCATCTATTTATGGAGTTACGCCGCATCTTCTGGCGGTGTACGAATATTCCTGAATATATTAATCTTGGACCCCACGCGAAGTTAAGTCAATGCGCCGCATCTACTTACTAGATGCGCCGCATCTTACCCTCAGACAGAAACTATAAATACCCCAAGACCAGACGAATTCCGAGCTTTAGTCAACACATATTATATACGAAGTACAGAAACCTAAGGCCGAATTCAGACGAATAGGCAGCACAAGACACACCCGAACGAAGATACAAGAGCTGTAAGAAGGTGCTGCATGTGTTTAATTCATTAAGTAGTTTTGTTTTATTGTGTTAGTAAACTTTAATTCATCAGGATTGGTGGCTTGTGTAATGTGACAACGGAAAGGTTGCACTCCCTTAAAACTGCTTTCCCATCAATTAAAGTTTATATGTTGATGTCTTTGGTTACTACTTATTAGTGCATTGATAACCTCTGTGTTTATTAGTGGCCTGCGCATTTGACTACGAAAGAGAATGTGGCTCCCACGGTTGTTACTAAATTGATCACTTAGGAATAACTTTTAGACATAAGTAATCATTAAGGGTTTACTCGCCGATAAGAATAGGACCAACGAGAAAGGGTTAACTCGGTGCGTTGCATCGAACATACACTTCATATAAAACTAGCAATAAAACAAGTGACAAACTACTTATCTATCAGGACAGGTCTTCTTATTGTCTCGTGTATTTATCTGTGTACGTGTGTGCTATTCGCTGATTCGTGCCTATTAGTTTAGTTTATTATTTAATTGCAACCAAATCGTGCCAGTCTCTCAGGCTGAAACCCCTTGCGTTAGATTAGGCTGTATAGCTAACTTAATATATTAAAATACTGATTAGAATAACTAGATAATACGTTCCACTCTTAGTGATCGACACTCTACTTACCATTATATTCATACTGACCGGGTACACTGCTCGTTAAGTGTGTGTGTTATTGATAAATCGGCTAAATATAAATTTAAAACTTGAGTAGGCATTAATACTGCTAAACCGCAACGACATATCGCACGCATCAGGCCCCTCTGTCAAGGCCCAGCTGAAGGGAGCCAATGTGGCTTTAACGGGATTCACCGGGAAGTCTATTATGCCGCTGGGAGTGATAAGACTAGAGGTTTGCTTCGGAAGTCAAGGCCTGTCCCGAAAAACTTGGATAGAGTTTGCTGTGATAAAGTCTCCCTCTCCCTACAACATCATACTGGGATGCGCCGGACTAAAGAAGCTACGAGCCGTCCCTTCGACTGTCCACTCAATGATAAAATTCCCATGCTACGCTGCCCGCACGGACAGCAAGCACGCGGGAACATTACAGATCAGGGGAGAAGCGAATGACAAGAAAGAAGGTAAGAGATGAAACCCGAAATGTTGAGATCTCAAAAGAACCAGCCGAAGGGATAGGGCTTTGCAGCATTGCGTATGCATCACGAAACCCGCTGCAGAAACAAAGGAAGGAACCTACAGTCCGGAATAAGATTTACAAAAGGAAGACAGTTCAACGCTATGGCCGGGGAAACCACGACAGGTCATCTAAGGTAAAAATAACAATCCAGGTAACTCTTAAAACAAAGCACCATTATAATTGATGCGTGCGATGTGTCGTTGCGGTTTAGCAGTATTAATGCCTACTCAAGTTTTAAATTTATATTTAGCCGACTTATCAATAACACACACACTTAACGAGCAGTGTACCCGGTCAGTATGAATATAATGGTAAGTAGAGTGTCGATCACTAAGAGTGGAACGTATTATCTAGTTATTCTAATCAGTATTTTAATATATTAAGTTAGCTATACAATCTAATCTAACGCAAGGGGGTTCAGCCTGAGAGACTGGCACGATTTGGTTGCAATTAAATAATAAACTAAACCAATAGGCACGAATCAGCGAATAGCATACACGTACACAGATAAATACTCGAGACAATAAGAGGGCTGTCCTTATGATAAGTAGTTTGTCACTTGTTTTATTGCTAGTGTTATATGAAGTGTATAGTTCGATGCAACGCACCGAGATTACGTCCTTTCTCGTTGGTTCTAATCTTATCGGCGAGTAAACCCTTAATGATTACTTATGACTATCCTATTTATCTTTCTCCTACTTTTCTACAGACCATAGAATGCATAGGCGATCTAATAAATAGGCGAGGGCAGAGGCATGGCGACCCGATCAACGCTCAGCTAGACACAGAGGTTATCAATGCACTAATAAAAGTCACCAAAGACATCAACATATAAACTTTAATTAATGAGAAAGCAGTTTTAAGGGAGTGCAATCTTTCCGTTGTCACATTACACAAGCCACCAATCTTGATGAATTAAAGTTTACTAACACAATAAAACAAAACTACTTAATGAATTAAACACATGCAGCACCTTCTTACAGCTCTTGTATCTTCGTTTGGGTGTGTCTTGTGCTCGCTATTCGACTGAATTCGTCCTAGGTTTCTGGTCTTCGGATATAATATATGCCCCCCCCGAAATTCGTCTGGTCTTGGGGTATTTATAGTTTCTGTCTGAGGGTAAGATGCGGCGCATCTAGTAAGTAGATGCGGCGCATTGACTTAACTTCGCGTGGGGTCCAAGATTATAATATTCAGGAATATTCGTACACCGCCAGAAGATGCGGCGTAACTCCATCATTAGATGCGGCGCATGTCCTCTTGTATCTTGGATCGTATCTGGTGAGATCTTGATAGTGATGCGCCGTATGTGATAAGCGAGATGCGGCGCATCTGGAGCAGATTAGTCTTGATCTTGTACATTTCAGTAGACTCTTAACTTCTTGCATGTTTTGCTCCATAATTAGTCCAAAATCGCCAAGTTTCACCAAATGCTTGTTTTCAACTGAGAATTACAAAAGTAAACGATTAAGTATCAATCCTCATACATAATATAATAAAACAAGTCAAATTAATAGGATAAATGATAGTAATAATATGTACTTATTTGAGTTCATCAAATATCCCCCCACTTGAGCTTTACTTGTCCCCAAGTAAACCTTAGAATTAATCTTATGAAAATGTATCCTAAAAGATATTAGGATTTATTTTTATATTTAAGCATGTATTCATTTTTGTCATAATCACACAACTAAACACTTAACGAATTAGAAGTAAAATAAAATATTTTGATAAAAGCAAATCTAATCGTTTAACTGTCCAGTCGTGACGAATATTCTATCATAAGCTTGGCAAGTGTACACATCTCCTCCACTAAAGCCAAAGAATAACAAGTCTAAAGCGGTAAAAAGGGTTTTTAGGCTTAAGGGTTAATTATTCTTAATCTCTATCGATCTCAAATTCCAGAAAAGGCGACAAAATCACAAATACATGATCGAATCCACGAACACAATACTTGCAATTGCTCAAATCCTTAACTCGAATAGGCTAAAGATAGGTCCAAACTTCACCAATAATAATATATCAAAAAGGGCGACAAAATCATAAATACATAGCCGAATCCACGACTACGATACTTAAGATTGCTCAAATCCCTAATCTCAATAAATCAAAGGTTTGGTTGGATAAAGAATAATACAGGGTATGGATAATATTTGGGATATAAATTGGTGTAAAAATAAAAAATAAACAAAACAAATAAATTAAAATCCTAAGTGTGGTTAATCACTATCCCAACCATCCCATGAATAAGACTCATATCATTGAATAACTCACGCTTTAACACTTGAAACACACGCTTTAGGTAGACACGAATTATACTCAACAAGATCTTAATCAAAGAATAAACCTTAGTTGACGTTCCCATAACTGCCAACTCCCATTCAATCCATAAATATATAACAAATAGTGGTGATATCGACCACTTACATAACTTTACATAAGTTGGTTTAAATCAAACATCCAACTTTTTCTTTTTCTTTTCTTCTTTTTTTTTTCAATTTTTTTTTTTTTTTTTTTTTTTTTTTTTTTTTTTTTAATAACATAAACATAGATGTGTAAAATTTCACCACATCACTATAATGATAATTCTGGATAATTATTCCATACTTTTCATAACTTCAGAAATAACGGTAATAGTGAAAGTAGTAAACACACGAAAAATAAACTCAAAGATATACAATATTTACTTTCACTCCAATTGCATTGTGCAATTTCCCGACCTAACCATAGATAATGAATTACGCACGCGAACACAGGTAATGTAAGGAAACACACTTTGCCTATAGCTATTGACCAACCACGGATTTTAATCTACAGGGTAGGCTAAGGTGTAAGGGTGTAACGAAACATTTTAACAAAGGTGTAAGAAACGAAAGGAATGGCTCTGAGTGTTTTTCTAGGGGTATCTTACTCTAAAAATGAGATTAACAAAAGGGTTTATACGGGGGTTAACTAACCAGTGTAGTTAGCTAATATCACATAACATATTAGGCTTTTTGGGTGTAATCCTAGAAATTTACCAATTTAGACAAGTCATTCCAATTATATAAATAATACTTATTATGGTGGTCTCGAATAGTATACAAGCCAAGTTCTAAAGTTTACAAGTCACCGGCACACTCATAGATTTGTGAATTTTGAAAAATCACAATTTTTGAAAATAACGTCATGTGTGCAGCTATGCAACTTAGACTTTAAACAAAAACATGCTAAAAATTTTAAATTTTTATATATTAAGCACTTTTTAAGCATATTTCGAAAAGTTTAGGACAAGTAAATGTTAAGTGTTCTAATTCTCCAATCCCCCCACTTAAGTTAAACAACGTCCTCGTTGTTTGTATAAAAGGTTAAAAAACTGGAAAATAAAAGAATTAGAACAGAAAAACTCCCTGAGATTTGCTCGGTATGATCCTCCATTAGTATTAGAGCAAAAATCATATTTCTTGTGGATTAGAACGTTTAAGCTTCATATTCGATGTATCCACAGGAAATGCAGGAATCTATAATACCACCAAGGCTTCAAAACACACCTAAGGTAAGAAAGGTTCAACTTGCATAACGCATTAGTAGTTAGGTAAAAATAAAACTAAAAAAATTAAAATGAAAATCATCAGGTCAGTCGATGCGCCGTATCTTATGGAAGAAGATACGCCGTATCGAGCCTGGAATAAATACGGATCAGAATAAAAGATGCGCCGCATCCTTAACCAGGGATGCGCCGCATTAAAATAAACTGATAAAAAGTTTTAAAGTCGAAAAGTAAAAATGCAGAAAAGTAAAATAAAGTAAGATATGACCATTGCAGGAGATGCGTCGCATCTCAGGATTGAGATGCGCCGTATCCTCTGCGGGCCTGACTGACTCAATACAAAATCAGAAAATAAAATAAAATAAAAGATAAGCATGGGTTGCCTCCCACGAAGCGCTTGTTTTTGTTCGAGTCACGAGCCTGACTCCACCCTTATTTACTGTGTAATAGGGTGTTGTTCCCCCCACTTGGGATCAAGTGTGGGTGATAGTAGCAATAAACACGAAAAGAGTGTAAATTTGCTATTAAAGATGGAAGAAATAAATAAAGATCATACCTTGGCAATACATGTACATCTTTCCTATCCTTACCCGGTTTGGTTGATAAATTGGATGACTTGACCATTCCATCTGAAAGAGTAGTGTGTTGAGGAAAAATGAGTCTCCTTTCTTCTTGGTTAGTCTCTTTGGTAGTAAGGCGTCCCTTGACTCCCGCAGAAGATGAGAAAGGGTCGTTGGCAAGTAAAATTTCGAGTTCTTCAACAACCTTCATAGGGTCTAAATCATCATCTTCATCAATTATAGCAATGTTCAAGAGCTCATCACCAAATTCTTCCTCGAGCTCCACCAAATACGGGTTGATCACAGGTGCTTCAATAGGTAGTGTAATAAATTTCACCTCATCATCTTTTTGTTTTGCAACCTGTTTAGGAAAACTAGCAAGATTATTAGTAACGGGATTAGTAATATTAAATAAATTTGTACCACTTTGTGTTGTAAGTGACTCCAATTCATCTTGTGAATCTCCATCTTCAACTAGTGGTCTTGCAATTTCAGCATCGTCCCGAATTTCATCCTTAAATAAGTAATCCCAGATTTCTTCAAAATCCCTTGTTGGGTCAAAATCTGGTTGAGGCATGTCATCATAAACTATGGCGTCAACTGGTTCGAAATCAGAATACTTTTCATCTTCATCCGTTGGATTGACTAATGGTGGTAATACGATTGCAGAATATTCTTCAACGTAAGGTTCCGTATACACATCATCTTGTGCAATCTCCGGAGAAAAAGTACTATCAAGAACAATTGCCGGAATTGGTTTCACGGTATATGAATCTTCTTCATCATCATTTGACATACACCAAGTGTGTTGAAACGGCAACCTATTTCTTTCTTTCTTTGACTTAACCATTTCCAGCAACAAGTATTCTTCCATTGTAATATCCGGATCGTCCATCTTCCTGAAATAAAACTTACTCGTGCAAAAGAAGGGTGAAACGATCAAAGTAAAATAAAAGTTTCTGATATCTGCTGTTGATGCGCCGTATCCTATAAATGGGATACGCCGTATCTTATTATCGTTAAAATTAAATCAGACTTTATTCAGAAAATAGATACGCCGCTTAGAAATTAGAATGCGCCGTATCAATTTTAATTATCAAAAATCGATATTTATTAAAAATTAAATGCGTCGTATTAACAAAAGTTAATGCGCCGTATCTTCGTTACGTTTCAAAATATAAGATTTTTGATTCAGAAGATGCGCCGTATCGATAAAAATCGATACGCCGTATCTGTTTAATAATTCGAAAACTGTTTTTAATTAAAATAATAGATACGCCGTATCTGCTAAAGAAGATGCGTCGTATGACGTTAACGTTTAGAATTTTTTTTTTTTATCAAAAACAGATACGCCGTATCTTGGGGAAAAGATGCGTCGTATCGAATTATTTAAACGCGTTGTATTTTATAAAAATTAAACGCAATACGCCGTATCTATGAAAATAGATGCGCCGTATCGTTCGATTTAGCTCAGTACAACGATAGCAGAACACAAAAAACACGAAAAATTAAAACAAATAAAAACACACGAAAATAAACACAAACGAAAGCAAACAAATAACACACAAAAACAGAAAATATGCAAAATAGTACAATGAATGCAAATTAATCTAATACACAACAGAATTAGCGGTTAGATAAAAAAAAATTAAAACCTAATTAAAATACTAATCAAATTAACAGATAATAACAATTCACTCCCCGGCAGCGGCGCCAAAAACTTGATGCGTGCGATGTGTCGTTGCGGTTTAGCAGTATTAATGCCTACTCAAGTTTTAAATTTATATTTAGCCGACTTATCAATAACACACACACTTAACGAGCAGTGTACCCGGTCAGTATGAATATAATGGTAAGTAGAGTGTCGATCACTAAGAGTAGAACGTATTATCTAGTTATTCTAATCAGTATTTTAATATATTAAGTTAGCTATACAATCTAATCTAACGCAAGGGGGTTCAGCCTGAGAGACTGGCACGATTTGGTTGCAATTAAATAATAAACTAAACCAATAGGCACGAATCAGCGAATAGCACACACGTACACAGATAAATACTCGAGACAATAAGAGGGCTGTCCTTATGATAAGTAGTTTGTCACTTGTTTTATTGCTAGTGTTATATGAAGTGTATAGTTCGATGCAACGCACCGAGATTAAGTCCTTTCTCGTTGGTTCTAATCTTATCGGCGAGTAAACCCTTAATGATTACTTATGACTATCCTATTTATCTTTCTCCTACTTTTCTACAGACCATAGAATGCATAGGCGATCTAATAAATAGGCGAGGGCAGAGGCATGGCGACCCGATCAACGCTCAGCTAGACACAGAGGTTATCAATGCACTAATATAAGTCACCAAAGACATCAACATATAAACTTTAATTAATGAGAAAGCAGTTTTAAGGGAGTGCAATCTTTCCGTTGTCACATTACACAAGCCACCAATCTTGATGAATTAAAGTTTACTAACACAATAAAACAAAACTACTTAATGAATTAAACACATGCAGCACCTTCTTACAGCTCTTGTATCTTTGTTTGAGTGTGTCTTGTGCTCGCTATTCGACTGAATTCGTCCTTGGTTTCTGGTCTTCGTATATAATATATGCCCCCCCGAAATTCGTCTGGTCTTGGGGTATTTATAGTTTCTGTCTGAGGGTAAGATGCGGCGCATCTAGTAAGTAGATGCGGCGCATTTACTTAACTTCGCGTGGGGTACAAGATTATAATATTTAGGAATATTCGTACACCGCCAGAAGATGCGGCGTATCTTTATCTTTGGATGCGGCGCATGTCCTCTTGTATCTTAGATCGTATCTGGTGAAATATTGATAGTGATGCGCCGTATGTGATAAGCAAGATGCGGCGCATCTGGAGCAGATTAGTCTTGATCTTGTACATTTCAGTAGACTCTTAACTTCTTGCATGTTTTGCTCCATAATTAGTCCAAAATCGCCAAGTTTCACCAAATGCTTGTTTTCAACTGAGAATTACAAAAGTAAACGATTAAGTATCAATCCTCATACATAATATAATAAAACAAGTCAAATTAATAGGATAAATGATAGTAATAATATGTACTTATTTGAGTTCACCAAAGCACCATTATAATATACCACTGTTCCATTTTTTTGTCAATATTCGTCTTTACTACAGACTAACGAAAGAAACAAAAATACATTTGCAACTTAAGGCAGGAAATCCGACATGCCGAAGGAACAAGACCAGCAGGAATATGAGTCAAGAAAAGCTTGGGCGCACCGGGGAGGAACCTTACCGAACCATGAAAGCCCATCAAACAGGGTCACACACCAGGCTATGAAAGGAGAAATGCTACGGATATGGCATGCAACTAGCTTTAGAAAGTGTACTCATGAATGTTTGTGTTAATACAAATATCGTCCTAAAAGCGTGATTTATATTTTACGATCTTTACTTAGTTTTGTTAATGACAATTACAAAGTATATCTTTTAGCAAATTATAAATACTAGCTTAAGTCTCTTTAAAACACATTTTACATTTCACAAGATTACTTAGAATTACATTTTACACATCTACTAGTTTATTTCCTTAAAAGGAAACTTTATTTTTAAAATGATACAATGACATCATGGCATGCATCATACATAGATTATGTGATATCTTAGTTAGATCTTCAAGCAAGATAGTTGACTTTTGAAGATCTTGATTTGACAACACAAAGATATGGAAAGATTGTGGAAGATTTGGAGAGATTTGATAAATCTCTTAGCTGTCATACCTGCGGAACCAAACGACTACAAAGACGGATCCCTTTTATGGGATCCGCCGGATCCGTGGGTTGTTCACCAAGTTTGCCTATAAATAGCAGACTTATCATTTGAGCATTTCATCACTTACGAAGTAGAAAACATTCATCCATTTATTTACTAACCCATATTAGTCATATCATTGATCTCTCTTTTGTAGCAAAGAAGATCAAGCTAAAGAACTTCAACAAACATACTGTTGCAAGTTGTAGTAGTTAAGCACTATGTGATATAGTTGTAGTTCACACATCATTATTTGTATAATTTATCTCAGTGAGTGTGGTTAGTGTTTTAGTCCTCAAAACACAAAGAGTGTAGGGAGTGGTTGTACCCTTGTGAAAGAACCAAACGGGAGTGGTTGTACCCTTGTAAAGAACTCGACATCTAGCTTAGTGTCGGTAATTATATAAGCAACGTTAGGTTGGTTCTGCCTTGAATTAGAACCCGGTGTTTAGCTTAGTACCGGAAAAGGAAGTAAGCAACGTGTAAAGGTTTTCTCCACCTAGAAGGGAGTTTGTTTCTTAGTGAAGGATTACTCTCGAGTTAAAGGCTCGGGGAAGTGGAGTAGGGCAAGGAAAAGAGTCCTTGTAGCCGAACCACTATAAACATCCGTGTTATGTGGTTTGATCATTCCTCTCTTTACTTTTCGGATATATTGTTTGATTATTTTTGTGTGCATAGTTCCATTGAATTCACATAAGTTACAAAACGGTTTACATTAATTTTAAACTGTAAAACTATTCAACCCCCTCTTCTAGTTTTCCACAATTGGTACCAGAGCGGTGTTACTCAAGAATTTTAAAATATAGTGTATTTTAAAACTTGAAACGATCAAATGGATTTTGAAAACTTTAAAGAAGGGCAATCTATGCAAAGACCATCACTTTTTGAACCAAACAATTTTATATACTGGAAAAATCACTTTGAGACTTATGTGAAGTCAAAGAACTGTAGGAATTGTTTTAGATGCAGGAATTTTAGTCACTTGATAAGAGATTGTCCAAAGCCTCCAAAGAACAAATCTCAAAAAGGATTCAATAATAGAGATTGTAAAGATAATGACAACAAACCAAAGATCAACGAAGTTGCTCTCATGGCCAATGACACAGAAGAGGTACTTTCTGACTCGTCATACTCTTTCATAAATGATAACACGTTAGATATAGAATATAACAAATTATGTAAAATCATTCTAATAATCATAAGTAAAAATAAGTTCTTAAAAACCAAAAAGGAATTTTTAGAAAATAAAATTCATCAGTTAAAAGAAAAAGTTATTGAATTAGAAAAAGATAAAAGCACTAAAACATGTGTCTTATGTCAAGAACTAAAACATGAATTAGAAATACTAAAGCTTACCCAAGAGAATCTTATAAAAATAAACTCCGTTTTTAAAAGATTCGATAAGCACATAAACTGTACAAATGATACAATGAGGTTACTAAAATACCTGATGATGTACCCTCCTAACAGGTCGAAGGACTCCCCTTCGAGCCTATAGAAAGCCCTCTCTTCGGAGGCCCAGGTTAATCTCCTTAACACGTTTCATTGGCGTAAAACCATTCGCCTGCGAACTGGTTACCATGTGGGAATCCGCCAATCGAAGCCCTAAGCCCTTCGGGGTATTCCTATCGAAGGGACTAGCACGAAGGACCATTCTGACCTGGTCAAACCCACGTCTCCTCTTCCCCTTGGCTTTCCCGCCAAAACAGAGAACGTGGGCTACAAAGCCCTAGCGGTTACCACAAAATCATGGGACGCCCCCATGATCTCCGAACAATGTGCAACCGCCCACTATGTCCTATTTCTCCCCTATAAATAGTGTAGTCGGGCATGAACAATGTAAGTTAACTTCACTCTTGTCATTTACAACCTACTCAAACGATTACACATACTTACTCGCACGCCGGAGGTGGTTCGCAGGGTCCAACCCCTGCGCAATCACTTAACGTAGTGTTTCGGTATTTCTTATTTTCAGGTTAAGAACAAGCTTGGCGCAATCTCAACACCCCATTATTCCTTTGATCACCATCGAAGGCTTGGTTGTGCAACTATTTGTTCAATCAGTGGCGCCATCCGTGGGACCGCTACAATTGGTCTCGTTAATTCCGAGCTTATAACCAACCAACCACTTTCACTATTATTCCGGCATGGATCAAGGGAGAGAAGATACTCCCCCACCGGGTTTCTCGACCTTGGCACCAATACCAATCAACGACACTAACAACCTTCCCCCAATAACCGCTTCCACTTTCACAACACGTTCTCACCCAGAAATCACAACCAACAATCATGCTTCGACATCAGCCAATCCCGAACCTGTCATTAGCCCAGCCTTTGTCGAAGCCAACCACGAAGTGTTGGAATCCCTCTTAAGGGCTCGTAACAGGCAAGTTAGGAATGCTGAGGTGCGAAGGGAGTTGGAATACTCGAGTGATGAGTATGATGAAGAAATGGAGATGGAACCTAGGCCTCCGACCCAAGGACCAACCCTATCGGCCTTAAGAATTGGGTCTCCAGTCGGTCGAAGGCTAAGCAAAAGATCCGTTGGTTTCGAAGGAGTCCCCGAGAGGGCTCCGACAAGAAGGGAAGGGGCGGTTACCGAAGGCTCTAACGGTAGGAGCCAGCGAAGGGAAGAGGTGGGGGTGACTTTGCCTCCATTGCTAGCAGCTCATCTTGGAAGGACTGAAGCTGGGGTTCCGTTGCAGCCTTCTCACGCCTCAGGCGTAGAAGGCAATCCGCCTACAATTAATATGGGAGGAAATCTTCCTCCCAATGGTATGTACCCCTCGTTCCAAACTCAGTCTTATCCTCAAAATTTATATCCTCCAGTAAATGGACAGCCTAATAACCCAAGCTTTCCCCAAACTTATGGGAGCATGCCCTTCGGGCATCCTATGGCGTACCCTCCGTACGCCATAGGAAACGGTTACCCGTTTGCCATGAATACACCTTATCAGTCCTACCCAAGCCAAACTCCTCTGGGAATACCCCCAAACAACAATCCATATAATACTGTTCCCATGTATGCACCACCTTATAACTGTCTATACTCAGACCCCATGGGTTCAGCTACACCCTTCGTTAGGTGGATCGAAGATTACCCATTGCCTGATGGGTTGAAAATGCCCTCGCACGTTGGGACTTATGATGGGAAAGGGGATCCGGACAATTTCTTACATTTGTTCGAAGGGGCTATCAAAATGCAAAAATGGGTTATGCCAGTGGCCTGTCATATGTTTACATACACTCTACGGGATTCTGCTCGTATCTGGTGGAATGGGCAAAAGCCCGGCAGCATCGTCAATCTTGATGATCTTAAGGCTAAGTTCCGGTCACATTTCAGTCAACAAAAGAAGTTTACGAGGACTCATTTAACGGTGCACAACATCAAACAAAAAGAAAACGAAAGCACAAGGGCCTTCGTTACTAGGTACACCGATGAGACTTTGCAGATCTTGGGCCTCCATGAAGATCAGCGTATTTCGGGTTTCGTACATGGTCTTCGAAATCGGAGTTTGGTGGAATTCCTGTCCACTGACCTTCCGACAACTTACAAAGGGTTAACGGAAAAGACATATACTTGGATCGAAGCAAAAGAGGTGTCCACTAATAGGGCTCCGGTAGACAGAGATAGCAACAACAAGTTTTCGAAGCATTCTTCGTGGGAAGGGTCCAAAAACAAGAACAAGAACAGAGATAGGTTTTCTCCGTACAACAAAGGCCCCAACCATGGTTTGTTAAGTAGTCTAACGAAGTCTCCAAAGGAGATACTTGCTACGGAGAGGGCTGCCAAGGCCTTCGAAGCACCCCCTCGTATGACAAGTAAGGGCAAAAACAGGGATACCAGCAAGTACTGTCACTTCCACGAAGACAATGGCCATGACACGAACAGTTGTAGAGAACTGAAGAAACAGATAGAGGAAGCTGTGAAGTCCGGGAAATTGGCACATTTGGTAAAGGGTATAAAGAAAGGCAAAGAAAAGATGACCGACACTCAATTGGCTAAAGATACCGCTCCTCTCAAAGCCCCAATACTCATGGTCCGTTGGGGCGAAGCCAGCTTAAAGAGAAAGGTAACGGAGGGTAACGAAGTAGGGGAGATAACTTTTCCTCCTCTGAGAAAGGTAACGGAGGGTAACGAAGTAGGGGAGATAACTTTTCCTCCTCTGGCAGGCCAAGTCCCTTTAAATGATCCGGTAGTCATCAAAGTCCTCATCTTTCGCCAAGAAGTAAGCGGAGCCTACATGGACTGCGGAAGCCCTTGTGAAGTCATATATGAACATTGCCTTCGAAAGCTTAAGCCTTCGGTCAGGTCTCAAAGGGTCGACTCAAAGATGCCTTTAGTAGGGTTTTCTGGCGAACGTTCGTGGCCCCTAGGAGAAGTTTCGTTGGAAATAACAATTGGAGAAGGCAAGCTCGCAAGGACAGAAACCCTAATGTTCACTATCGTAAGGTCCAACTCTCCTTACAACTTGTTGATAGGAAGGACCGCCATGCAAAAGATGGGTATCGTAGTTTCCACTATACATGCAGCGGTGAAATTCCACACGCCCTACGGAATAGGGACTATACTTTCTGAGCACAACCCGAAGGTTAGCAAGAAAAGCAGGGAAGGTCCTAAAGAATTTCCGAAGGATGCTCTCAGTGGTGCGGATGTTGAAAAAGGTGTCGCAACAAATAGGCATCACACAGGATGAAGGATGGTAGAAGACAAACAGCCTCCAGCGAGTTCCACGGCAAACTTGAAGAAGCCACACAAAGCTGAGGGGAAGGTCTTCGAAGGGACGTACTCTAGCAATACCAGAGCCCCTCAGGCACCAGTGATTGATGGCAAGCTCCACGACAAGGAATATCAACTTAAGGGGTTCAAACACATTGAGCCAACTAAGCAAGGAATCAAGGCCAGCCCTTCGAAGTTCAAAGAAACTGTTGGTCTACCCACTCTGAGGTCATTAACAAGACGTGATAGTCCAAGCTCCATCAAAATTCAGACATCTACAGAAGCTCTCAACGAAACACCTTCCGGGCACAGCCAAAATAGAGAAACACCCCCGACAGCTACGGAGGGGTGGAAGTTATACACCGACGGAGCCTCAAGCTCCGATGGTTTCGGAACAGGATTAATCCTGACCAATCCAGAGGGAAAGGAGTACAGTTATGCACTACGTTTTGAATTCAAGGCCACAAAGAATGAAGCAGAGTATGAAGCCTTGCTGGCTGGCCTTCGACTTGCAAAGGGCATGAAGGTTCATGACCTCTCCGTCTTTGTAAGCTCGCTTTCAGTCACTAGCCAAATCAAGGGTTCCTACAGAGCAAGGCAGCCAGTAATTAAGGAATATTTGGATGAAGCTAAAAAGCTCCTCCAGGGTTTCGAGCGATATAAAGTAACAAATGTCCGCAGAAGTCATAACAAAAAGGCGGAAGCCCTAATCAGATTAGCGTCGACTGCCTTAGCTCATCTACGCAGCGAGGTTTTAGTGGAAGTATTGGCCATTAGGTCAATTGCACTAAGTAAAGCATCTGATGAAGGCTCCAACTGGACGACACCAATTAAAACGTACTTGATAAGCGGCATTTTGCCTGATAATTCAAAGTCAGCACGAAGAATCAAAGTCAAAAGTCCCCAGTACAGGCTCATAGGCAATAATCTCTACAAAAGGCGTCTTTCATCCCCTTGGCTTTGTTGCATAGAGTCAAAGCATGCTTCGAGCATTCTCTACAATTCTCACGAAGAATTTTGTGGAAGACCCACAAGCCCTAGAGCCATCGCCTCAAAAGTAACAAGGTGGGGTTATTACTGGCCATCCGTGCTGGAAGACGCAAGGGAAGCAATCAAAAGATGCAAGGTATGTCAGACACACTCCAAAGCTCGAAAACCATTAGAGTATGAGGCGTCTTCAACCATGACAGTAAGGCCTTTCGGTCAATGGGGCATCAGCATAATCGGACCCCTACCAGCAGCTCCCGGAGGGATACAATTCTTGGTCATAGCCATCGACCATTTCACCAAATGGGTCGAGGCCAAGCCTTTGGCATCAACAAAAGGAAAAGATGTAGAAGAGTTTATGTGGGAACACATAATTTTCAGATTCGGAATCCCACAAGTCATCACCTCTTATGAAGGGAAACACTTTGCCGAAGGAGTGTTCCCCTCTTTCTGCAAAAGCCTGAATGTGAAGCAAAGGTTCATTTGTGTTGACAAGGATATTGTCGTCGAAATCGAGATAAAGCTAGGGCAATATCAGCATAAGTCGGCTGACAAACTACCCAAAGTCTTGAGGGCATATAAGAATTTGTCCTTCGAATGAAAGCAAGCGAAGCCAAGTCAAAGAGCCCAGCGTAAAAAAAAATTCTGTGGCAACAAGGCATACGAGCTCGAAGGGCAGAAAAAAAAATGTCGTGAACAAGTTTGGACATGACACCAACTCTCGTAAGTTTTACATATAAAAACTTACCTTCTTTAAAGCACTTAGTTGTTTTTTCAATTTCATGTAACGCACTCTTCTCACATGGGAAAGAAGCATTAATGGTAGGCGTCGTAGTGTTCATTTCTTCAAATGATGTAATCCTCCCTACCCACTTAATGATATAACATGTTTCCCTCAAAATCTCTTGTTTCGTTTTATACAACATAGATTTGTTCAGCCAAGTACTTTACAAGTTTCAATGTCGAAGGATGAAGCAAGGCACATGTCTTGTATAACAATAACATCCATTACAATTCACATTAACTTTCCTATGAAGTCTTAGGGTATTATAAGCCCTCTGCAACTTAAGGATAAAGACGGAGTGGGTCGCGACCCTCTGTCGCAGTCAAATTATACGATTGCTTAAAATCTTGGTCCAAAATACACACAATAAGGTTATAACCTTAGGTTGTATGTTTACGTTCTTGAAATGAGCGTAAGAGAAGATAAACATGACAATAAAAGTGGGACATATCCCACTAAATTAGCATTAATGAAGACTACGTACAGTCTTAGCTATCATAATCGCAAAAAGGACAGTTGTCTAAAGTTATGGGTCGAAGCCCACTAACACGAAAGATAAATTGTTCTAACAGGCACACAGATCATAAATTGTCAAACACAAAGGCACCAGCCTTTAAACATGATAAATTGTTTTAAAAGGGTACATGCCACCCTTATGGACCAAATTACTGCCAACACGGCAGCCTTCAATTGTTCTTGGAAGAGTTGGGACGCTCCTGGTGGGTTGCAGACTTAGGTTTCTCAGACAAGGTCTTTCTGGTTGGAGACGGAGGCTGTATGCTCTTTGGCTTTTTAGAGAGGAGATCTTCGATGGAGGCTGAAGGATCTTTGGTTGCTTCGGCAAGGAAGGGGTACACTGCCGTGGTGAATGCGTTACCAGCTTCATCATATTCTCGCACGGAATTTGGACGATAGTATGGTACCTCCGAAAGCACAACTGGTTTTTTGGTTTCAGCAATCTCCTCCAAAGTTGTGCATTTGCCATGGAATATGGCCGCATTCACTAGCTTTCCCACAACCTCCCCCACCTCATCGCTATGGTACAACTCCATAGCAATGTAGGGAACAACCTTCGATACAACCTCAGCCCTATCTTTTCTCAGACTTTTGCATTCGAGCTTCAACTTATCAACCTCTTGACAGCGCTTGGCATCCTGCTCCACTAACCTGGCCCTCTCAGCCTCCAAACCAGTACATTTAGACTCCAGGGCACTCACCTGGTTCTCATAACCAACAACCTTAGCTTCCTCCAACTTTAGCCTACCACACTCAGCTTGTGATTCCTTAAGTTGTTCCTCAAGACCATCAATCTTGGCTCGCAGAGCCTCGTACCTTGGGTGTTTTTCAAAGTCCGCCATGGCTTCGTCACACTTTCTCTCCAACTCAGCATAACTTTTCTCCCCTTCCTTTTCTCTGGCCACAACAACAGCAACCTCCTCCTTTGCCTCCTTGACCTTGTTAAGAAATCCCCTTGTACGAAAGCTAAGATGGCTGTCCAGCATTGCTTGCCTGATATAACTTTTGTCATTAAGATCGCAAAGCTTCTCAAGGGACATCTCACTCATTTTACTCCTCCAAGAGGCAGGAGTGATATTCTCAACAAGCAAGCGGCAGGAGAGGGCGTTGGGCAGTTCCTTCGCATCTGGCAACCCTAAATAAATAAAAAAGAGAGAAAAAAACAATATAAGCCAAATACGCAATACGATGGAAAAGAAGGAGGACTCGAAGAATTTTTAGTTACCAACGATATCATCTTCATCAACCATCCTCTCTGGCGCATACATAATGGCTTTCCCACGAGCTTTTTCTGTTTTTTGTTTGACATTCCTCGATGAGGGAGTAGGAACATCGGGTTTCCTTTTTGGAGCAGTCTTTGCAGCTTTTGCACTGGTACCTTTCCTTGTTCTCACTCTATCAGCTATACCGGAGGACCCTACGATCCTGAGCTGATCACTTTCGGAAGGGGTATCATCAGAGTCACCAACATCCTCCACAAGCTGGGGGGCTTCCTCAGTACCAAGGGGTTTGATTGGGGGAAGCACAGCAAGAGGTTTGGGTGGAGAAACATCAACATCGTTATTATTGACAGATATAGAAGGAGATCCCACTCCGTAACTTGTGTCCTGAAGATCCTTCGGCATAAAGCTGACTTCTTTGGCACCTCCAGCCACAACAAAGTTTCTGAAAGCCATTTCTGCACAAACAAACGAAAAGGAGATGAATATTAGCAGATAAGTTATTTAAATTATTTAAATAAGATATATACATACTTTTTCCTTCACAAATTATTTCAGGTGATGACGGAGACCCGTCCCAGCTGTCACTTATACCAGCCATGTACAATATAGGCTCCGAAAACGTTTGGACGTTAGCAGGGTGGCGTGCGAGACGCTGGTACAAGGGGTCGCTCCTTATCTCATAGGGAAGAGGGTCATTGTACTTCTTATCATCATACATGTTTGCTTTATCCAACAATGCTGGATACTCAGGAGGTATGATGGTACTCTCAACATAGAAAAACTGTCCTTTCCAGTTTCTAATATTTGAAAAGGGTTTCGTCACAAGAGCAGGCACGTCATGTTCACCCCTTTTGGCAATGGTTACCCAATCTCCACCAGGGTAGAGATTCACAAAACCCCTAAGCACCTCCAATGTGGGTTCATAGCCGTACGCTTTACACATTACGATGTACGTGGTCAACTTAGCAAGACCAAAAGGGTTTAACCTAGAAACATGAACCTGATAGTATTGTAGAAACTCTAAAATCAAGGGATGAATGGGTATCCTAAGATTCGATTGAGTGAATGCATGCACATACAAACCAACAAACCATTCGGGAGCATCGAAAATATTTTGTTTCTTACTAGGGAGCATAATTTTGTACTCCGAGGGTATAGGGTAATCAAGCAGGAACTCAGATAAGGCTTGTTTCGACAAGGTACAGGTCTGTTGCCTAATAATTCGCTTAGCTGCCATGCTCATTTTAAAAGAATAAAAGATCAAGGAAGGTTTATGGGAAATTTACCTTTTCGTTCCAACGGAAGCACAAGATTGCAGAGCAATGTGTATATTTTGGGCGGAGGTAAAAGTATTCTAAGGTTTTACCGTATCAAAGAATAAATACCCATCAAATCTTTAATCATGACCGCACACGTGTCTAGTTTGCTATCTATGCGGATTTGAAATTGATTTTAAATTCTGAAAGGACGCTTACTTATACCGAGATAGTAGCAGTGGCAGTCCAAGTGGAGTAATCATGATTAATCTGCATTAAATGCATGGTTAGTTGAACATTTATTTTCTTTTTTGGCATGGTTAGTGTTATACAAGGAGTATAAGGCATGTTTGATTTGTTGAGTCAGATGCAATATATACTCGTACATATATATCACTTTCGACTGGGGGGCTTGATGATGTACCCTCCTAACGGGTCGAAGGACTCCCCTTCGAGCCTGTAGAAAGCCCTCTCTTCGGAGGCCCAGGTTAATCTCCTTAACACGTTTCATTGGCGTAAAACCATTCGCCTGCGAACTGGTTACCATGTGGGAATCCGCCAATCGAAGCCCTAAGCCCTTCGGGGTATTCCTATCGAAGGGACTAGCACGAAGGACCATTCTGACCTGGTCAAACCCACGTCTCCTCTTCCCCTTGGCTTTCCCGCCAAAACAGAGAACGTGGGCTACAAAGCCCTAGCGGTTACCACAAAATCATGGGACGCCCCCATGATCTCCGAACAATGTGCAACCGCCCACTATGTCCTATTTCTCCCCTATAAATAGTGTATTCGGGCATGAACAATGTAAGTTAACTTCACTCTTGTCATTTACAACCTACTCAAACGATTACACATACTTACTTGCACGCCAGAGGTGGTTCGCAGGGTCCAACCCCTGCGCAATCACTTAACGTAGTGTTTCGGTATTTCTTATTTTCTGGTTAAGAACAAGCTTGGCGCAATCTCAACACCCCATTATTCCTTTGATCACCATCGAAGGCTTGGTTGTGCAACTATTTGTTCAATCAATACCTTATGGTAGTTTCAAGCCAGATTTCATGAAAAATGGTCACTATAATGATTTTCAGATTCAAATGACAAAAGAAAATAAGACTACACCAACTGAGTCAGTGACCCACGGATCCCACGGATCCAAAACTTTGGATCCGCGTGGTATAACCAAAGGATCCGTAGGTACAGTACAGAAAAGTCAAAACTTAAATAGTATTGAACCTGTTAAGATATCTAGAGAGCCTAACACTAATTCAATTAGAAGAAAAGATAAGAATGAAGTTAAAACGACAGTAGACACTTCAGTATATAAAGGAACAATGCTTAGTGAACAAATTCTATTTGACTACCTACAAGATATTAGTGAACCTTGGTAATATTTTGATTAACCCAAAAGGACCCATGAGATACTGGGGACCAAATACTTGAGCTTTCATTAGGTATGCTTGAAAGAAAGGATTAGATCCAAATGAATGGATGAATGGAACTTCAAGATACATTGCTGAAAACAAATGTATCTTCTCAATCCACAAAGTGTCCAATAGAGGTTACATTTTGTTCAATAGTATTTTAGAAACAATCATTGGAAAAAGGTACGGTTCCTCATAACTCCTCATGATAATTACTCTCATAGATAATTCAGATTTCATACTCACTTAATATAAGTTATTGGTACCACATCTTTAATATAGTATTTGAAAGTTAGCATAATGAGTAGGAAAAGGTTCTTAAACCTTTATGACATAAAATTAGATTAAAACACCTAAAGATAAGTATTGTTTTAACTTGGATTATATCTCAACAATATTGCATCAATACTTAGATAATGTCAATAAAATAGGATAAGTATATAGCATATTCTCTCGGCATTGCCATGATCACAAACTTAAGCAAGCATCAAAAGTTTGGAATGATCAACTTGTCAAAATAAACCGTAAGTACACAACTAACCTAGTAGAGAACACTCTTTATTAAGTAGGATCATGCACTATTAGGATGACATCGTCTCCAAATCAACTTGTCAAGATATGCCATGACTTCTCAAAAATCATGCATAACAAGTCTTGAAATAAGTAGATAAACTTCATCTAAGATCTTCAAAAAGTTAACAATTAGGAAAAATGATATTTTCAACCAATTTGAATATATCACGGATATGCATAAGAAAATTTAGACTGGAAACCATTTGAAAAACACTCACGTTCTCCTAAACCAGACTCACCAAGGATAAAGATAGTAAATACACAAGATGACCCTAAACATATAGATGCATTTGGTAGATTATTCTATCCCATAGCTCCAAATATTATATATGTCTACACTTTCAAGAAAATTCCAACTTGAAGCCATCAAACATTTAGGAACTTAAGAGACATTTATGGTATCTCAAAGGTACGGGTGTAGAAACCATAATATATGTCAACTAAGATCATCTCGGTAATTAGAGATATAGGAATAGTTCAAACAATATGTGTACCAATGTGAGACATTGTATCACATCATGATTTACTAAGAAACAAATGGTCCTTGCTACCTTAAGGGAAAGTGTGGAGAAAACTCTAGTGGTCTATAATATTAACCTTTATAACCTTTTTTCGCTTGTTGCAACAACATTGCAACAGTTCACCTCAGCAAAAATTTAGCTTAACTTTTTCATCATCATTTCCGTCCTAAACAATGTTTAGATGATGAGAACATCTCGAATTGAGAAAGTTTCTCAAAAGACAACATTGATAATCCTCTCACAAATACCTCAAGAAAGAACCCTACTTCTGTCCATGGATTATTGAAAACAATTGTTCGAATCCTAGTTCAACCAAAAAACGGAAATAACCAAACATATATTCTGATCCTGCGGATCCAATCGATAACAAGGGCGAAACCCTTGTTTGGATCCGTCGGATCCGTGCTTTGCTGAGACTAATTCTCAATAAACAGACACTGTTTACTGTTCATTACACTCACTAACCACATAAAAACCAATTTGTTGACGACCCTTATCATCCCAAAACTCAAAAATTTCATTCGCCACAATTAACTCGTACCTAATCGATCATTGTAAGTATCCTAATCCATCTCAATCTCTTATTTGTGTCTAGAATTCATATAGGTTGCACTAAATTAAATTAGGGATTATCAAAAATAATGAGGCACTTCAAAAATAACTATCAAATCATGTTTTCAATTAGACACTACAATAATCATCAAATACTCCATTAAGATTACTTTTTCACAACTAGGAAAAACTCCTTTCAATCATTGTTCATACAAAATCAAAAACGTTATAATCCATATGTATTTTCGGATCAGGAGTGTTTGGATTATCTCATATTTTACTACAAAAATCTTTGCTTCAAAAGAGTCGAGATAATCATACTCCACATTATTCTCATTCAGACTTAAATTGTATGTCTAGGAAAACCATGCCTCCCGCTACTAACTATGATCACAAAAAGACCACCAACTACCTACCCAAACATCATCAAACAAAGGGACTCTCAGAATCTCAAGTCAAAATTTTTAAAGCTTTAGAAAGTCGGTACGTTCATGAAGGCAGAACTGTAGATTCATCATTCTTAGAAGAAACAAACATCCGTGAACAAATGACTGTCATTCAATTTGATGCACTCCTAGACATAGATGAGCCAATCATCCCTAGGTTCATTCTCGAGTTTTATGCTTCCGTGAAACTCATCACTGATGACCTTGGATCTTTTAGCATCCATTTCAAAATAAACCAAAATCCCTACAATTTCCCATTAGATCATTTCGGGGAAGTATTAGGCATTCCTAGAGAAGGAACTTGTTTCTACTCAGACAAATGGCCTTTAACCATTCTTGATTCAAACCTAGGTCGTGAACACCCATATGATACTCCTCTAACTCCTAAAGAAACAATCCGTGATCATCTTTTCAAGCCTAGAAGCAACCAAACTAAGAAACTCCGAGGAAAAGATGTTAGTCGTGATCCATTCGCTATGGAACTCAATGAACTTAAACCCGAATTTAAGAAACTTGAAGAGATTCTTAGAGCAAATGTCATTAGCACTATTGGAAACAAAGATAATGTGAATGCAAGCTTATACTACATGCTCTATTGTGTGTCTACTCATCAAAAGTTCAATCTAGCCTACTATATCGCCAAAAGAATGGTCGATATTCGTGTCTTAGGAAAAACCTCAATGCCATATGGAATGCTTCTTACACCTTTGGTTTAGAGCTTCCATTCCTATTCCTCTAGACTCATTCGGCTTTGTTCCAGACTACATCGAAATCAAACACACCTTCGTTCTGCTTAGTGACTATAGAGTGGCAGTAGAAAAAGGGAAATGGGCTCACACCTCATCCTCATCTTCATCATCATCATCGGCTAGTGATGAAGATGGTTTACCTAACTCTAAGCTTCCTCCAATCGACTACTTGAGTCAACATGTCTTCATCTCCAAAATCATCATCACCAATCATAATTCCACTAGGTACAACATCATCACCCACATATAGCACACCACCACCTGTAACTACACTAATAGCTTCCTCACCATCACCTTTACCATCTGAAGAAAGAGAATCATCATCACCACTAAATCCACCTACCTTCAACCACGTGATCTACTTACCACACTTCAACATATTGATGATTCAATGTGGCTAAATCAAACAAACACTCAAGAAAATGAAGAACATGACACTAATCTTTATGACACTAAGGATTTAGAAACTATGTGGCTAGCTTCCATCATATCTCCATCAACACTAACAAATTGCACTTCATACAAGCTGTTAGCTTTTCCTATGTATCATCTTAGTGTACTTCGTAGAATTATTCTAGGATTTCTTCTATTTTTAGGGACTTTCTAATGTAACTTCAAGTTTGAGACGCTTGTCACAAACAAATTTTTAATGAATAAAAGTTATATTTCAATATTTGTAGGTGATCAAATATTTGTAGTACTATCTTACTTTAATACATGATAGATTTGGCCTCTCATATTTTAGACAATTTTTTCTATCAGACACTAACATTTAAATTTTTCCTACAAGCTTAACGACGGATCTGGCGGATCCCTAATTTTGGATCCGCCTAGTGTAATCGTTGGATCCGCAGGTGTAACAGTAACAATCCCAAATATTTTCGACTCATCCCGATTCTTAGATTTTAGTTTCTAGTATTCTTTAGAATAGGTTCACTGATCATTAATCATCTTCGAATGATTTAGGAACTCTTAGAAGCTTAGGAACCAACATTCTCTATTGGATTTACATCAAATCCAAACACTAGTTTCTATAATCCTTCTGTCTATAAATTAGAAGCTTAAGTTTGAGCAAAACTCACTCATTCACTTTCCTCTCCACATATAACCTGTACATCTTAGTTATCTTAACTCACCATGACCAAATCAAACAACTCTTCAACCTCTAAACCTCCAAAACGAACCGCACGCATTAGTGTTAAGCCTTGTTGCTTTATAAATCTTGCAAATTCATCATCAGAGGAATCATCTCCTCTAAATATCTCATCACCTATTGCAAGTGAGAATTTCCTCACTCTATCCACACCTACACCATCCAATGTTGTCATACAAACTCCACCTCCAACCATAACTCCAATAGCAACCACACCACCAGCCGCTCCATCACAGCCTGTTAAATCAACATCACCCCCAAAATCACCCAAGTTGCAACCTATGGAGCTATTTAGGACTCCACCTACATCACCACATCCATACCTTGATGACTTGGAGGATCTCCCACCAAGATCAACCAATCCTCCACCCATGACCTTTGAAGGTCAAGAGCCTATGCTTTTTCATCTGATTTTCCCGGATATCCATGGTCCTTTATACCATGATGCACCATCATCTCAACCTCAAATACCACCTCTCTCACCCACATCAACTCTCATTGCCATAGACGAGGCAATGTGGATCAATTTGCCTCAAACCCAAGAGGAGATTAGTGAAGAGCTCAACCGTCTTTACACTCTCTCGGGTATGGTAGATCACCGCCTCAATGAAGCCATGGACCTCCAAACCATCCTCATGAACTTCATCCAAACACCACCACCACCACCACAACCAAATGAGTCTACTCTTCCGCTCGGTTTTCCTCGCCATGATTGCAACATGTGTGAAAGAACCGCTCACATAGCTCAAAGGACAAACATTTTGGTGCACGAGCTCCAAAATGAAATGAGGTTCATTTTGAACCACATTCTTGAGCGTCTAAACGCCATCTCTCATCCTCCTCAATAGGAGAGTTTTAGTCTCATTATATAGGACCTTTAAGGATGTTGTCTTAGGATTTTTAGGATGTATTTTTCATTTTCTTGTAACTTCATATTTTTGTGACTTTGGTCACATATTTTCAATATATATGAATGTTATATGTTATGCTTTTGATTGATCAACATTAAGCATATTATCATTATTTAGGTGACTAACATCATTATATAGCTATTTGGAATCTACATTATAGTTTGATCACTCGTACTTTAGGTACAAAATTTTGATCAGACACTATATTTTGACTTTTTCAAGTCAACTAGATTAACATTCTTATTTGGATGACCATTTCATATGCATTATGCTTCTCCACTGAAGCTATTTACAACTAACATTTCTTTTTTAGCATCTCATACCCTTCAAATATATACGTTGGGACTCTTGTAATGGGGAGTATACATCAAGGGGAAGCATTTCATATTCTAACCATTTGTTTTGTAGGATCATGCATCATTACCTTATTACTCCATTTAGGGGGAGTATAAAACAAGGGGGAGCTCTTAAAGTCCTCAAAATCGCATTCCGCTACGTAACTCTTCTTTTTGTTTCGACAAAAAGGGGGAGAAAGGATTAAGTTTGCATAACTGTGAATCATCACAGTACATACACTTTTGCACAAAAATAGTTTTTAAACTCAAATAAAAGAAACTTAATCTATATTTTAAAGAACTCATGCTATATTTATTCCTTTGCTCAAAAATATAATTTATGTTTTATTATCAACAAAAAGGGGGAGATTGTTAATACAAATATCGTCCTAAAAACGTTATTTATATTTTACGATTTTTACTTAGTTTTGTTAAAGACAATTACAAAGTATATCTTTTACCAAATTATAAATACTAGCTAAAGTCACTTTAAAACACATTTTACATTTCACAAGATTACTTAGAATTACATTTTACACATCTACTAGTTTATTTCCTTAAAAGGAAACTTTATTTTTAAAATGATACAATGACATCATGGCATGCATCATACATAGATTATGTGATATCTTAGTTAGATCTTCAAGCAAGATAGTTGACTTTGGAAGATCTTGATATGACAACACAAAGATATGGAAAGATGAGAGATTTGATAAATCTCTTAGCTGTCATACCTGCGGAACCAAACGACTACAAAGACGGATCCCTTTTGTGGGATCCGCCGGATCCGTGGGTTGTTCACCAAGTTTGCCTATAAATAGCAGACTTATCATTTGAGCATTTCATCACTTACAAAGTAGAAAACATTCATCCATTTATTTACTAACCCATATTAGTCATATCATTGATCTCTCTTTTGTAGCAAAGAAGATCAAGCTAAAGAACTTCAACAAACATACTGTTGCAAGTTGTAGTAGTTAAACACTATGTGATATAGTTGTAGTTCACACATCATTATTTGTATCATTTATCTCAGTGAGTGTGGTTAGTGTTTTAGTCCTCAAAACACAAAGAGTGTAGGGAGTGGTTGTACCCTTGTGAAAGAACCAAACGGGAGTGGTTGTACCCTTGTAAAGAACTCGACATCTAGCTTAGTGTCGGTAATTATATAAGCAACGTTAGGTTGGTTCTGCCTTGAAGTAGAACCCGGTGTTTAGCTTAGTACCGGAAAAGGAAGTAAGCAACGTGTAAAGGTTTTCTCCACCTAGAAGGGAGTTTGTTTCTTAGTGAAGGATTACTCTCGAGTTAAAGGCTCGAGGAAGTGGAGTAGGGCAAGGAAAAGAGTCCTTGTAGCCGAACCACTATAAACATCCGTGTTATGTGGTTTGATCATTCCTATCTTTACTTTTCAGATATATTGTTTGATTATTTTTGTGTGCATAGTTCTATTGAATTCACATAAGTTACAAAACGGTTTAAATTAATTTTAAACGGTAAAACTATTCAACCCCCCCTTCTAGTTTTCCACAGTTTGTTTTATATATCTTATGTAATGCCCGAAAGGGCTTGATGTTGACCTTTTTAATAACAAACGCAGCTATCCCACCATCAAGGGGAGGCAATTTTTCCACATGGCATGTTCTTGCAGCACCCGTCACATTCTGAACATAAGTCAAAAGTGATCCCTCCGAGAGGCTGGCCACCTCCGGAGATCAGTGGTCAATGTTCAAAGATGGTTCATACCCAAAAAGGGGTGATTGCATAATCATTATATTACTTTATGAACATAAGCTGAAAATGACCCCTCTGAGAGGTTCACGCCCTCCGAAGATCAGTGGTCAATGTTAAAAGATGGTTCATACCAAAAAAGGGGTTGCCATAGACAAAAAGGCTGATCGGCACCCAAAAAGGAGTGGCCGCATAATCATTTATTATTTTTCGAACATAAGTTGAAAGTGATCCCTCCGAGAGGTTCGTGCCCTCCGGAGATCAGTGATCAATGTTCATTACTTTCAGAACATAAGCGGAAAATGACCCCTTCGAGAGGTTCACGCCCTCCGGAGATCAGTGGTCAATGTTCAAAGATGGTTCATACCCAAAAAGGGGTTGCCATAGGCAAAAAGGCCGATCGGCACCCAAAAAGGGGTGACCGCGTGATTGTTTATAATTTTCTGAACATAAGTCGAAAGTGATCCCTCCGAGAGGTTCGTGCCCTCCGGAGATTAGTGATCAGTGTTCAAAAATGATTCATACCCAAAAACGTATGAGCTTGTACCTCCGGAGCTATGCAAATAGTGAAGGTAATAAAAAAAAAAGTATCATACGTTCACAATCAAAAACCAGGCCAAATGTAAGCTTGTACCTCCGGAGCTACGAAAGTAACAACGGTAATAACAAACAAGTGCTGTACGTTCACAACCAAAACGTAGACCGGACACCAACTTGTACCTCCGAAGCTACGCAAGTGGCGACGGTAATAAAAAGCAAGTGTCCGATATACGTTTAGGGTCGAAACATATGGGAAACATGATGACAATTCGGAAGTAACAGCGGACATGGTAAGAAATTGTACTTCGGTAATACCGAAGGTGGAAGGCTGATGTATGGCGCCCAACTCCGAGGCTAAAGCCAACCAAACATGCCACAACCATTCGAAAACAGGTACATGCATAATAAAAAAGAAAAAGGAGGAAAAGTCAGATGACCATCGACTAGGGCGAATGTATATGGTCCGGCAGACCCAACCTGTCTAAACGTGCAAAGCTAGATTCCACCGCGTTTGCCGAAGTAAAAAGACCAAAAAGCTAAATCATACAACCGAGCGGCACATGACGCCAAGAATCGGTAAAAGGGGAACCAACCAGGGCTACAATAACCAGGCCAAAGAGATGCGCGATAGCAAGACATTTCTGGCCACCTAACTAAGCCAGCGCTGCCGGTTGAACAAAAAAATCACCTCGGAAATGAGAATAAAACGAGATGCACAAAAACAGAAACATCATACATTCCACAGTTAAACAAAACAATCATGCGGACAAAAATAAAAATAAATAAGCAAGCGTGCAAATTGTTCCAATTATTACAAATCATCCGAATTACATAGGTCATCTATTCGACCTACCCCAACGGCTCGCAGGCCTCACCTTTCCAAATGTTTCACATTAAAAGTTTAAAAAAGCTTCAAAAGAAATCCGGAGTAATTTTTACCCATAGTCAAAATGGAATTACCCAGACTCCCAACACAATCCACCCCTTCAAGAAGCTGATCCTCCTTCCCCCGTGGTAGAATCCAGAGTGGTACTAGCTTGGATTTCGGGCCCCTCGGAAGTTGTTCCGGCAATCGTTTTGGCAACCAGATTCTCGGCAGAAGTGGACCGTGCAGGATCAGGGAAAATCTTCATTATGTCATCAAGAGGTTTAAGATAAGAATCGCTGATCTCCTTGATGTAAGGATATTCCGCAGAGAAGAGCCCCTCGTATAGAGGCATGAATTTCGCATCAGCCTCCATATCCAGATCTTCCACATCGACCACAAGCTTGGCCACATCCTCTGGTTTACGACCCAAAGAAACACTGTCTAGAAACCCGGACTGAGAAGACAGACTGAAAGGCCCCGCCAGATGATCCTTGTATTCATGGCTGCTCAGAAGCCGACGGACGACCTCCGTGATGACATCCTTAACCACCCTGAACCTTTCCATCTCCGTTCGGCCCACTCTAGCGGTCAGATCGTTTGTCTCCTGACGAAGGGCTGAGTTGTCCTTCTGTTCTTCAAACAGTTTAGCCTTGGCCTTACCCAACTCAGCCTCCAAAGCACTAATCTGCTTCGCCGCGGTTTCCCTCTCCTCATTCACCAACCTCTCCAACTCCGAGACACGAGCCAGCAGCTCGGACTCTTTTATCATACAGTTGGAATGCTCAGTCTTCAACTGTTTTAGTTCCTCTCCTTCCTTCCCAACGCTCCCACATTTCTGATGAGCGCGGTATAACACATTATGCGAAGAAGAGTTTCAAACCGGAACAGTAGATCCGACTGAGCCGCGGCTCCCATTCCCAGCAATTTCCAAGCCCTCTGGGCAGCCTCGGCATCCCCCAAACTCTCGAGATACTCCTCCTCCTTTGGAGTAGGCAGATTCAGCATCAGATCCCTACAAACCTTCCAACTATCCAACCGGTCGTCTATCCTAACTGCCCACCCCGGTGCATACACAGCTGCCGGGTCGTCCTCACCGGTCACTTTTTCCTTTCCACGGCCAGAGTCACCGCCGGAAGAACCTCCTAAAAAGGGGATAAACGACAAGGTTAGCTTGAAAATAAATGCAGAAGAGAAAGTACAAAGATGGACACTTCCGAAACTTACCAACACCAGAAGCCTCGGACGTGAAGCCCGCGCCAATACCTTCTTCGCCCGCCGGCTGTTTCCCTGTCCCCTCCGGGTTCAAAGACCGGATGGGGATAGGACGAGGAATGGGCTGCTCCGTAGCATCCAGATCCACCACATTAACACCTTCGTTCGGCCTGCTTCGTTTTATTGGCCGAACCACCCCTCCTCCCCCCTCACTGCACTGAACGCGAAATCGGGTCCCTCCCTGCTGAGGCTGGTGCGTCTGTCGGGCGGTGAATTGCTCTTGTTTCCTTTTCTTCGCCTCCAGCACTTTGTCGTCAGGCACTTCAACCTGTTTCAGTTCGACCGTTTTCTCCAGAATTTCAGCGTTGGAAGCGGCGGGATTGGTCACGTGCAACTCATGGGACTGACCCTCCCGAAATTGATCCCCTTGCGGGACTGACCCTCCCGATATTGATCCCCTTGCGTCACAGTTGCGCCCTTTCGGATATTTGGTTTCTTCAGATATTCAGACATGGTTATAGCGGCGGAAAGGAAGAACATAAAATGGTTAGAGATAAACATGCATGAACACGTCAAAACGTAAACAAAAGAAAGACAAACGCAAAGACTGAAAGGCTATACCCTTTCCCTCGGCATCCCTAATTGCCGCCCGGTAACCGGGATGATCCCAATGAGAAGAAAGCCCAATGGCATAGAGAAAACCCAGAGGAATCTGAATCAGATCGATCACATCCTGAGCCAATCGATCAGCATCAGCAACATTGAATTCGCCCTTCGGAAAAGGGTCCGATATATCCGAATCATGATGCCTCCACGGCATAGCGAACGGAATAGCCCGTCTATCTATAAAAAAGAAGTCACGTTTCCAGCCTTTCAAACCAGTAAGAATTTCCCGGAAGCAAACCCTTTTCTCCCGGCCACCCCTCTTCTCAAAAGAAAACCAATGGCCTTGCTTACTCAGTTTGTAGAATGCTCGGAACAAAGGAGTGGTGGGATCGATATGTAAGCTTCGGCAATACACCTCAAAAAGGGTCGCACGATGCATACCCAGCGGAACCAGTTGGGAAATATGAACTTTGTAATATCTTATGACATCTAACAAAAAGATAGAAAAGGGCACACTAAGACCACCCTCATAAAAATATTCCAAGTATAAACCAATAGCATCATCTGGTAACTCATTCATCGTCATACCTTTCGGAGGTAACCGCGGATGTAAGTCTGCCGGAATACCAAGATCCATTGTTACCATATACACCGCCTCTTCGTCCATCCGAGACGTATATTTTTGAACATCAAACTTAGGAGCAAACTCCCCAGCCCATTGGGTGTCCTCGTCATGAATCGAAACGGGAGAAACCAACATAACTTTACCGAGGGATAGCAGGATATAGCCGGACAACAAAGAAAAAAAAAACAAGATATAAATGGTTCGGAATGTACCTTTATAGTCGAAGGACAAATGTGGAGGCCGCTCGGATTGATATGCAAGGATCGTTCGGAAAATAATACCGATGGGCGTCTCAGATAAAAGTATAGAATTACGGTAATAAAAGATGACACAAGTGACGCTATTTATAGGTAAAAAGAAAGGTATGAAACATCGCACCCAATCAGACGCTGACGTGGCTACATTTCCACCCACGCGCGGGACACGCGCATGCGTGTCAGCACCTTGTCAAAAAAAAAAAAAAAAAAAAGGGGGGGGGGGGGGGTAATATAATAAATAATAAATGATAACAATAGAGGCGAAAGGACTTCTAGTGGGTTAAGCATAACACCCGACATACTCAAACCTAACGGCCCAGGTCCATCGGAAGAGCCAAAGCCGGATTCAATTAATTTGCACTAAGTATCGCACCATCCGCTCAGCCGATACTCCGATACTGGGGGGGGGGGGGTACATGTTGGTGTATGTGTCCAAACGACATAAATTCCCCCAGACGAAAACAGTCCGGACAATATCGCAAAGGGTTTGTCCTTTACAATGGAATCATCATGGGATCGTTCGGAAGAATACCGAAAGAAACATGAATCATTTGGCTGACATCATTATGGCAAAAAGGCCCGCACGGCGTGTGTCGCCCGTATGGTACCCCAAAAGTGGTGCCATGCGTATCATTATCAAGAAAGGTCCGTAAGGCGTATGTGATGGCGGTTTCCTACAAAATGGTTAGCCGATGCGGCAAAAAGCCCACATAACGTCGCGAGCGGAAATAAAATAGGGAAGCAAATCTTATAGGTGAAAGAGATATTTTTGCTTCGGGTGACAACTTGGACTATACGCAGGTATAACTCAACCTTTTTTCTTATTATCTGTTTCATTTTATTAGACTTGCAAAATGTGTAAGTACCAATATAAGCAGAATGTATAAGCTGGGACGCTCTGTTTTTTACGCTGTTACGGGATATGCTCACATCAGGAGCCGATAATATATCAGAAGTGGTCATGTTCAAACGACACGGGTTCCTCCAGATGAAAACCGAAAAGCAAACCCCGCGGAATCAGTAAACCAGGATTTCAAAACTTTTATAGTATCACAACATCGGTTAGACCGATACTATGATACTGGGGGGGACATGTTGGCGTATGTGTCCGAACGGCTCATGTGGTCCGGCCGTCTGGACGGAATGAAATCATCCGGCAAAGCCGGAGGACCCCTGACCTATGTGGCCGACACAACTGTTAACAATAGGACAAGTGGCATTACCTTTTGGACAGATGGCAGCAGGAGACACCGCCGCCGCCGCCCAGGATTTACGGGATCATGTCTGGGACATGTTCCCAGAAAATCCGGCGCCGCCATTTCAGGTACCAAGGCTGGGTGCTATAAATACCCAGCTCATTTACTACCCTCAACCAACTCTGACCATCCATATTTACTCCATATTACTGTTTAGAGTCCCTCGGTATATCCGATACTTACTCTCACGTCGGAGGTGGGTCCTGAGATAACATCCGGGGCGAGCCTAACGCGTGCTGTTGTGTGCAGATATCCGGAAGACCCTCCAAAGCCGAAGGGATCAGCATCTAAACCTTTCGGAGGAACGCTCACCTGGTTCATCCGAAAGGCCTCATTTGCTTGTCTGAAGTGGTTACAGAAAATTACTTGGGTGTTTAAGCGTGGCATGAGATGAGACACGATAAGACGTGAAGCGTGACGCCTTTTTTTAAGCGTTTTTAAATAATCTGGTTACAGTGTTATGCAGACCACGTATATGGGTTGGATATTCGCGATATGGGCCAGATATTTTGGTGTTTTTTGAAAGAAATGAAGAACATTATGTAAAGGTAGTTTCTTGACTTTATTTTTTTGTATAAGACTTTTTACAAACTCTATATATATGAAATATGATATAAATATATAAATCTCTAAATATTTTGTGTAGTCGCGTCTTAAAAATGCCGTGGCTTGATTATTGTTCCTAAGACGTGAGGCTTGATCATGCCGTCGTGTCACGCCTCACGCTATTTATATCATCGGAACCGATATCTATTTTCGCAAATGATTTGCGGATTGCAAATTGGTTCGCAAATTTTAAGATAACTAAATTGCAAACTACGGAAATTGCGTAATGACGGTGTTCGCCTTTTTTCATATATACTGTCTGTGATCGTGATTTTGTAAACATTTCTCAATCATTTGCAAAATGAATGGCTATTTTGTCAATTTACTAAAAACATAGTTACAAACAAACTTCGTCTGATTATTTGAATTATTATCCAAAAGTTTACTAGATACACTATTCTAGATGGAAGATAGCGGGTGCGTGTTACATCTGTTAATAAGAACCCACCTGCAATAATACATATATAGACTTTGAATTTTGCATTCACCGTCAACGTCTATTGCACTTGTATCTACTTGCGGAATGTGGAAACTTTGTCACCCGGTACATGGGTCATTTTCAATTCTTGGGACCTTTAACTAAGATACATTTTTTTTAAAGACGAATTAATTATATGGAATGTAAGAACTAGCAAGATAATTAATAGATATGATATGATGCTAGTAAATTACTACAACACTAGCTAACATGGTACTTTTGTTAATCGACTGACCCTTGAGCTATGAAGAGGTCACGACCCTAGAGGCCAACATACTTTCTTTGGAACAAGCCTAACAAAGAGGTAGTCAAACAATTACAAATGGGTGGATAGAGCGTTACAACAATTAAAAAACCACCCAGTCTGATTATAAGAATGTTTTACAAAACCGACTTAAAATTCAATTGAAAGTGTTAAGTTTAGCATCATTGAGCACACAACATATGACCAATCCAGTGAGGATGTAGCTATTGGTTGGTTTTAGGGGTTAATGGCCAGGAAATGTAGCTATGACATGTATAGCCCCTCTTTTAGTGTGAATGGGGCTATATCCCACTTGATGATGCCTCCTCAATCTCACCTCAATTCATTGTGGATGTGGGTTGCATGCTTTGAGGTTGAGTTGAGTTGGGAAATGTAGTCAAGAGGATATGGCCTTTCGTGCATTGAAGGTGAATCAGTGAGTTACAATTTGGTGTCTGGTTACTGTAACCATGTTTGGATGAAGTGTCAGACTTATGTCTTGCTAGTTCTGTCCGAGATATCTCTATGTTGTCCGAGATACTCTCTTTCAGTTTGAATTCATTAGTAGTATTAAAGAAGGATATGCATGTCTATTCTTTCTTGATTGATTCAATTTGTCATTGATTATTAGTAATATACAAGCAGGTTCACCTTTGCAAAAAAAAAAAAAAAAAAAAAAAAAAAAAAAAACTATGACCACCCGACCTTGAAACAAAAAATCTATATTGATTATTCTTTTCCTTTTTTTTTTTTTTTTTGATGATTCCCTTTATTTTTTTGTTGAAATGGTGAATATATATTATTTCTTCAAATAATAAACCAATACAAGAAGCAATCTCAAACTGAAAGGACATTCTCAAACATTTTTTTGATGCTTAACAACTGAAACATGCAAACTAGAGTATACCAAACTAGAATACATTCACCAATACTACTAGACTAGCAAAGACGTACTAGCTCTAGGACTCCATGGAGAAACCTCGTACTTGACTACATTTCCTATTCATGCAAACACCCTACCTGTGTTCCTCCTTGAACCACAGAGGCTCTTGCATCTAGGTTTCATCAAGATAAAAGTAAAACTCATGTTCCAGTAAGGCTTCATATCACAGAGCTACATTTCCAAAGGAAAGACGATTAAAATTACATTTTTGTTAAAATACGAAATCAGTTACAAATTTTGTAGGCACGGATAATTTTGTTCTTATGAGCTCGAGCATGACTCGGCAACTATAGGCTTAGCTCGGCTTTGACGACCTTCATGATCCATGCATGTAAATTTGCTTGGCATTTGAGACTGGCTCGACAAAACTACACCTGGTAAACTAGATCTACTTGAATATTTATAGAAATCATACTTGATATTCAAGAGGTCAAGGTTTCAAATCTCGCTAGGTGTATACATTTGGGGGTGACAAATGAATGAGAGGAAACGGTCTCGGGATTAGCCCAGTGAGGCTGCGTACATTTGAGTCAAAAGGCTCGCCCTCCTCAGGTAACCTGAAGAGGAAAAACCACATCCGTTTACCCGTCTGTACTTGATATTCAATGTCCAAATTCATTTCCGATATAGGTAAAGACAATTTTATCAATTACATCATTGGAGAATTCATGTATAATGTACACTATAAGTGTCGAAAAGCTAAATAAGAGTTTCATCAAGAGCCGATCTTTATAAGCATTAGTTTGACTCATTATAAGTTTGAGCTTGAGCTCGAAACCTAAATCCCGATTTTAGCAAACAAAACTTTAGCTCAAGTTGCCCCATAAAAACATGACTCTATGTTAGTTAACTTAGGGCTAAGCATAATGGGCAAGGAACCGAACCAAAACGATAAATCGGCCAGAACCAAACCGAACCGTATTGAATATATTTTTGTCCGGAACTCAGTCCACCTTTTTCCTCATATTTGGTCCTCGGTCTGGCCTGTTCTTACACACAACCGGCAAATACGCTATATTGGACCTGCATGACTAAAAACATTTCGGTACAGTTCTTGGTCCGGTATTTCGACCAACTCGTCTATTTGGTCTCATCCACCTTTTATCAGTGGAATCCGGTTTTTAGACCATGATCAACCTCAAGTAATAATTATTGCCTAGAGTACATTTTAGCAACTTCTGTACTCCGTTAATTTCGGCTTATGGGAAGATAGTCAATCTCAAGGTTGGTTAAAGATCATAAATTAACAGATAAATAACAAATGAAAACTTTGAATTTAAATTTAGACACTAATACAAGTGTTACATCTCTTTCAAGGAATATAAAGTAAACGCTAAAGTCAATTGAAGAGTATAAAGTAATGATGATGACATCGGAAACGGAGTCCTAGTAGCGGACAAACAAATAAACTTGTGTAATTTGGTGAACTTTGACTGTCTAAACATCAGATTTGTCACCGTTTGAGGAACCTTCGATGCATGCCTCTTTCCTTAAACGTTAGTGAATTATTAATGAATAATCAAGAAATATAATGTCTTACAAACAGTTATTCGTGTCGTTGGCAATAATATTCGTAGAAGAAAGGGTCAAATTTTACATTGAATCGAATGTTTAACACAATGTACTTACACATGATTAGAATGGTTATAATAAATCTTAAATTAATTTTTATGATTAGAATAAGCCTGATGAAATGACATGCAGTATGTGGTGATTCGTTTTTTAATGCCCATAAACTTAGCGTACTTGATCGAGATGAAATTCATTCAAGCCACGTGAATTATGCCGTACCACAAACACCGATAACTTAAAAGAACGGTCATGAGAATTAGAGTACGCCTGTACATTGCAAATGTTAAAACCTGAAAGGTAGTTAACTTAAATTTGAGTTACAAATTCATTTGCTTGCATCTTCACTAAAAGAAACGAGAATCTGGTAAGAATATCTGGAACAAAGAAAAAGAGATTAGAAACAAAATCACATTTCATAACGTATTTACTTTTAGGTTAGTTCCATCAAACATAGATACAATCTCAAATAATGTTTCACTATCATAGTGTGGGCAAATGTCAATATTCCTATTAAATTGTTGAAAAAACTACTAAGAATATTATTTAGCGATTAAGCCATCCAGTTATGTTTTAACTATTGAAAAAAATCATTGTAACGGGTTTGACTTATCTTTTAAGCTTAAATGGATTAATTATGTTGTCATGTTCGTCTCATTTGACATCGTTTTTGCATTATTTTTCCAACTAATCTACATTATCGATAAAAACGTCGCATAAGTTTGTCAGATCAACAATATCAATCAATTTTAAACAAAAAAAAATAAGCCAAACCCATCAAAAGGGCTTTTCAAACAATTAATATACAACTGGATGACTAAATTAACAAAAAACCATTCTGTAATGGTTTTTTTAACAATTTTAAAAATATATATAGGGCTTTTGTGACATTTACCCTATGCTTGAACCTCAAAAATACCGATTAGGGGCTTGTTGACTACTTAAAACAATAATCAATTGTTGATATT
Organism: Artemisia tridentata subsp. tridentata; assembly: GCA_021014915.2. Lineage (NCBI taxonomy): Eukaryota > Viridiplantae > Streptophyta > Magnoliopsida > Asterales > Asteraceae > Artemisia > Artemisia tridentata. The sequence continues at coordinate 397,959,833 of CP139508.1, forward strand.
CATAATCTATCAATCAAAGATACTTATATTCGCTTTAATTGCATTAGAAACATAATTAGAATATCATCATATCATTATTTTCCTACTTCATATTTATTTATATAGAATCTTATATTATGATATCATAGACATGTCTATCTATCCTCATAATAAAATAAGTGATGAATTGCACTTGCTCCTAACTTCGAACCGAATCTGAGTTTGGGCTACCAAACTCCAATCTTAGTTGGCTTTTCCCCTAAAAATTTTACTATATAGAAATAGTATTGTCAAACTATGTATCATTCGTCTAGACCTTGTAACCTCAAATTTCAATATAAGGATGAGATATGTTATTATACCAACTCTTGAAACTTAAGATATCTACATTAATGCAATATGCATGCATACTCATTCACATAGGAATACACATACGAAGTCCAAGACGTGATTGTTTGATCAAGTTGTAACGAGATAGTCGATTTATTTGCAGTAGTTAACATGGTTGTACAATCTTTGATCCCCCTTTAATAAACAAAACAATACTCCCTCTGTCCCATACTTTCTAAGTTTTTTTTTTTTAACTTTGATTATAAATATTTTTACTTGTGTTATATACTATTTGATAAAAATTATACAAAACGAAGATACATTTAAAACTCAATTAATTCATATATATTGTGTAAAATATTATATAACACAAACAAAATTATTTAAGGTTAAAATTAAAAAAAAAAAACTTAAAAAGTAAAACTGGACATTTAATATGGAATTGGAAAAGATCTGTTACGGAGGCTGATGTTCGGGCTGAGGTGGTTGTTCTTAATTCCTTGCTAGACGCTGCTGTGCTTTCGGATGAGAGGGATAGTTGGGGTTGGATTGGGATTGGAAATTGCGTCTTTTCTGTCAGGGCGGTTAGGGAATTGATGTACGAAGACATGGATTTCAGCAACATTTCTGTTTTCGAATGGTGTAAATGGATTCCAAAGAAATGTAATATCTTTGGGTGGAGAGCGGAGATGGGAAGAATTCCGACGGCGTGTGCGTTGAGATATAGAAATATCCCGATTGTGGATGTTGATTGTGTGCTTTGTGGCGATGCGGAAGAGACGGTGGATCATTTATTCACGGGTTGTATTATTGCTTCTAGAGTTTGGCAGCATATTGCTTCTTGGTGTAAGGTCCAAAATTTCTTTGCTTTCTCGTTTAAGGATCTGTTGGAAGTTCACAACTTTGTTGGGTTGTCGGGAAGAGCCAAAGATATTTTTTATGGTATTATTATCATTGGGTGTTGGTGCATATGGAGGGCGAGGAATCATCAAAAGTTTCAAGGAAAGATGGCTAGGTCTGTCGACATTATAGGGGAAATCAAAGTGTTGGGTTTTCTTTGGGCTAAAAATAGAGCGAAGGCCCCTTCTTTGAATTGGGATCGTTGGAGTAAATTTGTAATTATGTAATAGGTTTTGCTGGTGTTTGTGCCGCCCCGTTTTGTGGGCTGTTGTTTTTCTAATGAAGTTCACTTTTCAAAAAAAAAAAGTAACTTATTAGACAAATGGTTGCCACCCTATCTAACTAGAGTTGACCATTGAACCTACTTCCTTAAATTATTGACCTCTCGGCCCCCCTTACACTTTTCCACGTACTACGAGTATTTTTTAATTTACCATTTCAATTTTCTAGAATGCTAAATCGGCGCTGTGTGCCTGTGTCCATACCTTTTGAAATCATACTGTCTTCTTTTTATCGAGAAGTAAAATTTAACTCGCTATGAGCCTATGAGGTTAGAACATCTGTAAATTTGGGTGTTTCTTGAAAAAGAAACTTGTATAAACTATGATTTGGTATTTTTTGAAAATTTTGACAAGTTGTGTTCTTGCAACCAACCAAACAATAACGCGTTTGTAGCTAGCCTTCCCATGCATAATATTGACTAAATTTATTCCATCATAACCCTGTTTCATACAATACATTTTACTATCACGTAGACACGTACTATAAATATGTCACACAACCTATCTTAAAATATCACATTCGATCTTAACTTAGCTCAAAATGGCCTCTTTCGACCATACTCGAACCCTCATTCTCCTCATCGTCTTGACGATTTTTCTTTCTCCAACTTCCTTAGCGGTCTCGCCACCTTCTTCTGTTTGCCAATATACACAATATCCATCGTTTTGTCGATCAAACCTCCCCATTAGCAACTCGTCCGCTAATGTATACGACTATGGTCGCTTCTCTGTTCGTAAATCCATATCCGCAGCCCATAAATTCTCAAACCTAATAAACAAATACCTTAGCCGCTCGTCAAGTTTAACCACGGGTGCAATCCGTGCTCTTCAAGATTGCCAATACTTAGCGGGGGTCAACATCGACTTCCTGACAAGCACATTCCAGACCGTGGACAAGTCCCAAACCGCGATTTCCACTATGAAATCTGAAGATATCCAAACATTGCTTAGTGCCATTTTAACCAATACGCAAACATGCATAGATGGTATTGAAGCCATTGCTTCCACTTGGAGCTCGAAAAACGGAGTCTTAGCCCCTCTTACTAATGATAACAAACTATATAGTGTATCATTATCATTGTTTAACCGAGGATGGGGTGTTAAGAACAAGAAGAAAAATACTTCGGGTTTACATAAGAAACATGTTGGCTTTAAAAACGGACGTTTGCCCTTAAAAATGTCTCAACAAACCAAAGCTATATTCGATACAGTGGGTCGAAGGAAGCTTCTTCAAACGGATGACGAGGGAGACCAAGTTGTTGTTAGTGATATTGTCGTGGTTAGCCAGGACGGTTCTGGCAATTTCACGACAATATCTGATGCTATAAACTTCGCTCCAAATAAATCTCAAGCAGCCGATGGCTACTTTATGATTTATGTAACCGCGGGTGTTTACGAAGAATATGTAAATATCCCTAAGAACAAGTATTATCTCATGATGATAGGAGATGGGATAAATCAAACCATCATCACCGGAGACCGCAACGTTGTAGATGGTTGGACCACTTTTAATTCGGCTACTTTCAGTAAGTACTTATGTCTCATACTTTTTGAAATATTTAGATAAAGCAGTTTGAAATTAGTAAGAGTGTGTTTGCATGAGTTTGCATCAGTGCTTAATAAGTTGGCAACCAACATTTTTGCTATACTAACAATAACATGTTTGCAGTTGTGACAGCGCCCAATTTTGTAGCGGTAAACATAACAATCCGCAACACCGCGGGAGCAGTAAAGCACCAAGCCGTAGCACTAAGAAACGGGGCAGATTTATCGGCATTCTACAGCTGCAGCTTCGAAGGTTACCAAGACACACTATACACACACTCCCTCCGTCAATTTTACCGTGAATGTGACATTTATGGGACCGTAGACTTCATATTTGGAAACGCCGCCGTTGTTTTCCAAAACTGTACCCTCTACCCTAGGTTACCAATGGCAAATCAATTCAATGCCATCACAGCACAAGGCAGAACTGACCCGGGTCAGAACACGGGTACCTCGATCCAAAATTGCAACATTCGTGCTGCTGAGGATTTAGGTACTACCAAAACGTATTTAGGACGACCGTGGAAAGAGTACTCACGAACGGTCTATATAAAAACGTTTATGGACTCATTGATCGATGGGTCAGGATGGCGTGAATGGTCAGGTGACTTTGCGTTAAATACATCTTATTATGCCGAGTTTGATAACACGGGTCCGGGGTCAGATACGAGTCGAAGAGTTACATGGCCCGGGTTTCATGTTATAAATGCTACGGACGCGGTTAATTTCACGACTTCTAGTTTTATCCTAGCTGATGAATTTTTACCTCAAACTGGGGTGCCTTACAATGGTGGCTTGTGATTTTTTTAGTACAAATGTACATGATTGCATCCATTGTATTAACACTTTAATTGATTTGCTATTTAGTTCTTAATAAATGTTGTATTTGATTTCATACGTCAAGCCTATGAGTTATATAAATATAAGATGGTCAGCTTTTTCCTAGCCTAATGTTTGATTGAATTTTGGTACGTATTCATTGTTAGATCTCATACCAAATACTGAAGAATCATAAAATATGACCTGTGTTTAATCTGTGAAAGATCAAGTTCAAATAGTTGTTCACGTCGAACTTCGAAAAAAAAAAAAAAAAAAAAACTTTACCCGATTTGAGTTTATGTGGCGGTAGACTCAAATCTCTTATATTAGTTGGCTAATAGGTCGAAAACCAAAGTTAAAAAAAGTTGGAGTATGACATAGTCATGAAAAGAGATTAAATGAAGTTAGTGACTTAAAAAAAAAAGTTTTTTTTTTTTTTTTTTTTTTTTTTTTTTTTTTTTTTTTTTTTTTAATTATTTTTAGACTGGTAACAGTATGAATGAGAATAATTTGTACACGACTATGCACCACGTAAATCTATTTAAAGTCATAGAAAATTAATCTGTTTGTTTGTAGAACAGACAAATTAGTCGATAAACTACAAGAGGTTTGGCAAGGACATTGACTATTGCATTCTAAAATCTATGTGTATTAATAGCTCTTGATTTGACTAACGTCTAAATAGTTCATAAAATTAAACAAGAATAGTAAACTTGATGAAGAGTTAGCATTTACATAATAACATGCATCCTTACCAATGCATAAAAATCTCTACTCAATTACAGACGGTTAAAAAATATTACTACAACATACATAAAAAGTTAATATACAGAATCGAATCTAAGCTGTCTTTATGGTTTCTGAACCAATTAGTAGCAACCTTGTGTCTAATGGGCCTAATATTGTAATGAACATATTAAAAAGGCTACAGGCCCATAAATATGACCCAAAATCAAAATAAAACTATGTTACATGCTAGAGAAAACACCACCATATGCGTTACAAGCCAGAATCTTGGCCAAAAATATCGATAGTAACCTGCATGTTGATGTACGATCTTAATTACCATTTAATTTCTGAGAACCTCGGAAAAATTAACAATATTAACAAACGATGCTTAAAGAGCAGGAGAAACGACCTGGACAAGGCTTGGAGCACGTTACCTATATGTAAAATCAATGTCCCTTGGCATAGACATTATAGATGCTAAACGCATTTTCACAGAACTTTTTCATATTTTTATTCATTTTAGCCGCTTCCTCAACTTGACGACTCTTCCTCCCCCCACTAATGCTCCCATCACACGTCTCAGCAGTTGTTAACGCTGCATTTATCTCAACCGTGACATCTTTTTCAGGCCCAGTTAAAAGTGCACTTGTGGCATCAGCAAGAATTTCAACAATGTTAATGTAACTCTGGCTACAATCCGCCAAAGTTTCCTCTTCTATCTCATCCTCTACCACCTCCTTATCCTCTTGTTTTTGCCTTGCAACCTTTATAAACTCAGACGTGGCCACAGCCTCGCGAGACGCAGCTTGGAGCGCCACGAATGCAGCTTGTTTTAAGTCCTTTACGTCGCTAATGGTTTGAGACTTTAGGACTGAGACACAAAAAACCTTGTCGGACGATGGTTCACATGCCTTTGCAACTATCTCAGGACTCACGACTTTTGGTCCAGATTGATTTTGATTCGGGTGCACCACAGGATGAAGCCTTGCACTGGCCGTGATTGTGACCAAGAGCGTAAACACTAGGAACAAACACGTCGAGAACGAACTCATGATCCTTTTCTTTAATTTGGGGTCTCAAGAATTATGAAAAAAGATGGAAATTAGATTGTGGTGAGATGTTATAAAGATGGAGCTAATATTTTGGGGCGAATTTTACTAAAGATAAAGGAGTGGCTAGGAGGTCAAATAGAGGAACCTCCCAATGACAGAAACATACGCCTCATGAGTTGTTGCTTGTTCATAATTATTTGAATTTTGAGAGCTAGCTAATATTCTAGAAAAAGAAAATATAAATCTTATGATCATTCTATGTTAATAAATCTTTGTAATCTCCTAAATAATCAAAGAACACATTATATTACCAAACTAGCATGGAGCTAGAAAAATTACGAGCAAATTATTGCTAGAAAAATTACAAGATGATTAAGGCGTAAATATAAGAAACAATTGGATCATAAAGCCAATCAATCCAATTAGGCTTATATTGTTTACTGTTATAGCTAATTCAAGAGTGCGAAAGTGATTTAATGGCCTCAAACAGTCAACTTAAATCAACCACGGATGTGGTCAAATAAAGTCAAACCAATTGAAGACAACTAACCAAGGAGTATAGTGTTTTCCCGGGTCGTTATATCCCAGCGAAGCGTGAAATTGTGTTTAAAGACGAATTGTGATCAAGTGATAATTGAACGGAAAAGGGTTTTGAATTATTGGACTAAGGAAATAAAATAGAATAGCTTTAAACAAGCTATAGGAATAAGTACAAGAAACCAAATTAATAAAAAACGTTTAGAAACCTAGAAATGTACGTTTAAATTTAAATAAACGTAAACGTAAAAAATAAAAAGTGAGATTTGATAAATAAAAGGCCTACGGATATGAAAATTATATTTTTACAATCCTAATAATAAAATAAAATTATTGGAAAAGGAAAATTATTTATTTGACTTATTAATTAATTATTATTAATTAAAAACTATTTTAACTATTAAATAATTACCTAAAAAGTAAGAAAATAAGAAATAAACCTAGAAAAATGAAATTATGACTTAGATAAATCTAAAATATTATAAAACTTATTTTAAAACTGAAAATATATTTATTACACTTTTTATCTAATTATTATTAATTAATTATTATTTAATAATTATTTAAAACTAATTTAAATTATAATAAATACTAAATAAACAAAGAAAAATCTAAACTTTTTCTATAAATATTATTAAGTGAAAAGAAGCTAAGAAAATTATAAAAATGAAAAATGCTTAATTAAAATTTAAAAAGATAAATTCTATTAAATAGAAGCTATCACTATTTTTCTGTTTTTATTTTTCTTAAGGTCTAATAATATAATTATATTTTTCCTAGATTATAAATGACAAAAGAAAATTATGTAAAAAAGATTTATATTTTTCTGATTAAAATTCTATTTATTATGATTTAATTACTATTTTAAACTAATTAAAAAGATTAAAAATATCAAATGATTTAGGAAAAATCTGAAAAATTCAGGATAAGTCTAAAATATAATTTAAAAGCTAGGAAAATTAAAATCAAAAGTTTAATAAGCCCTGATAAGCAGATGGGCAGATAAGCAGTTGGGCTAATAAGCTAAAAATAAGCTAATAAGCTCAAAACTTAACCAAAAGCTCAGGACAAGTTTAATATACTATATGAAGCACAAAACAACTTAAAAACACAAATAAGCACAAGAAATGAGCAAGAAAAGCACTAGAACAGTTGGCTTATTTATGCAGAAACTCAGGAAAATTGCCAAATTGCAAGGCAAATTAAGCAGTTTAAATAAGCAGATAAGTTGAAGAATATGGGGGCAAAAATGAGCTAGTACTATGAGCTATTCAGAAAACCAAAAAGCAAGGCCTGAGCTTATGTAAATAAGCCACAAATTAGGTGAGTTCAGCAGCCTCAGCAATCAGTATATACTGAGTGCTTTGCACAGAGTTGTGCAGAAATGTGTAGGCTAAACAAGACTTAACCAAACTTTGCAAATGCTCTAAATGGTTCAAATGAAACTCAGAAGTGCCATGGTTGAAGGCCAAAAGAGCTTCTAGCTTATATTGACTGATTTAAGCTTTTAAAGGGCTAAAATTAACATAGCCTGCACAAAATTGATTTTTTTTTATCCCTGAGGCTAACTAGAACTTCAAAACAGCTTATTATGACTTATTTAGGCTAGATCAAAGTTGGACAATTGGCAAAGTAACAGTAAAAGCTGAATTAACCTATTTGACTAAGTTGTGCCAAACAGCCCTTAATGGGTCTGTTTTGGTTATTTTCAACTGAAAATGGATTTTTAAGCTAAGATATCTAATAAACTAACTCTAGTTAACTTATTGAAGTATTAAAAAGTATTTATCAAATGGACTGAGCTTATTATTAAGCTATTGCTATAAAAGGCTTAATTATGGCTAATTAAGTGTTTATTAAGCAAAATAAAGAAAACTATTAAAGACTGACAGATAAAGATGGAATATATTCAAGAACTATTATTAAGCAGAAAAATACTGGAAATAAGCTACAATAAGCAGTGTAACAGTAAGTTATTAAAATAGTACAAAAATGACTGAAAAAGCTTACAACTTTCTGAGCTTATTGAACAAAGGAACAAGGAACCAGAACACAACTAGCTTGTCAATGACAAGCTAGAAAACCCAATTAACACTCCTGAAACAACTTATTCACCAAAACAACTTATTTTGAGCTTCTTTGACCATGGTTGACTTTTCTCCATATTTGAAATTCAGATCAGCCTATATCTATATAAGCTTATAGAAAGCTATATTAAGCTTGTATAAACTTATAGTAAAGGTAATTGAGCTTTTTGTGAGGATTAATAAGGACTTATGGCTTATTTGTCTTAACAGATAACATGAAACCTTGGTAAAACTGAAATTCAATACAAAGTATATTGAAATTGGAACATTACAACTAAAATAAACGTGAATTACAACTGATAACTTGGAATTATAAAATTACACTGACTGAAATAAAAATACGATTAAGCTAAAATTAACTACTTTTTTTTTTTCTATTACACAGTCCTATAAATAATAAAAACAACTGGGAAATCCCTTGTCGACATCTCTGATCACTTCTACACCCTTGGATTGCTTCCAATTAATCCCAATCACTCAAAATACTTTTGGCGCCAAAAATATCAATAGCAGTTTTTTTCAATTAAAGAAATTTGGGAGGATGTGGAGGTGGAGGGGAGAGGTTAGACAGCTGTAGTGATGAGGTGGGGGGTTGAGGTGTAAAGGTGATGGTGGTTTTGGAGCAGTGGTGGTTTTGGCGGGGTTGTGTGAGGGAGACGGGTTTGACTAAGGTCAAACCCTGGTTTTAAGTTTGGGTTTATTTAAATAAGGTTGGGCCGGGTTATCTGTTTTGGGGATGGGCTTGGGTTTATTGATTTGGGTAGTATTTGGGTTGGGTTGTTTGGTTTTATTTTGGGTTTAAGTTAAATAACTTGGTCCGGTTTGGTTTGTAGTTTAAATACAATGACCATTTTTGTAATTTTTGGATTTTTGAGGGGCTGAATTGACAACTTTCCAAAGTTATCAAAAGGATAAATATTGCCAAGTTTCAATAGTACAAGGACCATAAAGGATAATTTTCCATTTTTGAAAACCAAAGGACTTGTTTTGCCATTTTTGAAACTTCAGGGACCTTTTATGTCATTTTTAAAAGTTGAAGGACCTGTTTTGCAATTTCTTTAAAACTTTCATCCAAGGACCATTTTTGTAAAAGTTAAATAGTTTAGGGACCTTGAATGATAATTTTAATACCAGGGACTATTTTTGCCAATTCTTGAAACTTCAGGGACTGAAACTGACAATTATGCAAACTATTTTCGTTTTTAACTGTTTTTGATCATTTTGCACTTGCAACACATAAAAACACAATCAAATGATATTTTATGTATTTTGAAGCATATTTGCATGTTTTTAAATTTTTTTGTAGTCTAAATGTGACAGAAATGATGAGTATTTAGACACTCATCAATCCCCCACACTAAACTATTGCTAGTCCCTAGCAATCTTTTATGAAGTTTTAATGGATTTTATCTCTTTACCAAAAGCCATTACTTCTGGAGTAGCCACTGTTTTAGTATGTGATACTTTGGTACATTGATAACCAAATGATTTTGAGCAAATCATCAGCTGTAAACGGGTTTGATTTGTCTTTACCAGAAGCCGTTTGCTTCTGGACTAGCCAACTCTTAGATAAAATACAGTTATTATCTTTGGTGAGCTGATTACCAATTATGGTTTTCTACTGCCTTTACCACAAGCCATAACCTTGCGGGCTAGCCAACTCTTCACTTATAAAGATATGGTGAGTCGAAAACCATACAATTTTTGGCAAATTGCATGCCATAAACGGATTTGAGATATCTTTACCAAGAGCCGTTTGCTCCTGGATTAGCCAATCCTTATGTGGGTTAGACATGGCGGACTGATAACCATTTATTGCGTTCTAAGTGAGAAAAAATTTTAAAATTTTGGCCAAAATGGGGGAATAGGGCACTAGAAGGTACAATGTGACAAAATTCGCCAGAATTCCCCCCCACACTTAGAACTGAATATTGCCCTCAATATTCAAAGTACCGGCTGTTAATACCAACACTTAGAACGTGAAAGGGAAATACTGAATAGCCATTATTTTATATACACACATTTTTTTTTATTTTTTATTTTTTGACTTGAAATATACATATATACAACATGTGGGCATCTCCCCCACACTTAGGTGGTAGAACAGAGAAAGAAGTCAGAGACATGGGTGAAAACCCATGTTGTGGGCTAATGTTTTTGTTCACCGAGTCACTAGCTTGACTCGACCCCGCATTCATTGGTTCATGGGGAAAGTTTGGAGATCCGGGATAACCATTGGTGGTATATCCTCTCCAAAGTAGTGTTTCAAACGATGACCATTCACTTTGAAATTTGGACCGTCATTTTGAGATAACTCAACGGTACCATATGGATAAACTTTTGTAATAGTGAATGGACCAGACCAGCGGGATTTGAGTTTTCCCGAGAAAATCTTCAATCTTGAATTGAAAAGAAGGACTCGATCACCAACGTTGAAAATGCGGTTCTTGATTTTAGAGTCATGAATCTTCTTTGTCTTTTCTTTATAGATCAAAGAGTTCTCGTATGCTTGATCACGCAGTTCATTTAATTCATTCATTTGAACTTTACGGTGATCACCCGCAGTTTGGAGGTCAAAGTTAGCATGTTTCAAGGCCCAGTAGGCTTTGTGCTCTAATTCGATCGGAAGATGACATGCCTTTCCGTACACAAGCTTGTAAGGTGTACACCCGATGGGTGTTTTGTAAGCTGTACGAAAAGCCCATAGTGCATCATCCAATTTATCCGACCATGAAGCACGATTTTCTCCTACAGTCCTTTCCAAGATTCTTTTAATACCCCGATTTGAAACTTCTACTTGCCCACTTGTTTGTGGGTGATACGCAGTAGAAAGACGGTGGGTTACACCATACTTTTGCATGACTTTATCAAATTTGTCATTGCAAAAATGCGTACCACGATCACTGATTATAGCACGTGGAGTTCCAAAACGGGCAAAAAGAGCTTTCAGGAATTTTACAACAACTCGGGCATCATTGGTGGGTAAAGCTTTTGCTTCAACCCATTTTGACAAATAGTCAACAGCCACGAGAATGTATTTATTTCCTCGAGATGATGGAAATGGCCCCATAAAGTCAATGCCCCAGACATCAAAGATTTCACAAACTTGAATAGCATTTTGTGGCATTTCATTTCGTTGTGAAATATTTCCGTGACGCTGACAAGCTTCACAAGTTTTGATGAGATCTTGGGCATCCTTATAGATTGTGGGCCAATAAAACCCGGAATCAAACACCTTTTTGGCGGTGTAGTTTGGACTATGATGGCCCCCAGTGGGTCCAGCATGGCAAGCTTTGAGAATGTCAATAGCTTCCTGTCCGTAAACACACCGTCGGATGACTTGATCCGCACAGATTTTGAACAAGTAGGGGTCGTCCCAGAAGTAATGTTTAACATCCTTGAAGAATTTATTCTTCTGTTGGGTCGACATCCCTTTCACTATGAAGTTACCCGCATGGTAATTTGCGAAGTCAGCAAACCATGGGGTAGTAGAATCTCCACGAAAAGTAACCACATTGAGTGTCTCGAGAGGAAATGTTTCATTTATTTCCTTTTTCTCGAAAACATCTTGGTGTGGGTTCTCTAATCGGGATAAATGATCAGCAGCTAGGTTCTCAGCTCCTTTTTTATCACGTATAATGATATCAAATTCTTGCAGGAGGAGAACCCAATGGAGCAATCTCGGCTTTGCATCTTGTTTTGCAAAGAGATATTTGAGAGCCGAGTGATCCGTATACACTACACATTTCGTCAAGATCAAATATGGCCGAAACTTCTCAAAGGCATACACCACAGCTAATAATTCTTTTTTTGTAGTGGTGTAATGAGTTTGAGCTTCAGTCATGGTTTTACTTGCGTAGTGGATAGGCTGAAAGTGTTTGGATTTTCGTTGCCCCAGGACTGCACCGATAGCAAAATCACTTGCATCGCACATGAGCTCAAAGGGAAAATCCCAGTCGGGGGCAACTAGAATGGGTGCTTCAGTAAGCTTTTTCTTTAATATTTCAAAAGCTTTGATGCACTCGGGTGAGAAGATAAAAGGAGCATCCTTTTCAAGGAGATGAGTCATAGGCCGGGTGATTTTAGAAAAATCTTGTATGAATCTACGATAGAAACCGGCATGACCCAGAAAACTCCTAATACCTTTGACGGTAGTGGGATGAGGTAATTTAGCAATGACATCAACTTTAGCTCTGTCAACCTCAATCCCATTCTTTGATATCTTATGGCCGAGGACAATGCCCTCTTTGACCATAAAATGACTCTTCTCCCAATTTAGACAAAGATTGGTGTCTTTACACCGTTTCAACATGTTTTCTAAATTGGAGAGACATGCTTGGAACGAATCCCCAATGACCGAGAAGTCATCCATGAAGACCTCCATTGTTTTTCCGATCATATCGGTAAATATGGCCATCATACACCTCTGGAATGTGCCTGGAGCATTACATAAGCCAAAAGGCATACGTTTATAAGCAAAGGTTCCATAAGGACACGTAAAGGTAGTCTTCTCTTGATCTTGTGGATCAATGGGGATTTGAAAATAACCTGAGAAACCGTCAAGGAAACAATAATACTCGTTCCCTGCTAATCTCTCAAGCATCTGATCCATAAAAGGTAAAGGAAAATGGTCTTTACGGGTGGCATCATTTAACTTTCGATAGTCAATGCAAACACGCCACCCCGTAACCAATCGAGTTGGAATCAACTCATTTTCATCATTTGTGACAACAGTTATGCCACCCTTTTTTGGAACACAGTGAATGGGACTAACCCAAGGACTATCAGAGATGGGATAAATCAATCCTGCATCAAGAAGTTTGAGGACCTCTTGTTTGATAACATCGTGGATTTTAGAATTCACCCTTCTTTGATGTTGGACTGCTAGTTTAAAGTCATCCTCCATTAAAATCTTGTGAGTACAAAATTCAGGGTCGATACCCTTTATGTCGGAGAGTTTCCAAGCAATAGCTTGCTTGTGTGACTTCAAGACCTTTATTAGAGCAGTGTTTTCCTCATCACTTAAATCTTTAGCAATAATGACGGATAATTTATCATCACCCTCCAAAAATGCGTACTCAAGATGAGGCGGTAAGTCTTTGAGTTCGACCTCAGGAAATTCATCAGTTTTCTCAACTGATTTGATTTCCTCATTATGAAGTTCAACGGGAGGGAGTGGAGGAGAATTGTCCTGATTCAACAATTTCTCAAGAAGAAGAATATCTCCCTCCAGATCAATCTCAGCGTTATCAATCCCTTCTAGAAATGAATCACACTTGAGAAAATCCTCGATCTCTTCCAAAATGAAATCACTTCTCTCAAACGGAGTGAGAGAAGGGGAAGAGTCGGAAATGATAGGTAGAGAAGATGTGGTGGGTTCCCCACTCACAGAATTATGAGAATAACCAAGAAACTCTTGAGAGTACTCCTCTGAAACAATATCAATGACATCGATTCGGTTAACCGATTCAGAATCATAATTTGAGGAGTATCTCGAAGTTTGATCGAGGTTAAAGGTAATAGCTTCATTACCCACACGTAATGTGATTTCATGCTCAAATACATCTATGAGAGCACGACCCGTTCTTAGGAATCCTCTTCCAAGAATGAGAGGAACCCTAGGATCAGCATCGAAATCAACAACCACAAAGTCAGCTGGAAAATGGAACTTTCCTACTTTCACAAATACGTCCTCAGCAATGCCAAGTGGACGAGATATTGAACGATCTGCAAGCTCAAGAGTCATGCAGGTAGGAGTAAGTTCAGGAAGAGAAAGTTTCTTCCATACTGATTTAGGCATCAGGTTGATGCTTGCACCAAGATCGGCCAAGGCATAGCATTCAACCATTCCTGGAAAGACACAAGGTATTAGAAATCTTCCAGGATCTCCAAGCTTCTCGGGAAGCTTTTTCAAGATAACTGCTGAGCAGTTCTCATTTAATGGAGTCTTTGCCATTTCAAACAGTTTTTCCTTGTTGCTTAACAAGTGTTTGATTGTGGATGCAAACTTGGGCATCAGAATGATAGCATCCGCAAAGCTTATGTCAAAGTGTAATTCTTGAAAAATTTGGAAGAATTTATCCATTTGTTGACTAGCTTTTTCGCGGAGCTTTTGCTCATTTAAACATGATGGGTAAGGAATAGAAGGTTTGGATTTAGGGTTTTCAACCGGGGTTTCAGGATGTTCAAAGACAACTCGAGGTTTAGTCTTGGGTTTCGGGACAACTTGAGGTTGGACGTTGTTGGTACCTCCGTTATTAGTAGGAAGTACCTGGTCCTTAGTCACCTCAGGCTCACTTTCCACTACCTGGGGGAAGAAGAAGAAGTGGTAGTGGGAATAGTGGGTCCATCATATGAAACACCACTTCGGGTTGTGATCGCCTTAGCATCGCCCTTCGGGTTAGCGATCGTGTTGCTCGGAAGTTTTCCTGAGCCCGAAGGTTGATCATTTAAAGATTTTTTAATCTCAGAGATCTGGCTGACTGATGAGGCGAAAAGTGTACCGCTTTTAAGGGGTCATTTAAGCCCGAAATCGTATTTATTTGATCAAATATTGCCCTAAATCGTTCCTTTTGTCATTTTAGGTACTTTGGAGAAGAAATCTGGAAAAGGAAGCATTTTGGACGTTTTTGGAGCATAAAAGTGAAGAAAACGACAAAGTCTCAAAATCGGCTGGAAAAGTCCCTTTGACGGCGTCAGATATTGTTCCAGACGGCGTCAAGGCTTGGCAAAAGAGGTGGACATGAAAAATACACGAGACGCGCCAGAGAGTTTTGCAATGTAAAGTCTGACGGCGTCACCCTTTGATGTGATCAAGGTCGTCACTGTTTAAGCTAAAGAGAGACGGCGTCAAGCCCATTTCTGACGGCGTCAACCTGTGATAAGCCAGAGCGGATTTTGGAGAACTAAAGAGGGACGGCGTCAGGAAGGCCATCCGGGAACCCTAGACACGGCGAGGTGACGGCGTCAAGATCTACAACGTGACGCCGTCAGCCCTTAAACTCTATATATAGTTTTGCAATTTTTTGTCATTAGTGTGCAACTTTGTGAGGAGAAACCCTAAGACGAATTTCTGCCATTTTTAAGGGTTTTCATACCCTTGGATCTCCCATGTTTAATTAAAGATAAGTAATTGTTTAATCAATCAATATGTCTATGTGTTGTTTGATTATATCTTGTTCTTGTCTTTTAATTAACATGCTAGGCTAGATTTATCTTGTGTCTGCTTAGATCTAATGAAACCTAGCTATTAATTATTGGTTATTAGTGTATTATTAATTGTATTGGATGATTGTTCATCGATGTTAGGCTTAAAAAAACTGGCTAACTTCCAATACGGTAACTTGCTTGAACGTCTTAAGAAACATGAACCAATGCGTACTAAGGTTTTTGTGGTTGTATTTAATGCATGAGCGAATTCTAGTGATCCCATGTTAGGAGCTTCCTAGCCGGCTCGACATAGGAGAGAAGTAGGAGCTTGTAGAGTTGGGGAAGTACGTACGCCACCCCACGATTGGTATTAAGGAATACACCCGTCATCCACGCAATTAATACACACTAATCAACCGGTAAAAGATAGTTAGGGAGTAAGGAAATCCAAGTAAACACATTTCTCTCCACATAAGTTTCACAACATTTTCATTTTCAGTTATTTTATTTTATTTGCATTCGTAGTTATTTGGGTTAGTTGACTAGCAACTAATTCCGCCCACTCTTTCAAACCCGAGATTTTACTTGCTTTCATAAAATATAAAAAAAAATACAAAAAGAATCTTCTCTCACCCTTAGACCTATTAGAGTAGTTTTTCAATCCTAACGACACTATTCCCTGTGGAGAACGATCAATCCCCCGTACTTACCACTACACTATACTACATCGGTCAGGTACACTGCCTGGTGGGGTTGTAAGCCTCTTGAGATCCCTCGAGAGGTAAAACCTGTTGTAAGATCGCAAAACCACGCATCAAGTTTTTGGCGCCGTTGCCGGGGAATAGTTATTGTTTAGGTTGAATTTTTATTTTATTAGGTCTACTCACTAGATTCCTTTCTAGTGAGATTTTTATTTTATTTTTCTAGGTTTTCTTTAGTCTATCTTTTTTCTTCGTTTCTTTGTTCGTAACCATTACCATCCGACATCATGGAAGGTGGTAATATCTTCGATCCCAACAACCCACCACCACAACAACACCCACCTCCTAGAGCCTGTACCTTAGGAGACTACTCTCGTCCTAGCCACCATGGCTATCGAAACACCATTGAGCTCACTCAAGGAGCCAATGTCACTCCCTTGCGATCCGACACCATCCGGTTGGTGCAAAGCGGATGCGCATTCCATGGACTTCGTTCCGAAGATCCTAATCAACATCTCAAGGACTTTCTCCAAATTGTTGATTCCATAGACCTTGATGTTGCCACTCGAGAGACGACCCGACTGCGTCTCTTTCAATTCTCTCTGCGGGACCAAGCTAGTCAATGGCTAGAGCGTCTACCCGCAGGATCCATCACCTCTTGGGATGATCTCACCACTCGTTTCCTTGCTCAGTTTTTCCCACCAAGAAGAACTACCAAGCTAAGGAAGGATATCTTGATGTTTGAACAACGTCGAGGCGAAACCCTCTACGGGGCATGGATTCGATTCAAGGACTTACTCCAAAAAGTCCCTCATCAAGGCATAAATCTCTGGCTCCAAATTCAAATCTTCTATGACCATGTTGATTTCCACACCAAGCGAGCCATCGATCGAGCCGCCGGGGGCAGATTGCGCGACAAAAGCACCGAGGAATCATGGGAAATCATTGATGAGCTTGCATCCGACGATGATGAATTGTGGCAAGTTTCCCACGACGTACGCTCGGCGGTCAAGACATATTCATCACCCGATAAAGCCAATCAAATCACTGAGGAAAGCGTTAGTGAACTTGAGAAAAGGGTTGCATACCTTATGGAAAAGCAAAAGAGACCCTTAAGTCCACAAAAAGCAACAATTAACTCGGTCTCAAGCGTTAAGCAAATACCATTGTCTGAATCACCCCTTAGGGAAAATACTAAACCCTTCCATAAGTACGCTCAACCCAACTCACCACCTCAGGAACTTAGTCCAGCATTCGAAGCTCAAATGAGAGAATACATGTCAAAACACTCCGAACGGTTGGCAAAATTTGAGGAAGCCGTCTACAAACAGAAGGAGGAAATGGAAGAGAAGATGGCGGAGATAATGAACCTTTTGAAAGAATACACAAATACAAAAGCTCCTGAAAAAGTGCTGGTGCGGAATGACGTTGAAGTTCCCAACACTAAATTTGTCAAGGCCATCTCCGTCGTCCAAGAGGGCGAATATGATGGAAGAGGGAAATCGATAACTATGGAAGTTAACAAAATTGACCTCGTCCCACTTAATGATGGAAACACCAATGCCTGCAACTGCGATTCAGACAAAGGCAAGGAGGCGCCCTCTGAGGAGCGCTAATTGGTAGAACCGCCAAAGTCACAACAAGTGAAGCATTACTTGAAGCACGAAATAAACAAGGAGACCATAAACGATTGGGTGAGAAACTATCGACGTACTCATCTACCCAACAAGGAGTCCAAGAGGATGGAACTGGATGATGAATCTGACATATTACCCGGAGGGCAATTGTATGAGTGCCTCATAAGACAAAAGTTAGTGGAAAAGCAGGAATTCTACGGGGTCTTCGAAATACCATGCAGCATTGGAAAACTCAAGTATCTGGATGCGGTAGCTGACCAAGGTTCCGACGTAAATTTGATGCCTTTATCCGTCTATGTCCAGTTAACCGACGAACTGCCATCCATCACCCGTACTAAACTCTCCCTTGCAAAACACTCTTATGAGTACCCCTTAGGAATTGCAGAAGATGTGTTGGTCAACGTTGCCGGATTCCTGTATCCGGTCGACTTCATGATTATTGAAAGAAATGATATGAATATGCCAATAATCCTTGGGGCACCCTTCCTCGCTACCACTAGGGCACAAATCGATTACAAAAATAGTACCATCCAAATGAAGAAGGGGAAGAAAACAATAAACTTCCTAACAATCCCACGACATATACGAGATGTTGCTCTACAAAAAAAGATGGAGGCGAACCCCAATATAATCCGTGGTAATGTTCGAGAGAAAATCCTTGCATGGGAGGCAAGGATTAAGAATTACAATGAGGATGAGATTAGAGAATGTAAGGGTGGAAATAATGATTATATTGAGGCTGATGAGCAGACCAATAACCCTGTTGAATTTACAAAAGGAGACTCAGTGCTCCTAAGGCATTCAGAAACAAAAGCACCTACCGATGAACCAAGTCCCTGGTGGTACGGACCTTTCACAATTAAAAGTCTACACCCAGATGGGGTAGTGAGCTTGACCAACAAGGGAGGAGGTGAAGTGACTGCGAATGTCGGGCGATTGAGACCCCACCGCCCTGATAACAAGGATTATATTTATCAGGGATACGTCATTATGAATGATGGAATCACGTAATGTACGGGGACTTTGAGTCTAGCTACAAGACTCGTTAATAAAGAAAAGCGCTTCTTGGGAGGCAACCCAAGCTTTATTTGCTTTGTGTGTTTATTTATTTGTTTGTTTGATTTTATTTGTTTCCGTATGTATGTTTAATTTTTATTATTATTGATTCATGTTCAAAACTAAATTGTGAAAATGCTTTATCTTGTTTTTAACTTCGTCTTAACTACATATAAAGGTATTTTGCAAAAGTTAAGTGTAAGGGAAATCCAAATCGGTTTATTAGAACAAATGAACATGAATCGTAACAATAATAAATTAACATACATATTAGTATTTGTTTGAGTCAAATGCTTGTATCGAGTCATAGTGATGTTTTGCAGGATTTCCAGGAAGTAAGGTATAGGTTTTTCCAGAAATTTTCCGGAAACTTAACATGAGAATTCTGTCAGATCATTTCTGACGGCGTCAGGCTTTACAACCTGACGGCGTCAGGTTTTAATTTTCTGAAAATTTTGAAAGTTTTGTTTTCATAAAAAGTTTTTATTAAATCTCTAACTTATAAACTCCAGGAATCTGCAAAATTATCATCCCACAAGCATTATATCCTTATATAGAATTTATCCCGCCGATGTTATGCAGGTTTTCGTGTTTATTTTCTCAGGTTTAACAGGTTATTTTGGACAAGGAAATGAATTTGGAATCAAGCTTATGGCGATGCTTTAGTCTTGGAGCTTCTGCATTCTCTTGGAGGAAGATCTAACCATGTTACCTCTTTATCCACCAAACGAATCAGGGGAGTATTTGATTTCATTCTCTTACCTTATTTACTTTTACATCTTGTTATTTGAACATTGGGGACAATGTTCATCTTAAGTGTAAGGGGGGGTAAAAGTACGATACTTTAGAGAATACAATCACGCTTGATTTTTGTTTGTTTAATGGTAGATGTGTAATAAAACTGAGATAAATACCTGTTAAGGCAATTTTAGTGCCAAATTTAAAATTTTTTACAACATTTAGGAGTGAAACTTTGATCTTAATGAGCGTCTCATGGATAGGAGTTATATGACTAGCACAAAACCGTACCACTAAAAAATTTTCCACCCCCAAATATGTGAGGTTCGCCCCTAGAATTGGTAGGAAAAGCATTTATGCTATGATGTGTGTACCGGTAGAACTTAGATTCGAGAACTTGCGTTAGGACCATTCCGAGGCCACAAGTGAGACTACATTCGTGTAGTTAGATTTACTACATGATAAGAGGCATTAGGATTAACCCATTGTTTTACACCTGTGTTTTTGTTATAATTACATTGGCTACATTGGTCAAGTAATTCTCCCACACCCTTTGCGTTGTACTCATTTTTAGTACACGATACCCCTAGTACACCCCTCAGAGCCTATCTTTTCGTTTCGACCTTTAAGCATTTTACTTAAAGGAAGAATTTGTTACACCCCACTTAAATGTACACCCAAATCGCCTTAGCCTACCTTGTGTGCACTCATCTTTAGTGCATTATTGTGACAACATTTGTTTAAACCCCAAGTTAATTATCTAATTGATTACATGGTTGCTAAGTCGAGTCATATCCTTGTACATATTGTTTTGGGACGATTGGGACTCATGGGTAAAGTACTAGTGTAATGGAGTAATGGGGAAGAACAACATTATTACCCCCATATGTGCTAAATATTTTAAAAGTACTCCAAGTGTTTCGATTATCTTAATTCGAATCATTAGAATAGTTATTTGTAAAGTTATGTAAAAGTTCAAGTGTAAGGGGATGCAACGCCCCTATGATGTATTATTTTGGATGGTAGGGCAAGAATGTATTGAAAAAAAAAAAAAAAAAAAAAAACGAAAAAAATCAAGAAAAATACAAAAAAATGAGAAAAAGAAAAGTAGAAAAAAACATACGGACTACCATCCCGTTTCATTTTATGTTTATTTTATTTTGTTTTTAGCTTAAGTCGAGTCTAGTCTTGGCTTAGCAACGCCATATTGTACATGTAATTAATCAAGATCTTTAACTCGCCACCAGTAAAATATCCCTTATCCAACAAATCCGTGTTTTTCATATCCCTACACCTCACATTATAACCCATGTAAAAGCCCTCTTTGATAGTTTATCTTAGGTGCTTACGCCTAGTGGAGGAGGTTTTTGATCCTTTCCCAAGCCTATGGTAATCTATTTGCTATGACAGGTAGTGAGAGATATTATCCGTTTTCATTTATGAGATTTATTTTGATGACACCTGAGAGATGTGAGTATCTAAACACTACTTGTGAGGTGCTAGTTTGTAATCTCCGTGCTTATTATGATTAAAGTGGAACGACTATTTGTTGTAATTACTTTTATATTAGCATTAAATGACCCCTAACTTGTATTTTGATTAGAATAAAAGCGCATTTGCTTGAGGACAAGCAAATCTCAAGTGTAAGGGTATTTGATGAAGCGAAAAGTGTACCGCTTTTAGGGGGTCATTTAAGCCCTAAATCGTATTTATTTGATCAAATACTGCCCTAAATCGTTCCTTTTGTCATTTTAGGTACTTTGGAGAAGAAATCTGGAAAAGGAAGCATTTTGGACGTTTTTGGAGCATAAAAGTGAAGAAAACGACAAAGTCTCAAAATCGGCTGGAAAAGTACCTTTGACGGCGTCAGATATTGTTCCAGACGGCGTCAAGGCTTGGCAAAAGAGGTGGATATGAAAAATACACGAGACGCGCCAGAGAGTTTTACAATGTAAAGTCTGACGGCGTCACCCTTTGATGTGATCAAGGTCGTCACGGTTTAAGCTAAAGAGAGACGGCGTCAAGCCCATTTCTGACGGCGTCAACCTGTGATAAGCCAGAGCGCATTTTGGAGCACTAAAGAGGGACGGCGTCAGGAAGGCCATCCGGTAACCCTAGACACGGCGAGGTGACGGCGTCAAGATCTACAACGTGACGCCGTCAGCCCTTAAACTCTATATATAGTTTTGAAATTTTTTGTCATTAGTGTGCAACTTTGTGAGGAGAAACCCTAAGACGAATTTCTGCCATTTTTAAGGGTTTTCATACCCTTGGATCTCCCATGTTTAATTAAAGATAAGTAATTGTTTAATCAATCAATATGTCTATGTGTTGTTTGATTATATTTTGTTCTTGTCTTTTAATTAACATGCTAGGCTAGATTTATCTTGTGTTTGCTTAGATCTAATGAAACCTAGCTATTGATTATTGGTTATTAGTGTGTTATTAATTGTATTGGATGATTGTTCATCGATGTTAGGCTTAAGAAAACTGGCTAACTTCCTATACGGTAACTTGCTTGAACGTCTTAAGAAACATGAACCAATGCGTACTAAGGTTTTTGTGGTTGTATTTAATGCATGAGCGAATTCTAGTGATCCCATGTTAGGAGCTTCCTAGCCGGCTCGACATAGGAGTGAAGTAGGAGCTTGTAGAGTTGGGGAAGTACGTACGCCACCCCACGATTGGTATTAAGGAATACACCCGTCATCCACTCAATTAATACACACTAATCAACCGGTAAAAGATAGTTAGGGAGTAAGGAAATCCAAGTAAACACATTTCTCTCCACATAAGTTTCACAACATTTTCATTTTCAGTTATTTTATTTTATTTGCATTCGTAGTTATTTGGGTTAGTTGACTAGCAACTAATTCCGCCCACTTTTTCAAACCCGATATTTTACTTGCTTTCATAAAATATAAAAAAAAATACAAAAAGAATCTTCTCTCACCCTTAAACCTATTAGAGTAGTTTTTCAATCCTAACGACACTATTCCCTGTGGAGAACGATCCATCCCCCGTACTTACCACTACACTATACTACATCGGTCAAGTACACTGCCAGGTGGGGTTGTAAGCCTCTTGAGATCCCTCGAGAGGTAAAACCTGTTGTAAGATCGGAAAACCACGCATCACTAACCAACAACCTGTTTGTGTCCTTGATGCGCGTGATGTGTCGTTGCGGTTTAGCAGTTTAAATGCCTACTCAAGTTTTAAATTTATATTTAGCCGACTTATCAATAACACACACAACTTAACGAGCAGTGTACCCGGTCAGTATGAATATAATGGTAAGTAGAGTGTCGATCACTAAGAGTGGAACGTATTATCTAGTTATTCTAATCAGTATTTTAATATTCTAACGCAAGGGGGTTTCAGCCTGAGAGACTGGCACGAATTTGGTTGCAATTAAATAATAAACTAAACCAATAGGCACGAATCAGCAAGTAGCACACACGTACACAGATAAATACTCGAGACAATAAGAAGATCTGTCTTTATGATTAAGTAGTTTGTCACTTGTTTTATTGATAGCTTTATATGAAGTGTATGTAGTTAACCCTTTCTCGTTGGTCCTATTCTTATCGGCGAGTAAACCCTTAATGATTACTTATGTCTAAAAGTTATTCCTAAGTGATCAATTTAGTAACAACCGTGGGAGCCACATTATTTTCCGCAGTCAAATGCGCAGGCCACTAATAAACACAGAGGTTATCAATGCACTAATAAGTAGTAACCAAAGACATCAACATATAAACTTTAATCGATGGGAAAGCAGTTTTAAGGGAGTGCAATCTTTCCGTTGTCACATTACACAAGCCATCAATCCTGATGAATTAAAGTTTGCTAACACAATAAAACAAAACTACTTAATGAATTAAACACATGCAGCACCTTCTTACAGCTGTTGTATCCTTGATTTGAGTGTGTCTTGTGCTGCTGCCTTGACTGAATTCGTCCTAGGGTTTTTGGTCTTCGGTCTCGTATATAATATATATGGCCAATGGAATTCGTCTGGTCTTGGGGTATTTATAGTTTCTGTCTGAGGGTAAGATGCGGCGCATCTAGTAAGTAGATGCGGCGCATGTACTTAACTTCGCGTGGGGTCCAAGATTATAATATTCAGGAATATTCGTACACCGCCAGAAGATGCGGCGTATCTTTATCCTTGGATGCGGCGCATGTCCTCTTGTATCTTGGATCGTATCTGGTGAGATCTTGATAGCGATGCGGCGCATGTCATGAGTGAGATGCGGCGCATCTGGAGCAGATTTGACTTGATCTTGTCCATTTCAGTAGACTCTTCACTTTATGCTTGTTTTGCTCCGTAATTAGTCCAAAATCGCCAAGTTTCACCAAATGCTTGTTTTCAACTGAGAATTACAAAAGTAAGCGATTAAGTATCAATCCTCATACATAATATAGTAAAACAAGTCAAATTAATAGGATAAATGATAGTAATAAAATGTACTTATTTGAGTTCATCAAATATCCCCCCACTTGAACTTTACTTGTCCCCAAGTAAACCTTAGAATTAATCTTATGAAAATGTATCCTAAAAATGTTAGGATGTATTTTTATATTTAAGCATGTATTCGTCTTTTGTCATAATCACACAACTAAACACTTAACGAATTAGAAGTAGAATAGAAATATTTCGATAAAAGCAAATCTAATCGTTTAACTGTCCAGTCGCGACGAATATTCTATCATAAGCTTGGCAAGTATACACATCTCCACCACTAAAGCTAAGGAATAACAAGTCTAAAGCGGTAAAAAGGGTTTTTAGGCTTAAGGGTTAATTATTCTTAATCACTATCGATCTCAAATTCCAGAAAAGGCGACAAAATCACAAATACATGATCGAATCCACGAACACGATACTTGCAAGTGCTCAAATCCTTAACTCGAACAGGCTAAAGATAGGTCCAAACTTCACCAATAATAATATATCAAAAAGGGCGACAAAATCATAAATACATAGCCGAATCCACGACTACTATACTTAAGATTGCTCAAATCCCTAATCTCAATAAATCAAAGGTTTGGTCGGATAAAGAATAGGGTATGGATAATATTTGGGATATAAATTGGTGTAAAATAAAAAAAAAATAAACAAAACAAATAAATTAAAATCCTAAGTGTGGTTAATCACTATCCCAACCATCCCATGAATAAGACTCATATCATAGAATAACTCACGCTTTAACACTTGAAACACACGCTTTAGGTAGACACGAATTATACTCAACAAGATCTTAATCAAAGAATAAACCTTAGTTGACGTTCCCATAACTGCCAACTCCCATTCAATCCATAGATATAATGTACAACAAATAGTGGTGATATCGACCACTTACATAACTTTACATCGTTGGTTTTAAAAACAAACATCCAACTCTTCTTTTTTCTTTTCCTTTTCTCATTTTTTCGATTTTTTTTTTTTTTTTTTTTTTTTAGTATAAACATAGATGTGTAAAATTTCACCACATCACTATAACAATAAATCTGGATAATTTTTCCATACTTTTCATGACTTCAGAAATAACGGTAATAGTGAAAGTAGTAAACACACGAAAAATAAACTCAAAGATATACAATATTTACTTTCACTCCAATTGCATTGTGCAATTTCCCGACCTAACCATAGATAATGAATTACGCACGCGAACACAGGTAATGTAAGGAAACACACTTTGCCTATAGCAATTAACCAACCACGGATTCTAATCTACAGGGTAGGCTAAGGTTTAAGGTGTAACGAAATATTTTAAACATAGGTGTAAGAAACGAAAGGAATGGCTCTGAGTGTTTTTCTAGGGGTATCTTACTCTAAAAATGAGAGTAACAAAAGGGTTTATACGGGGGTTAACTAACCAGTGTAGTTAGCTAATAACACATAACATATAAGGCTATTTGGGTGTAATCCTAGAAATTTACCAATTTAGACAAGTCATTCCAATTATATAAATAATACTTATTATGGTGGTCTCGAATAGTATACAAGCCAAGTTCTAAAGTTTACAAGTCACCGGCACACTCATAGATTTGTGAATTTTGAAAAATCACAATTTTTGAAAATAACGTCATGTGTGCAGCTATGCAACTTAGACTCTAAACAAAAACATGCTAAAAATTTTAAATTTTGATATATTAAGCACATTTTAAGCATATTTTGAAAAGTTTAGGACAAGTAAATGTTAAGTGTTCTAATTCTCCAATCCCCCCACTTAAGTTAAACAACGTCCTCGTTGTTCGTATAAAAGGTTAAGAACTGGAAAATAAAAGAATTAGAACAGAAAAACTCCCCTGAGATTTGCTCGGTATGATCCTCCATTAGTATAAGAGCAAAAATCATCTTTCTTGTGGATTAGAACGTTTAAGCTTCATATTAGATGTATCCACAGGAAATGCAGGAATCTATAATACCACCAACACTTTAAAACACACCTAAGATAAGAAAGGTTCAAACTTGCATAATACATTAGTAGTTAGGTAAAAATAAAACATAAAAGATAAAAATGAAAATCATCAGGTCAGTCGATGCGCCGTATCTTATGGAAGAAGATACGCCGTATCGAGCCTGGAATAAATACGGATCAGAATAAAAGATGCGCCGCATCCTTAACCAGGGATGCGCCGCATTGAAAATAAACTGATAAAAAGTTTTAAATTCGAAAAGTAAAAATGCAGAAAAAATAAAATAAGATATGACCAGTTGCAGGAGATGCGTCGCATCTCAGAATTGAGATGCGCCGTATCCTCAGCGGCCTGACTGACTCGACATAAACAGAAAATTAAAAGATAAATCCGGGTTGTCTCCCGGTAAGCACTTGTCTTTATTCCAGAGTCTTCAAGTTAGACTCACATTCAGCTCTTCATTCCAATACGTCGGGCTCAAACTCCACCACCTCGTTCTCATTATCCTCAATTTTATTATCAAAGTATTTCTTCACACGTTGCCCGTTTACTTTGAATATATAACCATTTTTATCGCATAATTCAATAGTTCCATATGGATACACTTTCTTGACAACGAACGGACCCGTCCATCTTGATTTAAGTTTACCAGGATACATCTTTAATCTGGAATTAAAGAGCAGGACTTTCTCTCCAATAGTAAATGTTTTATTCCCACGTAACCTCGAGTCATGCCATCTTTTAGTCCTTTCTTTGTAGATCTTAGTATTTTTGTAGGCCTCATCTCGTAGTTCGTAGAGTTCATTAAGTTCCATGAAACGGTTCTTCGTTGCAGCTTCCATATCCATATTACAATTTGTCAAAGCCCAATATGCACTTTGTTCAATTTCGACCGGTAGGTGGCATGCTTTTCCGTATACAAGACGAAACGGAGTACATCCCGTTGGTGTCTTATAGGCTGTACGGAATGCCCATAAAGCATCATTTAACTTGTCAGACCACCCTTTAGGATTATATCCAGTCGTTTTTTCAAGAATTCGCTTAATAGCCCTATTGGTTACTTCAGTTTGCCCATTGGATTGAGGATGGTATGCGGTGGAAATCCTATGATATACTCCATATTTTTGCAAGGCTCTTCCCAGATGATGATTACAAAAGTGTGTCCCCCTATCACTAATCAATGCTTTAGGAATTCCAAACCTAGAGAACAAACTTTGCAAAAATTTGAGTACTACCTTGCTGTCGTTTGTTGGCAATGCTTGCGCTTCGACCCATTTTGATACGTAATCAACAGCAACCAAAATATATTTATTACCTTTAGATTCAGGAAACGGTCCCATGAAGTCCAATCCCCATATGTCGAAAACTTCACACACATGGATATAATTTTGTGGCATTTCGTTTCTTGATGTTATATTCCCGGATCGTTGACACGCATCACATCCTTTTATATAGTCTTTCGCATCATCCGACATAGTGGGCCAATAAAATCCTGCATCGAGGATTTTTCTTCTTGTGATGACTGCACCGTGATGTCCTCCTGTTGGCCCTGAATGGCAATGTGCCAATATTGCTGGGATGTCATCACCATCTACGCATCTTCGTAAAATATTGTCAGGACATAATTTAAAGGCATAAGGTTCATCCCAAATATACTCGCTAGCGCGAGTTAGAAACCTTCTTTTCTCATCGGATGTTAGCCCTTTTGGAATTTCATTTGCAACAATAAAGTTTATATAGTCGGCATACCATGGTTCGTTATTATTGCTCTTAATTCTTACCATCATAAGGTGTTCATCAAGAAAGTCATCAGCTATTTCCCTTTCGTCAAGCACCTCCATATCAGGGTTTTCAAGTCTAGATAAGTGGTCAGCAGCTAGATTCTCGGCACCCTTTTTATCTTTAATTTCAATATCGAATCCTTGGAGCAATAAAACCCACCTAATAAGCCTTGGCTTGGCATCCTGTTTATTGAACAAATACTTCAAAGCAGAATGGTCAGTGTAAACCATGGTTTTTGACAATATAAGATATGATCTAAATTTATCGAATGCAAAAACTACTGCTAAAAGTTCTTTTTCCGTGGTGGTGTAGTGTTCTTGGGCATTATTCAATGTTTTGCTAGCATAATAAATTGGCTTAAATTTCTTATCTATCTTTTGACCAAGTACAGCTCCAACAGCATAATCACTAGCATCACACATTAGTTCAAAAGGCAAATTCCAATCCGGCGAAATTATAATAGGTGCGGAAGTTAGTTTTTCTTTAAGTATATTAAATGCCTTTTTGCAATCTTCAGAAAAATCAAACTTCGCATCTTTTAGCAATAATTGGGTCATAGGCCTAGATATCATTGAAAAATCCTTTATGAACCTACGATAAAATCCAGCATGCCCTAAAAAACTTCTAACACCTTTTACATTAGTGGGGTAAGGTAGTTTAGCAATTACATCAATTTTAGCTTTATCGACTTCTATACCTTTCCCAGAAATCTTATGTCCTAACACAATTCCCTCTCTAACCATAAAGTGACATTTTTCCCAATTAAGAACAAGGTTAGTTTCTTCACACCTAGCAAGCATTTTATCAAGTTTAAAGAGACAATCACTAAATGAGTTACCGAACACCGAGAAGTCGTCCATGAAGACTTCCATAAAGTCTTCTACCATATCATGGAAGATAGCCGTCATACAACGTTGGAAAGTAGCAGGGGCGTTGCATAGTCCGAACGGCATTCTCCTATAGGCGAAGGTTCCATAAGGGCAGGTGAAAGTCGTCTTCTCTTGATCCTCGGGGTCAATTGGTATTTGGAAGAAACCTGAAAAACCATCTAAAAAACAATAATAATCATAACCTGATAGTCTTTCTAACATTTGATCAATAAATGGAAGAGGGAAGTGATCTTTTCGCGTAGCATCATTGAGTTTGCGGTAGTCGATGCAAACTCTCCATCCGGTAACAGTTCTTGAAGGGATTAGCTCATTGTCGTCATTGAGTACTACCGTCATTCCTCCCTTTTTTGGTGCAACGTGGATGGGACTGACCCACGAGCTGTCGGAAATTGGGTAGATAAGTCCGGAGTCAAGCAATTTCACAATTTCATTTTTCACCACATCTTGGACTTTTGAATTCAAACGCCTTTGAGGTTGGATAGTTGGCTTGAATTCATCCTCCATAAGGATTTTATGCGTACAAAATGACGGGCTAATTCCCTTAATATCAGACATACTCCACGCTAATGCTCCTTTTCGTTTATACAGTACCTGCAAAAGTGATTCCTTTTCTTTTGGCGTTAAATCAGATGCAATAATAACGGGTGAATTAGTGTTCCCATTTAAATAGGCATACTC
This sequence comes from Artemisia tridentata subsp. tridentata, assembly GCA_021014915.2. Classification (NCBI taxonomy): domain Eukaryota; kingdom Viridiplantae; phylum Streptophyta; class Magnoliopsida; order Asterales; family Asteraceae; genus Artemisia; species Artemisia tridentata. The sequence continues at coordinate 397,989,146 of CP139508.1, forward strand.
CAAAGTAGAAGGGAGATCCTTAAGCACAGGTTTAACATTATTAATTTCAGTAGCACTAGCGGAATAAACCTGTTCTTTAATTATATCGCTGCTGTCTTTAGAAAGATGCGCCGCATCGATATTATCGATGCGCCGTATCGCGTTATATACAGCAGAATCAGCAGCTAAATTATAGTCGATAGTATTCTCATCTACTTGATCTTCTACAGCAATTGCGTTTTCTAAATTTTTAAGCAGAAAAGAATCAAGCAAATTATTCTTTAACAATTTCTGAGTAATTTGATTAATCGTGTCATCAGAAACATCGATATTATAGCATTCATCGTCATCGGATTCATCTTTACTCATAGATTGTTCCATGTTAAACTCAACCTCATCTTTCCCTATGGTAAAAGTTATCTTTTTATTAAAAACATCAATTATGGCCCTAGCAGTGGCTAAAAATGGTCGTCCTAATATTATAGGAGTTCTAGAATTTTCAGGCATATGAAGGATAACAAAGTCGATAGGTAATTCAAATTTATCAACTTTTATTAATATATTTTCAGCTATTCCTAATAGGTATTGTATGGACCTATCAGCTAGTTCTAGGCACATCCTAGTAGGTTTTGGTTCACCCAGACCTAATTTATCATACATAGAAGAAGGCATAAGACTTACATAAGCTCCTAGATCGGCTAAAGCATTTTCAATATGCAAATTTTTAATTTGACAAGGAATAGTGAAACTCCCTGGATCTTTTTCTTTAGACGGAAGTTTGTTGAGCAATGCAGCTGAGCTTCTTTTCCCCATTGTTATTGTGCAAGCCTCTTCAAGTTTAGACTTGTTTGTAAGCAAGCTCTTCAGATATTTAGCATATTTTGGCATTTGCACCAGGGCTTCCATAAATGGTATGCTTAGCTGCAGCTGCTTGAGATTCTCCAGGAACTTCTTTTGATAGGCATCTTCTTTCTCTTTCCTTACCCTATGTGGGAAGGGTAGTGTTGATCGTTTAGGTTCAACAGAAGGTTCTTCTTAATTACTGGTTCTGGATTAATCTCTTTTGGTTGCTCTTGCTCAGGTGATAAAGATTCAGGGGAAATCTTGTATGTACCGTCATCCTCGGGTGTCTCTCCGATTTGAAAGGTTGACTTTCCGCCTCTAGTTGTAATCCCTTTCAAGTCTTGCCTTACCAAAAGAACCCTGTTAAGCATCGTTGACAATTGGTGCACTTCAATTGCCAATCCATAAATCATGTTGTTTTGTTCCTTTAGTAACAGCTCATGACTGCCTTTGAATTCATTAATAAAGTTTCTTGCTTCATGATGTTCTTTTTCATTGGCTTGAGCGATTAGTAGTGCAAATTCTTCCATAGTAAGATTTCTTCGGGGTCTTCCGAACAAGTTGGGGAAAATATCGAACATTGTTCCTGAAAATCAAAGAGAGGTAGATATCAAAGTAAAAGTTTCCAGGTATAAGGGTCAGAGTATTTTCCGTCCGGAGATAAGAAAAATAAAAGTTACTGATATCTGCATACGATGCGCCGTATCCAAAAAGTTGGATACGCCGTATCTTATAATCGTTAAAATTAAATCAGTCTTTATTCAGAAAATTAGATACGCCGCTTAGGAATTATGAATGCGCCGTATCGAATTTTAATAATAAAAAATCGATATTTATTTAAAAATTAAATGCGTCGTATTAACAAAAGTTAATGCGCCGTATCTTCGTTACGTTTCAAAATATAGGATTTTTGATTCAGAAGATACGCCGTATCGATAAAAATCGATACGCCGTATCTGTTTAATAATCCGCAAACTGTTTTTAATTAAAATAATAGATACGCCGTATCTGCTAAAGCAGATGCGTCGTATCGCGTTAACGTTTAGAAAATTTTTTATTAAAAACAGATACGCCGTATCTTGGGGAAAAGATGCGTCGTATCGAATTAATTAAACGCGTTGTATTTTATAAAAGTTTGAACGCAATACGCCGTATCTGAAAAATCAGATGCGCCGTATCGTTCGATTTAGCTCAGCACAACGATAGCAGAACACAAAAAAGTACGAAAAATAAAAACAAATAAACACACAAAAATAAACACAAATAAAAGCAAACAAAAAGCACACAAAAACAGAAAATATGCAAAATAGTACAATGAATGCAAATTAAACTAATACACAACAAAATTAGCGGTTAGATAAAAATTAAAAACCTAATTAAAATACTAATCAAATTAACAGATAATAACAATTCACTCCCCGGCAACGGCGCCAAAAACTTGATGCGCGTGATGTGTCGTTGCGGTTTAGCAGTTTTAATGCCTACTCAAGTTTTAAATTTATATTTAGCCGACTTATCAATAACACACACACTTAACGAGCAGTGTACCCGGTCAGTATGAATATAATGGTAAGTAGAGTGTCGATCACTAAGAGTGGAACGTATTATCTAGTTATTCTAATCAGTATTTTAATATTCTAACGCAAGGGGGTTTCAGCCTGAGAGACTGGCACGAATTTGGTTGCAATTAAATAATAAACTAAACCAATAGGCACGAATCAGCAAGTAGCACACACGTACACAGATAAATACTCGAGACAATAAGAAGATCTGTCTTTATGATTAAGTAGTTTGTCACTTGTTTTATTGATAGCTTTATATGAAGTGTATGTAGTTAACCCTTTCTCGTTGGTCCTATTCTTATCGGCGAGTAAACCCTTAATGATTACTTATGTCTAAAAGTTATTCCTAAGTGATCAATTTAGTAACAACCGTGGGAGCCACATTATTTTCCGCAGTCAAATGCGCAGGCCACTAATAAACACAGAGGTTATCAATGCACTAATAAGTAGTAACCAAAGACATCAACATATAAACTTTAATTGATGGGAAAGCAGTTTTAAGGGAGTGCAATCTTTCCGTTGTCACATTACACAAGCCATCAATCCTGATGAATTAAAGTTTGCTAACACAATAAAACAAAACTACTTAATGAATTAAACACATGCAGCACCTTCTTACAGCTCTTGTATCCTTGATTTGAGTGTGTCTTGTGCTGCTGCCTTGACTGAATTCGTCCTAGGGTTTTTGGTCTTCGGTCTCGTATATAATATATATGGCCCCTGGAATTCGTCTGGTCTTGGGGTATTTATAGTTTCTGTCTGAGGGTAAGATGCGGCGCATCTAGTAAGTAGATGCGGCGCATGTACTTAACTTCGCGTGGGGTCCAAGATTATAATATTCAGGAATATTCGTACACCGCCAGAAGATGCGGCATATCTTTATCTTTAGATGCGGCGCATGTCCTCTTGTATCTTGGATCGTATCTGGTGAGATCTTGATAGCGATGCGGCGCATGTCATGAGTGAGATGCGGCGCATCTGGAGCAGATTTGACTTGATCTTGTCCATTTCAGTAGACTCTTCACTTTATGCTTGTTTTGCTCCGTAATTAGTCCAAAATCGCCAAGTTTCACCAAATGCTTGTTTTTACCTGAGAATTACAAAAGTAAACGATTAAGTATCAATTCTCATACATAATATAATAAAACAAGTCAAGTTAATAGGATAAATGATAGTAATAAAATGTACTTATTTGAGTTCATCAGTCCTCTTGAGCTTTCATGAATTGCCTTAATAACTCATCAGATGATGGTTGTAAGGCTGGAATGGCTTGAGGTTGATTAGGGAAATTTTGGATTCGGTTATTTTGATTATAACCTTGATGTTGAAAATTCCCTTGATTTGGATTACCATTTCCCTGAAAATGATTTCCCTGGTTGGAATTGTTTCGGTTAAAGTTTCCTTGGTGTTGGAAACCTTGATTATGTCCAGAATTGAAATTCCCTTGGTTTTGATAACCTTGGTTCATTCGAGGTTGGTTTTGGTTTCGGTTTTGCAAATTCTGGTTCTGATTAAAACCGGGTGGTCCTTGGTAGGTATTAGCTCGGTAACTTGGTTCTAGTTGAGGACGGTATTGATTACCTCCCTGATTTGAAGTACCGGCTATAGCATTAACTTCAAAAGGACTACCATCGGTGGCAGTACAGTTGTAGTATGCGTGAGGGCCACCACAAGTAACACAGACTTCCACTTTCTTCACTTTAGCATGTGAAGGATTTTGTGTGAAAGTGACTTTCTTTTGGTTTGAGAGAACCAAAGCTTGAATAGCGTCAGTGAGTTTGTCAATCTTAGCATCGGTGCTAGAAGTACTCACGGGAGATGAAGTAGAAGGACCAGCACTAGCCTGAGAATGATATGGCTTTGTTCGTGCAGTACGGACCTTAGACTTATTTTCAATAATCGCTAAAGCTTCTTTGATGGTTTTGCTCAAAAAGTTACCTCCTGAGGAGGCATTAAGAGAATCTTGGTCAGATTGACTCACACCATTATAGAAAGTGTCGATTTGCATCAACTCGGTGAAACCATGATGAGGACATTTACGAAGCAATTCTTTGAAACGATCCCACGCGTCACTAAACGATTCATCAAATCTTTGTGTGAATTTGATGATTTCATTTTTAAGACTTGTCGTTCTAGACGGTGGAAAGAATTCATTTACAAACTTTGTAACTAAGTCCTCCCATGTCTCAATTGAACGAGGGGGTTGTTTTTCAAGCCATATCCGGGCTTGTCCCTCGAGAGAAAATGGGAATAGAAGAAGTTTGATTGAGTCAGAAGGGATGTTCTTGTATTTGATGGTAGATGTAATCTTGTTAAACCATCGAATGTGAGCATGAGGATCATCCCTCTCAAAACCGTAGAATTGGCTTGAGGTTACAAGATTCAGTAACCCGGTTTTGAGCTCAAAACTTTCAGCCACGATGGCTGGAACAACAATGGCATCTCCATAACCCTCGATGGGTGCTTGGAGAAGCTCATTCATTGGAAAATCTGCCATGATGACAGGGTCAGTACGTACCTCAGATACGACTGATGGGGCAGAACGTCTACGACGTCTTCGAGGTATGTTTCCAAGCTCACGGAAAGGGCTTGAAGACCTAGAAGAACGAGTGCGCATGCACTAAGACGAGTCTAAGAATCCTTTATAGTGGAGGAAACTTAGAAAAGGGTAAGAAGATTCTTTTTGGGTTTTATATATATTTTTTGGTTTTTGAAAAGTGAAGATGAAAACAAATCCAATCAAAACACGATCGAGACAAAACGACAGTGAACTTAAACCAATAATCACAAGATGAATGGCTTCTTTGAAAAAGGTACACCACTCACAAGGATACAAAGGCAAGTTTTAATCTTTAGTTTGGGAACTTATTATGGTCGTACCCCCAGTTAGGTAGTACTCTGTCTTGGTTCTCGATGGTAAATTTTATTGTTGTTATTATTAAACAAAAATTCTTATTGTATTTTTATCTTTTATATATATATAGAAACAAAAGAAAATATTTTTGTGTTTTATATGTTTATGGAAGATTGAAATACGATATTTTTGGTACTCGATCCGTTAAACGAATTAACTTCACGAGCGTTTTGCTTTATATATGGTGAATATACAAGAGATAGAAGATATACACAGATTGGGTTTCAAAAACACGATACTGCAAAACGTTTAAAACACGCAACACACCTCCCCGGCAGCGGCGCCAAAATTTGATTGGCCTCAAACAGTCAACTTAAATCAACCACGGATGTGGTCAAATAAATTCAAACCAATTGAAGACAACTAACCAAGGAGTATAGTGTTTTCCCGGGTCATTATATCCCAGCGAAGCGTGAAATTGTGTTTAAAGACGAATTGTGATCAAGTGATAATTGAACGGAAAAGGGTTTTGAATTATTGGACTAAGGAAATAAAATAGAATAGCTTTAAACAAGCTATAGGAATAAATACAAGAAACCAAATTACTAAAAAACGTTTAGAAACCTAGAAACGTACGTTTAAATTTAAATAAACGTAAACGTAAAAAATAAAAAGTGAGATTTGATAAATAAAAGGCCTACGGATATGAAAATTATATTTTTACAATCCTAATAATAAAAGAAAATTATTGGAAAAAGAAAATTATTTATTTGACTTATTAATTAATTATTATTAATTAAAAACTATTTTTAACTATTAAATAATTACCTAAAAAGTGAGAAAATAAGAAATAAACCTAGAAAAATGAAATTATGGCTTAGATAAATCTAAAATATTATAAAACAAATTTTAAAACTGAAAATATATTTTTTACACTTTTTATCTAATTATTATTAATTAATTATTATTTAATAATTATTTAAAACTAATTTAAATTATAATAAATACTAAATAAACAAAGAAAAATCTAAAACTTTTTCTATAAATATTATTAAGTGAAAAGAAGCTAAGAAAATTATAAAAATGAAAAATGCTTAATTAAAATTTAAAAAGATAAATTCTATTAAATAGAAGCTATCACTATTTTTCTGTTTTTGTTTTTCTTAAGGTCTAATAATATAATTATATTTTTCCTAGATTATAAATGACAAAAGAAAATTATGTAAAAAAGATTTATATTTTTCTGATTAAAATTCTATTTATTATGATTTAATTACTATTTTAAACTAATTAAAAAGATTAAAAATATCAAATGACTTAGGAAAAATCTGAAAAATTCAGGATAAGTCTAAAATATAATTTAAAAGCTAGGAAAATTAAAATCAAAAGTTTAATAAGCCCTGATAAGCAGATGGGAAGATAAGCAGTTGGGCTAATAAGCTAAAAATAAGCTAATAAGCTCAAAACTTAACCAAAATCTCAGGACAAGTTTAATATACTATATGAAGCAAAAAACAACTTAAAAACACAAATAAACACAAGAAATGAGCAAGAAAAGCACTAGAACAGTTGGCTTACTTATGCAGAAACTCAGGAAAATTGCCAAATTGCAAGGCAAATTAAGCAGTTTAAATAAGCAGATAAGTTGAAGAATATGGGGGCAAAAGTGAGCTAGTACTATGAGCTATTCAGAAAACCAAAAAGCAAGGCCTGAGCTTATGTAAATAAGCCACAAATTAGGTGAGTTCAGCAGCCTCAACAATCAGTATATACTGAGTGCTTTGCACAGAGTTGTGCAGAAATGTGTAGGCTAAACAAGACTTAACCAAACTTTGCAAATGCTCTAAATGGTTCAAATGAAACTCAGAAGTGCCATGGTTGAAGGCCAAAAGAGCTTCTAGCTTATATTGACTGATTTAAGCTTTTAAAGGGCTAAAATTAACATAGCCTGCACAAAATTGATTTTTTTTTTATCCCTGAGGCTAACTAGAACTTCAAAACAGCTTATTATGACTTATTTAGGCTAGATCAAAGTTGGACAATTGGCAAAGTAACAGTAAAAGCTGAATTAACCTATTTGACTAAGTTGTGCCAAACAGCCCTTAATAGGTCTGTTTTGGTTATTTTCAACTGAAAATGGATTTTTAAGCTAAGATATCTAATAAACTAACTCTAGTTAACTTATTGAAGTATTAAAAAGTATTTATCAAATGGACTGAGCTTATTATTAAGCTATTGCTATAAAAGGCTTAATTATGGCTAATTAAGTGTTTATTAAGCAAAATAAAGAGAAACTATTAAAGACTGACAAATAAAGATGGAATATATTCAAGAACTATTATTAAGCAGAAAAATACTGGAAATAAGCTACAATAAGCAGTGTAACAGTAAGTTATTAAAATAGTACAAAAATGACTGAAAAAGCTTACAACTTTCTGAGCTTATTGAACAAAGGAACAAGGAACCAGAACACAACTAGCTTGTCAATGACAAGCTAGAAAACCCAATTAACACTCCTGAAACAACTTATTCACCAAAACAACTTATTTTGAGCTTCTTTGACCATGGTTGACTTTTCTCCATATTTGAAATTCAGATCAGCCTATATCTATATAAGCTTATAGAAAGCTATATTAAGCTTGTATAAACTTATAGTAAAGGTAATTGAGCTTTTTGTGAGGATTAATAAGGACTTATGGCTTATTTGTCTTAACAGATAACATGAAACCTTGGTAAAACTGAAATTCAATACAAAGTATATTGAAATTGGAACATTACAACTGAAATAAACGTGAATTACAACTGATAACTTGGAATTATAAAATTACACTGACTGAAATAAAAATACGATTAAGCTAAAATTAACTACTTATTTTTTTATCTATTACACAGTCCTATAAATACTAAAAACAACTGGGAAATCCCTTGTCGACATCTCTGATCACTTCTACACCCTTGGATTGCTTCCAATTAATCCCAATCACTCAAAATACTTTTGGCGCCAAAAATATCAATAGCAGTTTTTTTCAATTAAAGAAATTTGGGAGGATGTGGAGGTGGAGGGGAGAGGTTAGACAGCTGTAGTGATGAGGTGGGGGGTTGAGGTGTAAAGGTGATGGTGGTTTTGGAGCAGTGGTGGTTTTGGCGGGGTTGTGTGAGGGAGACGGGTTTGACTAAGGTCAAACCCTGGTTTTAAGTTTGGGTTTATTTAAATAAGGTTGGGCCGGGTTATCTGTTTTGGGGATGGGCTTGGGTTTATTGATTTGGGTAGTATTTGGGTTGGGTTGTTTGGTTTTATTTTGGGTTTAAGTTAAATAACTTGGTCCGGTTTGGTTTGTAGTTTAAATACAAGGACCATTTTTGTAATTTTTGGATTTTTGAGGGGCTGAATTGACAACTTTCCAAAGTTATCAAAAGGATAAATATTGCCAAGTTTCAATAGTACAAGGACCATAAAGGATAATTTTCCATTTTTGAAAACCAAAGGACTTGTTTTGCCATTTTTGAAACTTTAGGGACCTTTTATGTCATTTTTAAAAGTTAAAGGACCTATTTTGCAATTTCTTTAAAACTTTCATCCAAGGACCATTTTTGCAAAAGTTAAATAATTTAGGGACCTTGAATGATAATTTTAATACCAGGGACTATTTTTGCCAATTCTTGAAACTTCAGGGACTGAAACTGACAATTATGCAAACTATGTTCGTTTTTAACTGTTTTTGATCATTTTGCACTTGCAACACATAAAAACACAATCAAATGATATTTTATGTATTTTGAAGCATATTTGCATGTTTTTAAATGTTTTTGTAGTCTAAATGTGACAGAAATGATGAGTATTTAGACACTCATCAGAAAGCAATTTAATCTCTTCACAAAGCATGTTCTCTCTCGAAGGTACTATCGCAAAGAACAACTGGTTTCTATATCTCCGGAGGACTCAAGTGGCAGTGAGGATAACAAAATCGCAACAACACTTCACTTGATTGTTGAAGTTAACATTATCGGCCCACTGTTGGTGTATGTGTCCGGACGTCTTACTCCGTCCGGACCATACTTACGTCCGGACGTCATATTTCGTCCGGACTGGCGTCTCATCTCCGGACACACCTACTGAGCGGACCGCCGCCTTCTACAGTAAGCAGTCCCATCAATCGCTGACATCCCGGATATTACGGGATTGTGTCTCCCACGTGATCTGACATCTAGCACGTGGTCTGACACCACGCTCCTTCCCGAGGCAGCACAGGTATCGATGTACCATATGGTACCTACCCTTTTCTCTCACCTATATATACTACTCCATATCTCATTTTTACACCTAATCTTATCTTTATCATATTGACACACACATAACAGTACATACATACTCATATTAAATCCTCCATGCCGAGGTGCTGACTTGACCGTCGGAGGGTGGTCCCCGGGGCTTCGGCCTCGGGACACCATCTAACGGTTCCTTCTTGTTTGTTTGCAGTACGCATCGAGCTCGTGAGTGAGGACGGACGTTGCACATAAGCCCTCCGGATTTGCCTAGCGGAATGTTACTTCAGCAAATTGGCGCCATCCGTGGGACCCGTTGTTCACTCTACCAACAGCTGAGAATGACGGGTTTCATCTCCATTTCGGTTCTTACGTGTCAGATCTGAGTAGATAGGTTTGTGTAGATCCGGTCTCAGATCCGCTGTATGTGGGTCTCTGCTCCTCGGCCCCGAATGGGTTGGAATCAGTCGGATTGTTCACCCGGTGTAGACGTCCGGCAAGGTCGATATATATATATGGGATGTAGCGATTAAGGGTCGTTCGGAGACACTATGTTGTTCGGAAATGACGCATCATTCAAAGGAACGATATTGTTCGGATATGTTGGTAACGGGTTTCACCCCTCGTGTACGTCATCTCCAGCAACAACATCTTTTTTCCCAGCCAAACATGTTGTTGCAGCTTCAATCTTGTCTTCAAGATGGGTAAGTTTATGATCTTTTTTACCAGCTATCGAGCTTGATGATTCACTTTATTTAAACTCTTTAAAGAAGGGTTCATCTTCTGTTGTGTTTCTTGATTTTGTTTAAAGGGTTTTGACTTTTAATCAAGGTCAAACTATTGATTAAGTAGGCTTTATATACATGGTTCTTGTGGCTGGGGTATGTCTATGATTAATGGGTTTATTCAAGGTGTTGTTTTGAGAAATATGGTGGAGAGTGATTTGGGAATATTTGTCGATGCAGATGAGGATGATTGTTGTTTAAGGATTGAGAATAGTGAGTCTTCGGAAGTGTTTCCTTGAATGGTCCGGTCTTGAAAAGTTATCTTTCGTTGGGGGATTTAAATGATCGCATCAGGAGAATTTATGTTAATGTTTACGGGAAGGCATTAAAAAAGAATGGAATTGGAGTTATCAATTGATAATATTGATGATTGTGATGCTATGGTAATGATGGAGGCACCTGGTTTAGAGTGCTTTAGGCTTAAAGGATGGGTCTCACTTCTTGTCCAGAACGGACTTTCGGCTCTGAACGTTCGATTGTGAACATTCGGTTATAGATGTTCGGTTATGGATGTTCATTCTGAATGTCCGCTATGCGCCATCTCTGCACTATTTCGTTCGAATATGGGTCTATAAGTTGTCACACTCTACCCAAGAAAATGGTTGCAACTCACTCAAGGATTGACCCTTCCGGTTTGGTTTAAGGTCCAAAGAAAATGTGGGTCTGTGGACGTTTGATCCGAATGTCCGCTATGCGTTGATGCCCTTTAAGTAGAACCATTGGTGGGACTTTGTATCCTGATCTTATGGTTACTGCTGCTGCTGCTATTTATGGGGATTTGAAGCTTTTAAGGTTGGCGGTTCATATTCGCGAAGTTTTTGTCTTGACTGACCCCCTTTTTTTTTTCACGATGTTCGGATTTGTTTAAAAGCAATGTCGGATGATGGTGGTATTGAGGAAAGCGAGATGACTCGCTTGGATGAGGAGTATAATTATTTTCAGATATATAGCAGTGTATTTCTCCATATTGCATTTCCGGTATCGTGCTGGTACTATTACTGATGAAACGTTTTCCATGCTAAAAGCCCCACTTCTAGTCATTGGTATGTTAAAAGCTCTTGGCGCCGTTTGTGGAATGGCATCTGAAGTCGTTCCTTCAGGAGCAGCTATACCAGTTTTGTCAGAGTTTTCTTGATTGGCAAACCATATGGTCGTTTCTTTTTCTCGAAAGGAAATATAAATTCGACCAGTTACTTGGGTGCTTCCTTGCAGCCCTTGATGTCATCATAACTGTTGCAAATGGATCTAGTGTTGGTTCATGGAGGGAATCTGGTATATTTTGACGATACTATGTAAAAGGAAGTAATCTTCTTGGACGCTGCTATGGGAATGTTTTTCCTGTTTCAGTTTTCGTTCGGCAAGGACGTTCGCTTTTGACATCAAGTATATGGCCATCCGGTGCGGATCTACTAAAAGTATTTCGGTATGATTCTCTTCGTTCAGGTTATTCAGATGTGCTGTGCTCCTTGGGGGGGCTGCCTCGTTCAGATATATTCGTTATGGGTTTCATTCGGTTGGATGTGAAAAAGCAAAATGGTGATGGAATTGGGTCAATTCTATCTTCTCGTCACGCTACATGCGAGTCTTTTGACCCCTCGTCAATGTATTCAAGATATTTGGGGGCTTTGATGTCAAACACCACGTATAATGCTTGACAGTTTTGGCGAGTTGGGTTTCCTCTTGTTAGACTTTTGTGAGTATCTGACTTCCTAGTTTTTGCTCTTTTAACTGCCGTAAGGAGTAACGGGTAAGTTAATAGTCGCGAGTATTAAACTCAAACTTGGGATGAATTTGTATATCCGTATGTCCTGAAAACGAAATTTCTGCCATTTGTCTCTGAATCTCCGAAATGGTAAAATTTTAATCTCATTCCGTATTCTAATTATTTATTGCTGTTAATAATTGAGCTTTATGATCGTTTTTTAGTAGAATATATGGTGTGATATGATCTGTTTTCCTATGTTTCGTTGCCCATGATCTGTTGTGTTATGTAGTAAGGCACTCGAATGTTAATAGACTTTTTTTATTTATTTTAACGGGCTTTTTTATTGTTAGTGAAATTATGTCAGTGTTGACTTTGCTTATAAAACAAATATCACGAAGTGAGGAAAATGAAATGAAATTTAGAGACCACTCATGTTTTGTGAATGTGTACATCAGTACATGTTGTATGTAATACATAACAATTTGGTAAAATCATTAACTCTTCTTTTTTGTCTTATAAGCTTTATATAATTGAGCTTATGGACTGTACATGCTCATAGGTTCAAGCGGATCATGTAAATACCGAAAGTCAAAGTTATAATAAGCTCCTAATATTATCAATATGCTTTGATGCGTGGGTTTTGCAACTTTACAACAGGTTTTACCTCTCGAGGGATCTCAAGAGGCTTACAACCCCACCAGGCAGTGTACCTGACCGATGTAGTATAGTGTAGTGGTAAGTACGGGGGATTGATCGTTCTCCACAGGGAATAGTGTTCGTTAGGTATGAAAGACTACTCTAATAGGTCTAAGGGTTGAGGAAGATTCTTTTTGTGTTTTTATATTTTTTATGAAAGCAAGTAAAATCTCGGTTTTGAAAGAGTGGGCGGAATTAGTTGCTAATCAACTAACCCAAATAACTACAAATGCAAATAAAATAAATAACTGAAAATAAAATGTGGTGAGAAACTTATGTGTAGAGAAATGTGTTTACTTAGATTTCCTTACTCCCTAACTATCTTTTACCGGTTAATTAGTGTGTATTAGTCGCGTGGATGACGGGTGTATTCCTTAATACCATTCGTGGGGTGGCGTACTTACTTCCCCAACTCTACAAGCTCCTACTTCACTCCTATGTCGAGCCGGCTAGGAAGCTCCTAACATGGGATCACTAGAATTCGCTTGTGCATTAAATACAACCATAAAAACCTTTAGTACGCATTTGGTTCATGTTTCTTAAGACGTTCAAGCAAGTTACCGAATAGGAAGTTAGCCAGTTTTCTTAAGCCTAACATAGATAAACAATCATCCAATACAACTAACAACACACTAATAACCAATAATCAATAGCTAGGTTTCATTAGATCTAAGCAAACACAAGATAAATTTAGCCTAACATGTTAAACAAAAGACAAGAATAAGATAGAATCAAACAACACATAGACATATTGAATGATTAATTGATAACTTATCTTCAATGTAACATGGAAGATCTCAAGGCAAAAAGCCTTGAAAAAGAAGCTAAATTCGTCTTAGGGTTTTCTCCCAAAATTCCACACACTAAGCTCTCCTTTAATGACAAAAAATTAGAAAACTATATATAGATTTTTACATCTGACGGCGTCACCTTATGGAGTGTGACGCCGTCACCTCGCCGCTTCTAGGGTTCCCGGATGACCTTCTTGACGCCGTCCCTCTTTAGCTCTTCAAAAATCCATTCTGGCTTATCAAGGCTTGACGCCGTCGAACCTTGAACGTGACGCCGTCCCCTTTTGATTTAAGCCGTGACGCCCTTGATCAAGTTAAAGCGTGACGCCGTCAGAATTCACATGCTATTTTCACTGGCTTATCATGAGTAAATTTCACGTCCACCTTTTCTTGCCAAGGCATGACGCCGTCCAGAGTAAATTGTGACGCCGTCAAAGGTAACTTTCAGCCGATTTTGAGACTTTGTCGTTTTCTTCACTTTTATGCTCCCAAAAACGTCCAAAATGCCTCCTTTTCCAGATTTCTCCTCAAAAGTACCTAAAATGACAAAAGGAACGATTTAGGGCGATATTTGATCAAATAAATACGATTTAGGGCTTAAATGACCCCTTAAAAGCGGTACACTTTTCGCTTCATCAATATGCTTATACTGCATTCTATATCACATGTTGAAGTGTTGACTGATATACATCACTTGTCAAGTGGTAATTGTATTATTTTGTATTATATGCACCCCTTTAAAGCATTGTTTAGTTTGTATTACTCAATAATTGACGCAAGCAATCAGGAAGAACAAGATGTTTTAGTTAATCATTTAGGCAACATGAATACTACTTATTTCCTTTCGTTTACATGTGCTGGTACTAATCAATCAGTGTAGAGCCAATAAATATTGCGTTGTGACCCATTTATTAATTGATACAAATGGAATATTTTGCTTGTCATATTTAACGGGAGAAAGCAAAAAAGCTTTCAAGTTTTATTCCCTGGAAAATCAAGCTCCGAATCTGACGAGCGGATCGGGGAAAACACACCTCGATTTCGTCTGGACGTCAGGCACCGTCCGGGCCATGCTAAAAAGCCCCATCGGTTATCTTACGGTTTGGTTCTTATCTAAGCCCCATCGGTTATCTTACGGTTTGGTTGTCTTACGGTTTGGTTCTAATCCAAATCCCATCGGTTATCTTACGGTTTGGTCCTTATCCAAGCCCCATCGGTCATCTTGCGGTTCGGTTATTTCACGGTTTGGTTCTAATCCAAATCCCATCAGTTATCTTATGGTTTGGTTCTAATCCAATCCCGTCGGTTATGTTACGGTTCGGTGTTAACCCAATTTTTCTATTGATACATGAAAATATTCTGTTTGTCATATCTAATGAGAAAAGGCAAAAAGCCTTTCATGCCTTATTGTGCAGGAACAGCTGCATGAGGTTCCACATGCATAACAATTACAAGAAACGGATCGAGGAAAACACTCCCTCCCTCGTGAGCGGATCGTGAAAACTCTCCGTCTGTGAATTAAACGGATCGAGGAAAACACTCCCTCCCTCGTGAGCGGATCGTGAAAACTCTCCGTCTATGAATTAAACGGATCGAGGAAAACACTCCCTCCCTCGTGAGCGGATCGTGAAAACTCTCCGTCTGTGAATTAAACGGATCGAGGAAAACACTCCCTCCCTCGTGAGCGGATCGTGAAAACTCTCCGTGAATTAAATGGATCGAGGAAAACACTCCCTCCCTCGTGAGCGGATCGTGAAAACTCTCCGTCTGTGAATTAAACGGATCGAGGAAAACACTCCCTCTCTCGTGAGCGGATCGTGAAAACTATCCGTCTGTGAACTAAACGGATCGAGGAAAACACTCCCTCCCTCGTGAGCGGATCGTGAAAAAACTTCGTCTGTGAATTAAATGGATTGAGGAAAACACTCCCTCCCTCGTGAGCGGATCGTGAAAACTCTCCGTCTATGAATTAAACGGATCGAGGAAAACACTCCCTCCCTCGTGAGCGGATCGTGAAAACTCTCCGTCTGTGAATTAAATGGATCGAGGAAAACACTCCCTCCCTCGTGAGCGGATCGTGAAAACTCTCCGTCTGTGAATTAAACGGATCATGGAAAACACTCCGTCCGAAACATTGTAGACAAATTAAAAGCGGACTTCGTGTCGATATCTACCCACTGACTGTATATCACGCACATAAGTTTGTGCCTCCGGAATTATGTGTATTTGTACAGGAAACAGACGAGGGCATATATGGTCTAAAAGACCCAACTCATCTTATGATCCACCGGCTAGCCTTTTCATCGTCAATTCTATCTGCTTCACTTGATCGAATATTACAGCGTTTCCCAGCTGCTATACCTATTTCAAAGAACCTGGGCGGTGTTCCTTTTTCTATTCTTCTGTCTATCTGTTTCCTTAAAAGGGGTTTTCTCAACGATGTTTGTAAGTCTTGGCCCGAATTGTTGTTTTTGGGTTTTGAACGGGGTGTCGTGGCAGTCCATGATCAAAGCAACGGGGATTTCTCTAGCATGGATTCAACGCAATTTGAAGCATTTTCTTATTTTCTGAATAAGGTTCCTTTTATGTTCCATTTCCAGCTATTGTAAGCACTGAATGCTTGCACTTATCAGAGTCAGCCAAACTTCAGAACTTGCTGCTGGCAAAACTGTCGAAAGAGATATATGATAATTTCATCTGCTCTTTTCGTCTTGTGTTTTTCTGGTTACATCGCATACGATCTTCTTACTGTGATGAACCAGCGGAAAACCTTGTGAAGATATCTCAAATCTGTTTTGGTCTTATTAAGAGCATGTTCGCACACCCTTCGGCCAGTCATTATGTCCAAAAAATTGCTGAAAACATTTTCTGCCATCCTGCTATCATTGGTGTTGTAGAGAGCCCATTTTCTGTTAATAGCGAGCTTAAAGACAATATTTTTGAACACCCGGTAGATGATTTTCTTTCTTCAGCCAAAGAAGGAATTCGTACAATGGACCATCATCTTTTGCAAGTTCTAGAGATATTTTGTAACCAGTTCTCATCAAGCAATGATGTAAATGAGCGAATTACAAGGGCTTTCAAGTGCGTCATCCAGAAGTTGGTACTGATGTTTAAAAAACAGATTTGACCAATTCATAGAATCCAAAGATCCACTTCCCCTCATCCCAACATTATTCGCTATATACACTTCAGTTCGGTTTATATCCCCTCAGGAGCTACTTGAATTGGATTATTGGATGTTCACCAGAATCGACCTTTCTTCTGTTCATAAATCTTCAAAATCTTCTGCCTTTTCTGTTGCATTAAATATTTCTGGTTGTGCATTCGACTTCATGCAAGAAGCTGATGTTACTCTATTTGAGAAAGTGTATTTTCATGTAGTTAAGATTGCCTTTTGTTCTGAACTACTTGCTACAGATCTTTGTTTGCTGAAAGCCGTCAAGATTGTTGATACACTTAGTGGTAACACTCCTCAATCTCTTCCACAATCCATGGTTATGTCTAGGGTAGTAGCAAGCACACCCATGAATCTGCTTTCACAATGCCTCAAAAAGCCTAGCACGGTCAAGAGTCAACTATTGTTTCAGTCGACCAAGTTGAGTCTCATTCATCTATCTTTCTTCGGACTTCCTTTTATGGAGATGGTTAACAAATTTTCAGTTGGCAAAAAGAGGAAGAGTGGCGTAGGCGATGATGACTTGGTGATGCTTCTGCCAACTGCTCTATCGTTATTGAGTTTCATTTCCGTAAGATATGGGGACAAGTGTTACCAGCATGCTGGAAACATACTGTAACACCCCAACCCGACAAGGGTAAAGATGTCACACTAATGGTTTCATATCAGATCAAAACAAAGCATACATTACAGTAATACAAGAAATCTCAAAGGTTACAAATGAAATACTGAAATTACAAGGTTACAAATGCGAATACAAATTCTAACAATATAATAACTTCTAATCATCTCTAGGCCAAAATAACTATCAAGTCTTCTAAGTCCAAACGTCTCTTCACTCATACCCATCTTCCAACTAAAACCTGCCGCAGGAAAAGAAATGCGGCTGAGCTTAAAAAGCCCAGTGAACAGATATATATATAATAAACGGAAACGAAGACAAATGGAATTGAACAGATATAGCATAATGAATAAGATATAAGTAAAGGTTTAAAGAGTAAAGGTTTAGGACAGTAATCCACCACGAGCCCATATCATAACATATCACATATCATATCATATCATATCTTCATAATCATATAGAGGGGAGACCTCTCAGATAATCAGATAATATGAGGGGTGTCCTCATTCTTCAAATGGAGTAGCTAGCTCCCGAACTTTGTGAAAGGAGTGGATTGCACCCATCCCCAGTCACCATATCATATCAAAACGAACTGTCCACGAACACGGACACGAACCTAGGATGCATCCATTCGCCCCCCGAACAAATCATATTGGCCATAACAAAACATATCATAGTGTGCTAGCATATCATAATCAAAATGGGGACGGTGTAACCAAATCACTAGGGCTACACGCTAGTCATGCCAGTGGTGCATCACAGACACGGCCATGTTACCTTCATGGCTAGGAAACGAACTTGGCTCGGGTATCAAACTGGGGTCAAAGGTCAAAGGTCCAAATCATAGCAAAGGTTCAAATAGTCAAAGTCATCGAATCATAGTCAAAGTCCAATATCAAAGGTTCATATCAAAGGTTCAAATGCCAAAGGGTCATATCCCATATCAAGGTCAAATGAGTCCAACGAACTGATCAAAGGTTTATCATCAAGTGGTTCATTTTAAGAAATCTTTATCAAATGGTTTTCATTAAAAGTTTAGTAAAATTCCAAATAAAAGTGGCATCGCATATTTCATAAACATCATTTTAAAATAAGTTTTCCTCAAAACATTTCCATGATATAATTGAAAAGGTTTTCACATCTATTTACCAAAATCAAATGAACCTTCGAAGCATCAAGTGATACGAACACTAATATCCCAAGGTAACGAACGAATATCAAACGGATCATTATAGAGGCTCAAAGCGAAAAGGGTCATATCGAATATCAAGGTCAAAAGAATCGAACAACGAACCCAAGTGTAGGGAACATAGCAATGGCATGGGAAATCCTAATACGAATCAAATCAAAAGAAACGAAGGCACCTTACTGAAAAGGGCAGAATATCTGTACCTTAACGCAGTTTCAAAGCGTACTCGAAAAAAAAAGGCGCACTTGAGCACACAACTTACTGCCGCTTCAGATTATCTACATAAATTTAATAACTAATTATTAATTTAGTTATACATAAGTGATCACCATTTTATTTAACTCGCACAATATTTTATTATATAGATGTTACTACTTATTTGTAGAGTCAATATTTATATACGTTACCGTGATAAGTATATCAAGGAATTCCAATGAATATGGCCATCCGTTAGTTTACTGATTAGACTTTGTGTGTTTAGGAGATTCAATGTAATGAAACAATTGATGATTATTTTTTTTAATGTCAAAAGCAGGTTCTAAACCTTTTTACCCTTATAAAACGCATGAAATTCTCACAAGTTTGGGTATGGTTTGACAAGCACACACTCACACGTTAACATCACACACACGCACATAAAGATGTCACAACATGCAGCTTCTAATCTTATATAATTATGAGTTAATGGGCAGTTTCAAACCAGACTCATGCATACTCTCACACCCCTCTTGATCGATACTAAACACACGTAACACCCAAACAAGCACCAAGGACTAACGAGCAACATGTACAGCGGAACTACATGAAATCATAACCATCGAACCCTCGCGAGACCAAAACAACCCCAAAACAACCCATCAACAAATACACCTCTCGTCCCTTTTAGTTTCAGTTTGCAACCATGTTTATAACACACTTAGACTACTCAAATCCCATACACTAGTACCCCATTTACCAGCTTACCAACGAAACACACACACACATCTCCGCGAGACATGGTCGATGACCCATTTTACCATGCAAACGTGACACACATTATATATCGACACATATATCTCAGCATTGTATACATTAACACAAACATAACTTGACCACATAAAATCATATCCGACCCATGCCATTTTCACTTATATACGCACGCATGTCCCTCTTTATTTCTTAAGTTTTTATTCCAAGTTCTTGTATATTATACGAGATTCACAGTGGTGTTTAAATGACCAGATTTAAGACGTAAACGCCACGTATTCGAATAGCAAAACAATGAACAAAGATCGACACGTATAGCTCATATTCTTATGTTTTTATGTGGTTTATATATAGTTTATACATTTCACCGATTTAACGAAGCATTCAGATATATGTTAACGTATTTTATTTTGCTCCTATCATGCATAGTTCATGCTTTGATATATATAAGTGTCAACTGGTTGAAAGAACAAGTAGATCGGTATACCTCGAGTCGGACAAGATCACACAGACTCGAGACTTGGTGAAACCAAACCCCTTCGAATCAAAACACACGAGCAAAACCAATGCCAATCCAAAGTCGATCACCTCACCACCTTCGTACTTCCTTTGCACCACTCGAATAATGGAAAGAATAAAGCTGCCGCACTGTGTGTATTTTTTTTTTCTAGGGTTTATGTGTGTTGTTTTGAAAGGTGAAAAGTGAGGGTCAAAAGAGGCCAAATTTGATTTTTTTAAATTGCACATGACTCTAGCCTTAATAGCATACTATAAATTATGTACCATATTTAATCGTGTGATGATTAGTGTCTAGCGTCACGTATATGTCGAGTTTAGTTAATAGGTTTTTGGTTTTAGTGCTTTGTAATTTCTCAAGTTAAAATGCTTAGTTATGTAAGTTATGATCGTATACCAGGTTCAAATTAGCCACGGATTTGGAACCGTGTTTTAGGGCATTATAATGAGCTTAATTCATTTTAGTAACTTAGGATATTAATTAAGTACAAATGATATATCTCTCTTATGATTTTATAAGTTCTTAAAAGTTCAAAATTAGAGGGTATTTTAGTCATCTCGAATTGTTTTAACTTTGGGGTTTTACAATTCTTCCCCTCTAAAAGAAAATTTTCGTCCTCGAAAATTGGAGTCGCAAAGTTAAAGGAAGTCGTAGCAAGTCGCCAAAGATCATCACAAACATTCTCATGTCCGAGGAGGTTCTTCCAAAAAGATCTTCAGACCAAATAGTTTCTCATGACTCAGATCGAAACGAGGTGGGATCGAGTTTCTCAGAATGAGACAAAATAAGTGGATTCTGATCAAAAGGTCCATGCGACATAAAATGGGCGATAGGCGAATCTTCTGGAAAACTCATATAGAATACGAACAAGATTTCAAATCAAATTAACTGTATCAACAGTAGGAAGTTCTAAAAAGAGTTCAAGATTCATAACTGAGGTCAACGGGATGCAAATCGAGAGTCCAAACGCATCCAGATATCTAATGAACGCAAACAGAGTATAGAATGAACCAAACACGGATAATCCTACCGAGATTCAGATTCTAAACATCTTAGGTACTCCCCAAGATATCCTATGGCCACAATGAGTGCACGTTATATGGTGTAAGTATTATCACGTTGATCAGGCGTCATAATACTAGCACCACATAAATATGCCTCCATGATGATCATACTTTATCTCAAGTCGTAATCAAAACCACCTATCTTAATCCACCTAGTACTTCTACAGTCTCAGAGGTCAACCAAAATCGAATGCCAAAGTCAAGAGGGAAAACAAAACTATTCGCACGAGTATCAAAATCCTAGATTGCCAAACTGAAGTGAGGTACACCGTCACAAGCATCATATCTTCCACAATTCGTCAAAATTTCTCAAACAAAGCCATCACCGAACACACGAAAAATGAACACGAACTGAAATGCTTCTAGGAAATTTAAATCATCAGAGGATCTTATACTTTATAACGAAACTTAAGAGATTCAACGGAAATAAAATTTAGGCGCCGAGAACTTCGGCCTTTATAGAATCAATTCTTTTTTTCAAACATAAAGGGTCCGTTTCAAAAATCCGTTCATTCAACACATCCAATCTCCTCAAGTCCAGTTAATCTGTCTTCATTTGTCCATAAATCTGGAAGTGAAACAAAATCGTGTACTTTTTTTTTCTGGCTCATCAAGCCTCCTGCAGTTCTTCTTGGAATGTGATGGAGTAATGTGAATTCCTAGCACGATCTTTAAGTCTCTTCATCATCCAGTCTTCTTCCGCTCTTAATTCATCTTAGTACAACCAAAATGAATAGGGAAGAGAGGCTGCATGTCTTCATCAGCTCCAGGTTCGCCATCTTGACTAGATCTTCTGCACCGCCCACCCTTCTGCATTGAAAGGAATGTCTTCACTCTTCAGGGTAGCCTCCGTTGTTGTTAATCTCCAGGTCAAGCAAAGAACACCGTTGTCTCAACAAATATCCATCTCCCAGAATACACAAATGATCGTCAAATTTCTAACAAGGTGCAAAAATGATTTTCATGCTCTTCCTCGTCTCCGAATGTACCATTAAGTCATACAATGACCATTTGCCCAAGTACTTACGAGAAAACATCATTTATCAAATTCACGGAGCAGTCAGAGCTTTAGCTAATACCCTTAGCGTCACTAACCGTCATAGTAGTCGTTTACGAATATGGGGGTCGATTCCAAAAATAGACTCAATTCATCAGAAGGAAACTTCGCGCTCTGAATTTAAACAACCACATAGTCGTTTCAGGGTGGAGGAATATTGGATCCTAACAGTATTACGCTTCAGCTATCTCCGGTCGCCTTCCTTCTCTATCGCGACTAAAACACGCCCAGAAGATACACTTAAACAAATTTACTTCCTGGTCTTCGGTTGCTGCTCTTCCCGGTCTCTCAATTCAACAGGTATGATTTCGAACACATCTGAAAGACACCTTCGCTTGGTGACTAGACAATCTCTCGGTATCATGTCAAATCTTACTTCATACTCCGGTGGAAAACTTGGTGGTTCAACAGGAATCATATTCAAGAAATTCCGGGTGCCAAATAATGTTCAATACAAGGTTCATGCTCAGAAAACTCAAGGTGCCAAATAGCTCTAAGATAAGGTTCATTCATTGGTGTACGAAATGGTTTTTTTTTTTTTTTTTTTTTTTTTTTTTTTTTTTTTTTTTTTTTTTTTTTAGGAAAACTTCATACCGCGAAAGTAACACACGAGTCTCCAGGGTAATAGCAAACGTTCAACAATCGGTAATCATGGTAAGGAGTTCAAAATTATCACAAACGTCAAAGGTGAGACATAGAAGGGTAATTTTGACTGATCACTCAACAAATTCCTTGTCAGAATAAAATCGAAGTTAACTATCCAAAGGAAGACGGTTTGCAAATCAAAGATTTATCATTCAAAAGTGAGGGGGAAAATATTCTTATACTCGTGGTTACACACCACAAGGCTTCTTATAAGGACAGAGATGGGCGAAACGAAATTGAATAGTGTCGGAAGATTCATAGATAATTACCAAAAGCAAAAGACAATCAAAACATATCCAGTACGTTATCGCCATGGAGGTTCTCAGAGTGCCTGAAGAGGTATCAAAATGATTAACGAAAGGATCAAAGATCAGAGTCAGAATCTGAAGATGAGGATCAAATAGTGTCAGACAATTATTATGAAATTCTCAATGCCTTCAAGATTTAATCAGGTTCAAATCTTAGGTGGTGCAAAGCATAAGCTTTCAATTTCCAAAAGTGATCTCAACAAGCTTTAACCAAAAGCAAGGAACGAATCAGAGTGATGCGGAAGCAATGATACCTAAACAAACGCCTTATAGTCTACCCATTCCTCACTGGTCAAAACTTACTTTCCTATAGGGAAATCTTAAAGCAATTTTCAAAGGTTGTCTTACGAGCGCCTACAGGGAAAACTTAGTGGTCCTAACTTACACAGGCCAAGGGTAAATGTATTACGAATCGCAGCCTGTCTCTCTGATACCATAATTGTAACACCCCAACCCGACAAGGGTAAAGATGTCACACTAATGGTTTCATATCAGATCAAAACAAAGCATACATTACAGTAATACAATAAATCTCAACGGTTACAAATGAAATACTGAAATTACAAGGCTACAAATGCGAATACAAATTCTAACAATATAATAACTTCTAATCATCTCTAGGCCAAAATAACTATCAAGTCTTCTAAGTCCAAAAGTCTCTTCACTCATACCCATCTTCCAACTAAAACCTGCCGCAGGAAAAGAAATGCGGCTGAGCTTAAAAAGCCCAGTGAACAGATATATATATAATAAACGGAAACGAAGACAAATGGAATTGAACAGATATAGCATAATGAATAAGATATAAGTAAAGGTTTAAAGAGTAAAGGTTTAGGACAGTAATCCACCACGAGCCCATATCATAACATATCACATATCATATCATATCATATCTTCATAATCATATAGAGGGGAGACCTCTCAGATAATCAGATAATATGAGGGGTGTCCTCATTCTTCAAATGGAGTAGCTAGCTCCCGAACTTTGTGAAAGGAGTGGATTGCACCCATCCCCAGTCACCATATCATATCAAAACGAACTGTCCACGAACACGGACACGAACCTAGGATGCATCCATTCGCCCCCCGAACAAATCATATTGGCCATAACAAAACATATCATAGTGTGCTAGCATATCATAATCAAAATGGGACGGTGTAACCAAATCACTAGGGCTACACGCTAGTCATGCCAGTGGTGCATCACAGACACGGCCATGTTACCTTCATGGCTAGGAAACGAACTTGGCTCGGGTATCAAACTGGGGTCAAAGGTCAAAGGTCCAAATCATAGCAAAGGTTCAAATAGTCAAAGTCATCGAATCATAGTCAAAGTCCAATATCAAAGGTTCATATCAAAGGTTCAAATGCCAAAGGGTCATATCCCATATCAAGATCAAATGAGTCCAACGAACTGATCAAAGGTTTATCATCAAGTGGTTCATTTT
The DNA here is from genome assembly GCA_021014915.2 of Artemisia tridentata subsp. tridentata. NCBI lineage: Eukaryota > Viridiplantae > Streptophyta > Magnoliopsida > Asterales > Asteraceae > Artemisia > Artemisia tridentata. The sequence goes on from CP139508.1 coordinate 398,013,618, forward strand.
AAGAAATCTTTATCAAATGGTTTTCATTAAAAGTTTAGTAAAATTCCAAATAAAAGTGGCATCGCATATTTCATAAACATCATTTTAAAATAAGTTTTTCTCAAAACATTTCCATGATATAATTGAAAAGGTTTTCACATCTATTTACCAAAATCAAATGAACCTTCGAAGCATCAAGTGATACGAACACTAATATCCCAAGGTAACGAACGAATATCAAACGGATCATTATAGAGGCTCAAAGCGAAAAGGGTCATATCGAATATCAAGGTCAAAAGAATCGAACAACGAACCCAAGTGTAGGGAACATAGCAATGGCATGGGAAATCCTAATACGAATCAAATCAAAAGAAACGAAGGCACCTTACTGAAAAGGGCAGAATATCTGTACCTTAACGCAGTTTCAAAGCGTACTCGAAAAAAAAAGGCGCACTTGAGCACACAACTTACTGCCGCTTCAGATTATCTACATAAATTTAATAACTAATTATTAATTTAGTTATACATAAGTGATCACCATTTTATTTAACTCGCACAATATTTTATTATATAGATGTTACTACTTATTTGTAGAGTCAATATTTATATACGTTACCGTGATAAGTATATCAAGGAATTCCAATGAATATGGCCATCCGTTAGTTTACTGATTAGACTTTGTGTGTTTAGGAGATTCAATGTAATGAAACAATTGATGATTATTTTTTTTAATGTCAAAAGCAGGTTCTAAACCTTTTTACCCTTATAAAACGCATGAAATTCTCACAAGTTTGGGTATGGTTTGACAAGCACACACTCACACGTTAACATCACACACACGCACATAAAGATGTCACAACATGCAGCTTCTAATCTTATATAATTATGAGTTAATGGGCAGTTTCAAACCAGACTCATGCATACTCTCACACCCCTCTTGATCGATACTAAACACACGTAACACCCAAACAAGCACCAAGGACTAACGAGCAACATGTACAGCGGAACCACATGAAATCATAACCATCGAACCCTCGCGAGACCAAAACAACCCCAAAACAACCCATCAACAAATACACCTCTCGTCCCTTTTAGTTTCAGTTTGCAACCATGTTTATAACACACTTAGACTACTCAAATCCCATACACTAGTACCCCATTTACCAGCTTACCAACGAAACACACACACACATCTCCGCGAGACATGGTCGATGACCCATTTTACCATGCAAACGTGACACACATTATATATCGACACATATATCTCAGCATTGTATACATTAACACAAACATAACTTGACCACATAAAATCATATCCGACCCATGCCATTTTCACTTATATACGCACGCATGTCCCTCTTTATTTCTTAAGTTTTTATTCCAAGTTCTTGTATATTATACGAGATTCACAGTGGTGTTTAAATGACCAGATTTAAGACGTAAACGCCACGTATTCGAATAGCAAAACAATGAACAAAGATCGACACGTATGGCTCATATTCTTATGTTTTTATGTAGCTTATATATAGTTTATACATTTCACCGATTTAACGAAGCATTCAGATATATGTTAACGTATTTTATTTTGCTCCTATCATGCATAGTTCATGCTTTGATATATATAAGTGTCAACTGGTTGAAAGAACAAATAGATCGATATACCTCGAGTCGGACAAGATCACACAGACTCGAGACTTGGTGAAACCAAACCCTTCGAATCAAAACACACGAGCAAAACCAATGCCAATCCAAAGTCGATCACCTCACCACCTTCGTACTTCCTTTGCACCACTCGAATAATGGAAAGAATAAAGCTGCCGCACTGTGTGTATTTTTTTTTCTAGGGTTTATGTGTGTTGTTTTGAAAGGTGAATATGGTTCGTTATGGGATGTAGATAAAAGAGAGTTGGGGCTGAAGTTGGGCCGATCAAAGTGAGGGTCAAAAGAGGCCAAATTTGATTTTTTTAAATTGCACATGACTCTAGCCTTAATAGCATACTATAAATTATGTACCATATTTAATCGTGTGATGATTAGTGTCTAGCGTCACGTATATGTCGAGTTTAGTTAATAGGTTTTTGGTTTTAGTGCTTTGTAATTTCACAAGTTAAAATGCTTAGTTATGTAAGTTATGATCGTATACCAGGTTCAAATTAGCCACGGATTTGGAACCGTGTTTTAGGGCATTATAATGAGCTTAATTCATTTTAGTAACTTAGGATATTAATTAAGTACAAATGATATATCTCTCTTATGATTTTATAAGTTCTTAAAAGTTCAAAATTAGAGGGTATTTTAGTCATCTCGAATTGTTTTAACTTTGGGGTTTTACACATACGCTCACTATATTGGGATATATTATCCGATGGGTTTCCGAACTGGAAGAATTTTGTTTCTAGAGACTTATTTCATGTAACACTAGACAAATCTGTGCCTTCAACTGTAGAAGAGCTTTGTGTTTGTTTCGACACCAGTCTTCTTGGAAGGTCCATTGCTGTGATGCAGCGGCATCTTGTATCATGCGGGGCCACTGTCAAATGGAGCAAAAGATTGTAGTTATTTGATTCTTTAATTCCATATGGGACTGATAACCTTCTGGACTATAATGCTCTCGAAATTGATCATTACTCCATTGATCAATCTTTGAACCTTATTATGAGGCTTGTCACAAAGGCACGTCTCTGCAAGATGTTATTATTTGCTAAGGGAGAAAGTGAACTTTCTTCTTTGGAAGTAATGTCTAACAAAGAACAGTTGAGAAATGTACTGCTCATAAATACATTGATGTCCACATGGCGGTTAATTGTCAAAAAAATTTCTTTGAAGTCAACTTCCAATCTGAAGTTAGAGGCACAAAGTTTTCATTGTTCCGACTTTTGGAAATCTTCCTTTCAAAGATTTTTGTTGAAGTTATTACAGAGATGCATAAGAATTCTGATACGGAATCAAATTCTGTTGTTAAACTTGAATAGCTTGTAAAATCTTGTCTTCTTCACAGATTCGAGGATTCTGCAACACTCAGCATGCTTCAAAATGTTTTGACTTTTGAAGCTGAAAATAAATCATTGCATATTCAAATTCTTCAGCTTTTGTTAGCTCATTCTCAATTTGCACCCACCATTCAATCTGCCTCCAAATCTTCCAGTTCTGTACAATTTGGTATCGTATTTCGACCCATGTCAAGTATTCTGAGATCACTTACTTTTGCCAGTACGGATCATAAGTAACCCCCATCTGAGATGTACATGAAACAGTTAAAACTTGTTAAATTTCTTGGGATGTTATGCCACTATAGAGCCGGGTTTGAACAAGATACTGGGATGAAAGGTATGTCCGAATGATACAGGACGAAAGACCATAAGATATTTGTTAAGTATTACATCATTAGTCTTTTACTAATAATGCAATACTGGGGGGACATGTTGATATATATGTTTGAAGGACACGCACCGGGAGGCAAATGCAACACTAGTCCGAACGACTCAGGCCGAAAGGCCATAAGGTACTCTTTAAAGTATTACATCATCAGTATTTTACTAACAAATGCAATACTGGTATTACATGTTATATGTATCCGAAGCACAGGCCGAAATACATAAAGATATTATTTAAGTATTACATCATTAGTCTTTTACTAATAATGCAATACTGGGGGGACATGTTGGCGTATGTGTCCGGATGACACATGCCGAACCGAAGTTATGCCGAAAGACATAAAGATATTATTTAAGTATTACATCATTAGTCTTTTACTAATAATGCAATACTGGGGGGACATGTTGGCGTATGTGTCCGGATGACACATGCCGAACCGAAGTTATGCCGAAAGCTATAAAGATATTATTTAAGTATTGCACCATCAGTCTTCAACCGATGCTACAATACTAGGGGGGACATGTTGGTGTATGTGTCCGGACGTCATACTCCGTCCGGACCGTACTTACGTCCGGACGTCATATTTCGTCCGGACTGGCGTCTCATCTCCAAACACACCTACTGAGCGGACCGCCGCCTTCTACAGTAAGCAGTCCCATCAACCGCTGACATCCCGGATATTACGGGATTGTGTCTCCCACGTGATCTGACATCTAGCACGTGATCTGACATCTAGCACGTGGTCTGACACCACGCTCCTTCCCGAGGCAGCACATGTATCGAGGTACCATTTGGTACCTACCCTTTTCTCTCTCCTATATATACTACTCCATATCTCATTTTTACACCTAATCTTATCGTTATCATATTGACACACACATAACAGTACATACATACTCATATTAAATCCTCCATACCGAGGTGTTGACTTGACCGTCGGAGGGTGGTCCCCGGGGCTTCGGCCTCGGGACTCCATCTAACGGTTCCTTCTTGTTTGTTTGCAGTACGCATCGAACTCGTGAGTGAGGACGGACGGTGCACATAAGCCCTCCGGATTTGCCTAGCGGAATGTTACTTCAACACCCACCACATATATTTTATAGGTCTTTGGGATAATCGGGTTGTTGGAAAATCTTAGTATAGAATTAAGTTTACACTAATTAATTTTGGACATAGATAATTAACAGGGTTAAAGTGAAATATCGATACTTAAAGTAGTGTGTATAAAACAAAATAAGAAAAACTTGAATTTAGAAAGTTCCTGATTAAAAGCTAATTAAATGATTGAAACTTGTGACAAGATACTTAAGGTTCAGTTACAAGTTTTCTTTTAATCATACTAAATAAAATTTGATATGTTTGAGTTGTGTATTAATTCCATTAGTAGTACAAATATTAGCTTTATGTGTTCCAAAAACACACACCAAACTAAAAACTTCACTCTTTCCTTCTTTCCTAGCATACATGCATACAAATTACGTCAAAATTTCAGGCAAGTTGGGTCATTTCCGACAGTACCGCCGAAACCTAAATGTTAAGTCAGCAACACTTTAAAATGCCACTTTCTAACATCCCTCTTTAGGACGGTCTAGTATGACTTCTTTGACCATTGTACCGTGAGAAACAACAGTTGTGGCGATACATGTGAAATGTTTTAAATTTTTAATGGAATTTTATTCAACACGTGACTTGGCCTTATTTCTTTATAGTTTCTTTATAGAACTTTTGTCCAGGCTCTTCATAGATTTACTTAAATCGTACTGCTATTGTTAAAACTACTAAACAACCAATCTTGCACTCAACCAACCACCTCGTGTGCTTTATTAATCAATACAAGTCGTCCTCAAGCGAGTGTGATTATACAGTAGAAAAGGTTATCCCCAAATGGGTGTCATCTAAGGGTGGAGGGAGTCATACTCTCCAACCCTCCAACCCTCCAAAAATTACCGAATCAAATTCCTTCACCTCATTTCAACCCTCCAACCCTCCATTCAACCTTTTTTAGTGGCGCCCATCATTCTCAACCCTCCCAACACGCTTTTTAAATATTACCCAATCAAATCACTTCTTTTTTCGTTTCTCCTCTAAACCGCTGCGAGTTAAAAGCTCGCAAATCATACCCGATTGGCCAACCCGCGAAACCGGAATTCGAACCCGCAATCCCGCATTTGAACCCGCATTTGAACCCGCAAGCCACTCCCTGTGGCCTAAGAATACAAACAAACATACAAACAACTAAAACACTGACCCAAACTATAGCGTGATCAAACGCTTAAACTAACAAAACCAAACTATGAGAATAGATTGTGTATAAAGAGAGAGATGAGAGAATTGTGTTGAATGATAACCTAGTATCATATCCAATATTATATTGTCTACAATTTCACTTCAACCCCCTACACAACACAAACTAACAAAACATACAACAAACCTTAGAAATTGACAATATTACTCTCTACACTTATCCTAAGATAAGTTTGATACAATTTAACACCATTCCTCAAACTTATACTCATAATGTCTTTTCTTTTCCTACCAGAGTTATCCCATGGTCTCCCCTTCGGATTTATATCATTGTTGTCCATGGCAATGATTGTACTACCCTCCGAAGCTGTTTCTTCTGCTTGTAACCATGTGTGGGTTTTTTCCATAAGCCCATCGTAAATGTCAGGAAGATTAGTGGAAATGAATTTCACAAGTAACTTAACTTTGACTCCATGAACAAACCCTGCTATTCTTTAGTCTTCATTAAGCCTTGTTATTTGTGTAGTTTCATCGGTGTACTGCGTTATGAATGCCCGTACACTCCCCCTTCTATCTTTCAATATTATTCAGTGCCAAGTGTTTTTTTTTCTTTTTTTTTTGGATTGAATGAATGCGAAACCTTCTCTTCAAATCTTCAAAGCTTGCAACACTTCCTTTTTGTAGATCGTCCCACCATAGTCTCGAAGAGTCCTTTAAGGTGTAGAAGAACATATGACAAGACAGTGGCATTGACTACTTCTTCATACGTATTGCCCCTTCGAAAATATGTATGTAGTTTTTTGGATCCCCCTTTCCATCATAATGGCCTGCATGACCCGAAACTTTGAACCCATCAAGAAATTAGAAGTATTCAATCCACCTAACCAGCGGTGATGGGATGAGAGTAATATTCCAACATCATTTCCACCCCCCTCCCCCCCACATTCTTGATATTACTGCCACGGAGTCCTCATACTAGGACACACTGTTGGTCCTCGTAGTTTGAGCAAATGACGATAACTGATGAACAAGAATAATAAGAATAATATCTTTACTCAAGACTAGTTAAACAACTAATAACACCGTTTGTACTTCTCAACATTTATAAATCGTATTAGAAATGAATCAAAGATTTACAAGGAATATTTTACGGAACACTATCCTGGTTGATGACGAATGAACCTATCTTAATATGAACAACACAAACATCTAGCTTTGCTTTGAATATTCATAGAAGAGGAGGATCCTATCAACTATAATACTTTGTATTATTTTCTATGTTTGTTTAGAATCTCTACCTATCTCTTTTACAACCATCTATTTATATAGAGGGGGAATACTATTGTGGATGCACATAAGGTACATAGTAACTTGCTAACTTGCAATAGAGAGCACGTGCCTAGTATGCTAGGTTAAGCATACTTTTATGTTAGTGAAAATATTAAGATATTTAATCTATACAGTCTCGTTTGTTTTGATTGATGACAAACCATGTATCATGTAATACATAACATAAAATGTCCAAGTTACTCGTAATCCTATTTTGTCTCAACATACATTCAACATCTCTTAACGACTCAAGTCCTTGTATGCTACAACATAGGTTCGTACATGTTTGTTAAGTTATGTTATGATCAAACCCCTAACAAACCATTAAACATATTTAGTTAAATAGTTTACACAAAACCAAAACCATTTTTATAAAACACTTATAAGAAATATTAGTTACTTACATTTTATAAAAATGCATACTAGTTAAATGTAAACTTGTAATATAAAGACTTGGACTATCCATGACCCATAAACCATGTCCAAAGCCCATGACCCATGGAGCTTGAACCAAAACCCATGACCCATTACATGACATCATGCATGACAGAAAAATGGGTAAAAACCATGACCCAAAGTCCATAACCCATGACCCAAGATGTCGTTGACATCATGCATGACATCACAAGACCCATGGACCATAACCCATAACCCAAGACCCGGTGTTTATAACCCAAAACCCGGATTTGTTACCCAGATGGCCGGATCCCGGCGGATCCCTTGGTTTACAAGGGTTGGATCCCTTTCAGAAGGGATCCTTGGGGACAGAAATAGTTTTGTTACTTTTGCCTATAAATACCAACCTTTGCACACCCATTTCAACACACATTTCACACACTTTCTCTCTACCATTTCTAACACATTTAGATCAGTAGGAAAACATGTAAAACACCTTCTTTCTCATATGATCATAATGCTTCTAACTTTCATTTTATTGTAAGCATACTCCCGAAGTGATCTTCCAAAGCAAGCCTAGAGATATTGCATCATTACCTACTGAAGTGATCCTCCAAAGCAAGCTTAGAGATCTTGCATCCTCATCCACCACAACTATACATACATGAAGATCTATCACAAAAAGCTTAGGGAACTTGTGACCTTCATTGAAGGCATTCTATTAAAGGAAGTTCATTTAGTTTAGTCATTCATATCCATTAGACACATTGTCTTGGATCTTCTCTTGTATCTTCTTCTTGTATCTCTAACTAGATTAGATGGTTTATGTGTTTGTGCCATAAAACACAAGGTTTGTTATGTTGGGCCACAAAACATAACGGGTGTCATAGATGTGTTGTGTAGATTGGTGTAGTAGGGCGTTGGTCCCTCATGATGTGTTGTGTTGATCGGGTAGTGGTTCCTCCTTTGTAATGGAACCCGGTATCTAGCCTTGTACCGGATAAAGTGTAGGCGAAGAAGGTTTGGCTCTACCTCGTGGAAGAGCTCGGTATCTAGCCTTGTACCGGATAAAGTGTAGGCGACGTCGTGTTGGTTTGGTCCGCCGTGTTAAGGACCCGGTATTTAGCTTTGTACCGGATAAAGTGTAAGCTATGTTGTGTAAGGTTTTCTCCGCCGAGAATGGAGCTTGTTGATCTAGTGAAGTAACTCTCGAGTTGGATACTCGGGGAGTGGAGTAGGGCGAAGAGGAGCTTCGTGACCAAACCACTATAAATCCTCGTATTGGTTTGTGTATCCTTCTTACTTATCACTTTACTTTTACTCTTGATTTATATTGTTGATTGTCTTTGTGTTGACACTTTACATATTACGTCAAGCTTGATCGGCAATTTGTCATAAGGATGTTTTTAGAAAAGAAATATAAACCGGACTAATAATGGCGAAACTTGATTTATACTATATTTGATACAAAAGTTTTTATGTTTGAAACAGAAACGTATTCACCCCCTCCTACCATTTCCATATCGTTTCCACAATTGACATCAGAGCGGGTTAGCTCTAGTTTTAAAACAAATGATTTTTTAAAACCAAGTGAGGTCCTTGTATCAAATTTGTGGTGAAGTCAATCATAATATGAAAAGTGTTTTGTTGATTTTTTTTCTTTGAATTTTTGTTGTTAGATATCTTGTTATTCAAGCTTGAATAAAGATTAAAATGGGTAATATAAGTTCACTAAAAAGTCTACAAAGGTTAAACCTTTTTGTCGGGTCAAAATATGTGTTTTGGTGAATTTGTGTTAGATCCGCGGATCCCTTTGTTATCAAAGGGCGGATCCCTTTTGGAAGGGATCCGGCGGATCCGTCTGCACAGAGGACCGTTTTTGATAAATTTCAAGAATTAATAACTAATTAACCGTAAGTCCGTAGAAGTCGTGCCACCTATCATTTTAAAGGTATTTGAGTCTACTTTCAAATAAAAATAATTTCATAAACTGATTCAAAACAAAAATTTACATAATATTTATTTTATAATAGAAAGTCATTTTTCGGTCATAACATTTGCACAAACTTTTGGTCTAATTGGAGACGGATGTCTTCATCTTTGAATATTCGTGTGCTTTCTTTTGAAACTAAGGTTTTGGTCATATTAATAAATATAAAGGAAAACTAATCAAGCTTGGTATACATGTTTATATTTAACACAAAGCGATGAAAAGAACTTTCGTATGCTATGCTAAATGATTAATTGTTTTACCTTCATTACTTGAACATATGCTTATCTCAAATAGTTTTGTGGTTGTTTGTTTGTGTAACATATGTGGCTTCCTTACCTTGCTATTCATTCGCTTATTTGACAATCAATGTGCTATTTGAAGGAGTGTTTGGGATAACATCTAGTTGTGTTGAAAATGTCATTTTCTTAAATGCTTGGATAAGTCATATTAGTTGAATAATGTTTAAAACATGTAATATGCTATATGACTTCTTGTTGAGTTTGTTATTTGTGCAACATAAGTGTACTATGTGCTTATATGTTAGTTGATTTCTTGATTTCATCTTTTCTTGTGTTGCTTTCTGAAACTTGTGTTGATGATATACTTTCCCATCTTCTTCTCCATGATCACATTCCAAGCTTCATAGTAGGATTGACAACTTGATTGCTTCATCCGAAATACTCAAGTAGATTATTTTGCAACGCAAATATAATTGGTCATATCCGAAAATCCAAACTCAAGCTTCCCAGCAACATAATTTGAACTCCACATCCCACACTCTATATTAAAACATATTGTTTGCTTCCGTCTTTAACTCTAAAAATCATCACACCAATTTATAAACCTTTTAACATAACATCCTCGTCACCTTAGTTGTTATACATTTGCTTAAGGCATAATATTAATATAACAAAGCAAAGTATCATCATTGTTACTCTTCGATAGGCCTTTGTAGGAATATAAATTTTCCTAACTTGAGAATGAATACTGGAGAAATTATTGCACTAGAAACTCAATTTGACCTAACGGTTTAATTGCTTCCTGAGAGAGGTTGGGTATGTGGAATCACCCGTAAAAATGGTCGTATTTAGCCTTAATTGAGCACCGCTAGTAACAGTCTCATATTCATTCTCTCACTTGAAAAATCTCTACTCCTATGCTCCTAAAGTAAGTTTACAATGGCAATACTTTGCGTTGTCTTAGGATTACAAATCAAACAAGTAGTAAAATTGATTTTTCTTTTGTTAGTCAATCACAACCACTTGCCTCATCAAGCAATTATCTTGCTTTGATCGAGAAGAGATACATGACTTCAAGGATGAAGTTCATTGTATGCTAATCACCATCCATAATGACTATACTTAGCTCATTGCCTTCATTAAACCTAAACAACCTTCTAAACAATCTACTTCCTTATCTTATTTTTCTTTTATTAAACTCATTATGTTGAATGTCCACCATTTATGGGGGAGGGAAATTCATTCACATAATTATCTTTTAAGAAATCATATACATGTGTCTCTTACTCTTCTAAACACATAGGTAAACATCTCTTAGCTAAAACCAACTCACAAAACCGCACTTGCTTCAAGCCTTTCTAATCCAGCACATACTCTTCATCAATACTTCATTGACAGAAGAACACATCATGAGTTTGACAACTCCTTCACCTCCCACTTCACCAAATGCTCTCTTCAATAATCATGAAGATTTACCACCTCTATCATCCATCATCTTATTAGAACACCTAGCTAAACAACCTCCACTAATCTCTGACATCATGGATGTTGATCACTCTCTACCAAACTTTCCACCAAACCTTCCGCAACCAACTTGGATAGATGAATCTCTACCCCCTTAGAAGAACTACTTAGGACTCCGAAAACAACTCCACCTTCTAAAGCCTATGTTAGTGCAAATATTACGATATTTAAACTAAATGGTTTCTTCGGTTTTAATAATGACAAACATGTAACTTGTAATGCATAATATAAAATTCACAAGTTACTTGTAAACACAAATCATCAATGCATACTTACATCAATATCTCTCGACGTCTCAAGTATGCCTCAACAGAGTCGTTGCTTTCCATCCCGATGTAAATCACTCAAGGTATGAACAAACAAATTTAAACTTGACGGATGATCAAAGAAATAAATTTTTTGTTCTAAACTTCACATTTTTAATGTGACAAAACATTTTTTCAAAAATACATTTTACAAATTATTTTTGAATGAAAAACAAATGTTTTATTTTGAAAAATTAGTTTAAAAATCCCAACAGCTATTTCCCCACCCCCTATAATCAGCTCCAAAATTCCCTAAATAAACCTTCACCACTAAAAACAAAAACTGGAGCATCCCTTGTCTGGCACGGTACCACTAAATTTAGTGGTACCGTCGGGTATTTAGTGGTACCGTATGTCTGTAACGGCTCGTTTTTCTTTGCCTATAAATATTGGACCATTTTACACTTCCAACTTGATTTTTTCAGTCAGTTTTCTCTGGTCTAATCCCTTTTTATTTAGATCACTTTCTTTGATCATTTAAAGAGTTTTAGTTTGTTTTAGAGTGATCCAATCATCCATTCAAGTGATCACCCTCATTCCTCTACTAGTGCAAGAGAAGAACATATCGTATCACAAAGATTCAAAGTGTTATAGTGTTAGGGTAGTGCACTCGTAACATTCGTTACGCATTTGTTGTATCTTGATATACATCAAGTTATCTATCATCTTGTTTAGTTAGTTCGTGTGGATCATTGTGATCTTCTAGAGATCGGAGAAATCTTGTGTAGCTTGTGTTGATAGTGAGTAGATCGGGTAGATCGTGTGAAGATAAGGTAGATCGGGTAGATCGTGAGTAGATCAGGTAGATCGAGTGTAGATCATGTGGATCTTGTAGCTTGTGTGATTTGTGAGGATCGGGTAGATCGTGAGTAAGATTGGTACTAGCTAGATTAGTACTCGACATCTAGCTTAGTGTCAGAAAATAATATAAGCGACGAGGTTTATGTATTTAGGCCTTAAAACACAAGGTTTGTTATGTTGGGCCATAAAACATAACGGGTTTGGTTGTACCCGAAGAAGAACTCGACATCTAGCTTAGTGTTGAAAAATATTGTAAGCAATGTTGTATGTTTTCTCCGCCGAGAAAGGAGCTTGTTGATTAGTGAAGTAACTCTCGAGTTGGGTACTTAGGGAGTGGAGTAGGGCGAAGAGGAGCTTCCTGACCGAACCACTATAAATCACCGTGTCCGGTTTGCGCTTTCTTTACTTATCTCTTTACATTTATTTTTACATTTACCGCTTTACATTTATATTTGCATTGTGTTTATGCTTGTGTGGTTAGTTGCTTATATTATGTGGATTATATTTGTGTTATGGCATGGTGTTTATATTGTGTCTATGTTTGTGCTATTATGACATGCTTCATTTATTGGTTTCTACTATGTCTAGTAGTTGCAAGACTATTGTTGACACTTTTTATATTACGTCACGCTTGATCGGTTATTTGATACAAAAGATTTAAGTTTTTAAACGGGAACATATTCACCCCCTACATTTTCCACAATTGGTATCAGAGCCACGTCGCTCAAATTTTTAAAACAAATGGTTTTCAAAATTGAGTACGATCCATGTATCAAATTACCCATGAAGGTGATAAAATATGAAAACTATTTAGTTGCGTAATACTTACAAGTTTTGTTGTTAAGTATACTTTGTCTACTAGCTTGAAGGTTTTCTTAAACCAATAAAAGAATAGAGTTTGTAAGTGTCTGATCATAGTAAATATACGTTTATTGAACGAGTCATAAAGTGATGAGGTTTTGAAAGGATTGTTTGGGTCAACTCTTTGTTTCATAGTAAATATATGTTTGTAAATGTTTTTCTTAGTCCTAAACATGAAAATGTTACTTAACATATTCTACATGTTCGGTATCTAGTTTACTAAGTTTTACATCTTTTCGTTACGTCGAAACAGAAATTCAGTCTAAGACAGAATTGTAACAACAGTGGACGGTACCACTAAATATAGGACGGTACCATTATATTTAACGGTACCGTGGGGTATTTAAAGGTACCGTGCATCTGTCTGTCTGTTTACAGAATTGGGTCATTTTCATAAATTCGTATAAAATCAACCGTAAGTCCATAGGAGTCGTACCATCTATCGTTTTAAACGTAATTGAGTCTATTTTCATTTAAAAATATCTTTATGAATTGTTTCTAAGTGAAAATATATTAGAGTCCTTGATTTGTAACGAAAGATCTTTTTGGTCATGCCGATTGCGCAAAAATTTGGTCAAATTACAAAGAGAATATCGCACGTTGATGTATTTATATATTCAAAGTATTGAACTTGATCTAGTTTTGAAATGGGGTGGAAACTAATTTTTTTTCAAATAAAATCAAGCTTAGTAAACATTGTTATACTTAATATACAAAATGACGATAAGTATTTTTGTGTGTTATGCTAAATGGTTATTTGATTTTCTTTGTGTATTAGTATTGTTAGTTAATATTTTTGAGTGCTTATAGTTATCTTTAGTTGAGCTAATTATATCTATAATCACAAGCGTTTTACATGCCTTGTTGATATGTGTTGATTATTAGTTTCTCGGTTTATGTGTCAATAGGACTTAGACTAGACTTCTTGCACTAAGTTGCGTAATTGATTTTGCATTGCATATACGCATAGACCACTTTTCTTCCATATGTGTTTTCGACATCTTTCTTGTTTTAAAATGCTTTAGTAACCTTCTGTTAGGAATTATATTTTCATAGATTTGATGATCACATAACAAGAAGAATGAAACATGAAGAATACTGAAATGATAAGCAAAATGCGCTAAGTAGATTCTGCTGCTAGGCATAAATCATATTGCTGCTAGTGTATTTTATACTACTGCTGGTACAGAGCATTCTGTTGCTAGTGCAAACATTCTGCTACTAGTGCAAATGATACTACTGCTAGTGCAAACATACTGCTGCTAGTACAAATGAAGCTGCTGCTGATCAGTGAGTCATACTGCTGCTAGATAGATAAGGATGAAGAAGATATTATTTGTATATGAGTCACTTGTATACTATAGATAATATCTAGATATTTGATCAGTCAACAAAGTTGTAAACAAAGATACAAGTTGTATCTTAATGACTGACACACGTTAAAGCAAGTAGATGACAAGGCTTATCATATTGTAAAGGATCTTCTTCGTGCTATAAAAGGAGATCTTACCCTTAGATAAAAAGTATGCATCACAGTGAAATAGGGTAAACATCAAAGAGTGTGTGTGGGAACATCAGACAAGGGGTCTGATGTTGTTAGATTTGTTAAGCCTCAAGGTAATCAAGGTTTTCCTTGATCCCTGTTATTGTAGTAGAGTAACCGTGCTATATTTGATCACATAGCATTGGGGCTGAGTTTAATAACAAACGGAGAAATTGGCAAAACCTTGTTGTGATAGTATTGTTTCTTTCATTGAATATTCCGCCAATATTATCATTACGCTTATCATAGTTTAGCCCTAGATCAAGGTCTAAATAACCTTGAGCCCATAAACGATCTCGAAACTTGTTTTAGTAGATGCAAGTCGGTTTAAAACGAGTTTCCACACCTTCTTAGGAATGGAAACTAAGTTGGTTGATCATGTGCGTCAAAAGATATTGTCTTACACAATTAGTTTTCAAAGGTTTAAGTGTGTATATGTGTATATATATATATATATATATATATATATATATATATATATATATATCACCTCAAAATATTTAACACTTTCATTAAATCCGTAACGTGATCTCTAAAACATTACATCATTTTGTCTTGCTTGACCATGGGTTGTCTAAACAAGATTAAAAAAATAAAAATAAATAAATAATACATTAGCATTTAAATAAAAGAAAATGTATTAAACTTGCATTGATCTAACACACATACAAAATGTTTTAAACATTTAGTATGTTACATATGTTGTATAAAAATGGTTAATATAATTATTTTTATACTCATGATATGTCGAAAATTAAGAATATTATACTTAATAATAAATAGTTTTTCGCATATAAAAATAAATGAAAATCTCGAAGTAGTAAGCTAATATGTCATTAACCTCACACATGCAACTAGTATTAGAATAAATGGAACACATTTCTTAAATTTTTATTTTCCTTTTAAAAGGAGTGATCGTGAGGGTCAAGAAAGATTTCGAGTAAATATCAATTCATTATTCAAATTATGATTAATATCATCATCGAATCTAATTGACAAGTTTTCGAGTATAGACATGAAATTGGAGTCATTATTTGTCTAACTTCAAGATAACATCAAAATATAACGAAGTATATTATCTTGAATCTAAATACTCAATCACATTCGGTTGTTATGAAAATAATGACGTCCTCTCAAGACGAAAATAATATGCATCGGATCATAACTCACACTTGTGTTGAAGATGTCATATTGAGTCCTCTTGTCCAATGGTTGTTTTCCAAACATTAAACTAATATGTTTAAAAAGATGCATAAAATACACAACTAAGTAGGATTGACAACTTGGATGTTTCATCCGAAATATTCAAGTAATTTACTTTGCAATGCAATTAGTAAATTTGTCATTTCCGAAAAATCAAACACAAGCAAACAAACAACATATGTAAACTTTACTCATGAACGACTCAACACTCAAAATCACATGTCTAGTAAAAGTGTCACACATAATATGTTATTAACTATTATGTACGTCATCAATCTTCGAGAATATCACATGTATTTCTCTTAACAAAAGATTGACAAACGATAACTTATATCTTATGCATCTTATTTTCTTTGTAACATGAATGGTTATGTTACAAGAGAATACATTGCATCTTGTTTAACAAATATAGGATATTAGATTTGAATAATAACCCAATACAACACGTGTCATTGCATAAACAAGTAAAATTGGTCATACACTAAAATACTTGTTTTACTAAGCATTCGTAAGAGTAATAAGCTTTCTCTTAGAAAAGCATATTTGTTGAAAGATAAAATATGTCTCATTTTAATAATACATCATATAATACTCACAAGATCTATTGAGGTAAGTAACCTTTACTAGATTCATTTCTCAAGATATGCAAAGGAGCATTCTTGAAACACTCTCGATGTAGCAGATTCTACATTGTATCACATTAAGGCATCTCTTGGTTCTAGAAAACCAAATCATGTTAAAATAACATATAACAACTCAACAAACAAAGATGTTATCCAATAGATCATAAAATGCACCATCTCAACCAAATAACCTCTAAATCTCAAACATGAAATTAAAACGTTTTGCTTGCCTTTATTAGGAGTTGTGTAAGACATGTCATCTTCTTAACCGACTTTCAAAATATAGTTAGTTGAGTCATATTAGGCCAAGTATTAGCGAAATAAGCTAATATCTTCTTTGCTACATTTCGATAGACAAATATAGGAATTTTAATTTTTCTGACATGAGAATTACTACTGGAGAACCTATCGCACTAGATATTCAATTTGACCTAACGGTTGAATTGCTTCCAGGAGAGAAGTTGGGTTCGTGGTATAACCCGTAAAAATGGTCGTGTTTAGCCTGAATTAAGCACCACTAGTGATAGTCTCATACTCATTCTCTAACTTGAAAATTTTTCATTCCTACATTTGACTAAAGATAGTTTACATCGGTGAACTTTATCTCCCATTAGGATTTCATTCTGAACAAGTAGTAATTAGGATCCTCCTTAGCGAACCTAGATTACTTGCATCCCACAACTTGTATGATGTTTGCATTTGTTCCTTATGTGCATTTTACCTGATTTTCTTGTTAATTGTGCACCCACACTATGTTGTTTTAACACATAGTGATTTAGGTATGCCTATCACTATAAACTTTTAGACGTCATTTAGTCTTACACTAGTGTCAAAATCTAAAAATTAGAGTAGCCTCGAAATTTCCCTAATTCCTTGGTCATCATTTCGCTTTCTTCCAAGTGATACACTCTTTTTTCAATGGAAGGTTAGATACAAGCCTAGTAGAACTCGGAGTAGGTTTGACAACTTAAATATTTCATCCAAAATATTCAAGTAATTTTAACTTGCGATTGCAATTGTTAAATGTTATATCCGAAACATCATATTCAAGCCTTTTAACAACATATGTTAAAACGCTCATCCAAAAGATAAAAGCTAACATCAACCTTCGGGTGACAAAGGACTCACGAGTTACTACATAAGTGATTAGTAGTTCCTTTCATCCTCGTGTGAATATACACTTCTTAAGACCAAGTATATTCATTTCCGTTAGTTCCTTTTATCCCCATAGGTTTGTCATCGTGTTTTGTGTCAAGCTCACCTCATAGATAATGAGGATCAAACTTATCCATCGGTTTTAGGGTAGAAAACAAACTTATCATCCTATCTCGCCAAGAGTACGTTGAATAACAGGCAATATGGCTATACGAAGATTGATATTTTTGAGTCTTTTCTTTTTCGTCGTCAATCTTGATCACCTACCGACGTGCAGCGATCTCACAACAACAATGGATGTTCATCCCAAAAATCCCATCAATCACCCTAGAAACATCCAAACCTCTCAAACGTGAACCATTCAACTACTTACGCTTAGGTCTAGGAATGATGGAACACATTCCGTAAATTTCATAATTTACATGTGTTCAAAACATCCCCTAAGTGTCGTCTAATGACTATTTAAATATTTCATTGGAAATGTTGAAGTCATCCTTCGAGTCACGTCTAATGACTATTTAAGTATTTCCTTGGAAACATTAAAGTCATCTCGGATTGTCAATAATCTCGTGTCAAATCTCGTTGGATTTATCCCTCAAAGAATTTATTAGGTATAGATTCTTTCATCATGTCTAAAAGTCTCACTAAATCAGCGAGATTTATTTGTTAGATCCTCTCAAATCGTTGATTTATGTGTGTCTAAAACATCTCTAAATTAGAGTCAATTCCTCTCAAGCTTCCAATGACAACTTAAATATTTCATCCAAAATATTTAAAGCATATTTAATTTGTGAAATGCAATTAAATGTCATCTCTCGTTCTCGATCAACGTTCATCGAATCCCGTTGGATCCATTCATAAAAGAATTTATTTGGTATAAATTCCTTTAATTTAAGGTCCAGAAAAATCACAACATATGTGAAATTTCTTTTTCGAAAATCAAATTCTGGGTCAAAACTAACCTCAGCAGGTCACGGTACCCTTAAATAAGGGACGGTACCGCTAAATTTAACGGTACTGTCGGATCGTTATCTGCTGAGACAATTTATTTTGTTTTCAATTCTCACAGTTTCAAAAGCACTAGCAAAACCCCCTCGCTGTAGTCTTGAACCAGAACCGTCTTCTATCTGAATAGATTCTGCCTATCTTCTGATTCCTTAGCTTTTTCCCCTTTCACTTCCACATGGTACTAAATACACCATATGTTTGGTTACTTCCGTATCCATCATCTTCTCAACTTACCTACAATTCTCAACCTTCGTTCTACACTACTAATGCTTCTGCATCCCACTCATCTTTCACACACTTCAAGCGAAGAACCGATAGGATAAGTTGAGATAATGATGAAGCGAAAAGTATACCGCTTTTAGGGGGTTATTTAAGCCCTAAATCGTATTTATTTGATCAAATATTGCCCTAAATCATTCCTTTTGTCATTTTAGGTACTTTGGAGAAGAAATCTGGAAAAGGAAGCATTTTGGACGTTTTTGGAGCATAAAAGTGAAGAAAACGACAAAGTCTCCAAAGCTGCTGGAAAAGTACACGTGACGGCGTCAAGGATTGCTCCTGACGGCGTCATAGCTTGGTAAAAGAGGTGGATATGACAAAATACACGTGACGCGCCAGAGAGTTTTACAATGGAAATCTGACGGCGTCACCCTTTAAGGTGATCAAGGTCGTCACGGTTTAAGTTAAAGAGAGACGGCGTCAAGCACTATTTTGACGGCGTCAACCCTTGACGCGCCAGAGCGGATTTTGGAGGATTAAAGAGGGACAGCGTCAGAAAGACCATCCGGGAACCCTAGCCGTGGCGAGGTGACGGCGTCACCTCCTACAACGTGACGCCGTCAGATCCTAAATTCTATATATAGTTTTGCAATTTTTATTCATAGTGTGCAACTTTGTGAGGAGAAACCCTAAGACGAATTTTCTGCCATTTTTAAGGGTTTTATACCCTTGGATCTCCCATGTTTAATTGAAGATAAGTAATCACTTAATCATTCAATATGTCTATGTGTTGTTTGATTATATCTTGTTCTTGTCTTTTAATTAACATGCTAGGCTAGATTTATCTTGTGTTTGCTTAGATCTAATGAAACCTAACTATTGATTATTGGTTGTTGGTGTGTTATTAATTGTATTGGATGATTGTTTATCGATGTTAGGCTTAAGAAAACTGGCTAACCTCCTATATGGTAACTTTCTTGAACGTCTTAAGAAACATGAACCAATGCGTACTGAGGTTATTATGGTTGTATTTAATGCATGAGCGAATTCTAGTGATCCCATGTTAGGAGCTTCTTAGCCGGCTCGACATAGGAGTGAAGTAGGAGCTTATAAAGTTGGGGAAGTACGTACGCCACCCCACGATTGGTATTAAGGAATACACCCGTCATCCACGTAATTAATACACACTAATCAACCGGTAAAAGATAGTTAGGGAGTAAGGAAATCTAAGTAAACACATTTCTCTCCATATAAGTTTCACAACCTTTTCATTTTCAGTTATTTTATTTTATTTGCATTTGTAGTTATTTGGGTTAGTTGACTAGCAACTAATTCCGCCCACTCCTTCAAACCCGAGATTTTACTTGCTTTTATAAAAATATAAAAAATACAAAAAGAATCTTCCCTCACCTTTAAACCTATTAGAGTAGTTTTTCAATCCTAACGACACTATTCCCCTAGAGAACGATCAATCCCCCGGTACTTGCCACTTCACTATACTACATCGGTCAGGTACACTGCCTGGTGGGGATTGCAAGCTTCTCGAGATCCCTCGAGAGGTAAAACCTGTTGTAAGGTCGCAAAACCACGCATCAAGTTTTTGGCGCCGCTGCCGGGGAATAGTTATTGTTTAGGTTGAATTTTTATTTTATTAGGTCTACTCACTAGATTCCTTTCTAGTGAGATTTTTATTTCATTTTTCTTGGTTTTCTTTAGTCTATCTTTTTTCTTCGTTTCTTTGTTCGTAACCATTACCATCCGACATCATGGAAGGTGGTAATATCCTTGATCCCAACAACCCACCACCATAACAACACCCACCTCCTAGAGCCCGTACCTTAGGAGACTACTCTCGTCCTAGCCACCATGGCTATCGAAACACCATTGAGCTCACTCAAGGAGCCAATGTCACTCCTTTGCGATCCGACACCATCCGGTTGGTGCAAAGCGGATGCGCATTCCATGGACTTCGTTCTGAAGATCCTAATCAACATCTCAAGGACTTTCTCAAAATCGTTGATTCCATAGACCTTGATGTTGCCACTCGAGAGACGACCCGACTACGTCTCTTTCAATTCTCTCTGCGGGACCAAGCTAGTCAATGGCTAGAGCGCCTACCCGTAGGATCCATCACCTCTTGGGATGATCTCACCACTCGTTTTCTCGCTCAGTTTTTCCCACCAGGAAGAACTACCAAGTTAAGGAAGGATATCTTGATGTTCGAACAATGTCGAGGCGAAACCCTATATGGGGCATGGATTCGATTCAAGGACTTACTCCAAAAAGTCCCTCATCAAGGCATAAATCTCTGGCTTCAAATTCAAATCTTCTATGACCATGTTGATTACCACACCAAGCGGGCCATCGATCGAGCCGCCGGGGGCAGATTGCGCGACAGAAGCGCCGAGGAATCATGGGAAATCATTGATGAGCTTGCATCCGACGATGATGAATTGTGGCAAGTTTCCCACGACATACGCTCGGCGGTCAAAACATATTCATCGCCTGATAAAGCCAATCAAATCACTGAGGAAAGCATTAGTGAACTTGAGAAGAGGGTTGCATATCTTATGGAAAAAAAAAAGAGACCCTTAAGTCCACAAAAAGCAACAGTTAACTCGGTCTCAAGCATTAAGCAAATACCATTGTCCGAATCAACCCTTAGGGAAAATACTAAACCCTTCCATAAGCACGCTCAACCCAACTCACCACCTCCGGAACTTAGTCCAACATTCGAAGCTCGAATGAGAGAATACATGTCAAAACACTCCGAACGGTTGGCAAAATTTGAGGAAGCTATCTACAAACAAAAGGAGGAGATGGAAGAGAAGATGGCCGAGATGATGGGCCTTTTAAAAGAATACACAAAAACAAAAGCTCCTGAAAATGTGTTAGTGCGAAAAGAAGTTGAAATTCCCAACACTAAATGTGTTAATGCCATCTCCGTCGTCCAAGAGGGCAAAAATGATGGAAGAGGGAAGTTGATAACTATGGAATTTAACAAAATCGACCTCGTCCCACTTAATGACGGAAACACCAATGCCTACAAATGCGATTCCGACAAGGGAAAGGAGGCGCCCTCTGAGGAGCGCCAATTGGTAGAACCGCCAAAGTCACAACAAGTGAGGCATTACTTGAAGCACGAAATAAACAAGGAGACCATAAACGATTGGGTGAGAAACTATCGATGTACTCATCTACCCAACAAGGAGTCCAAGAGGATGGAACCGGATAATGAATCTAACACATTACCCGGAGGGCAATTGTATGAGAGCCTCATAAGACAAAAGTTAGTGGAAAAGCAGGAATTCTACGGGGTCTTCGAAATACCATGCAGCATTGGAAAACTCAAGTATCTGGATGCGGTAGCTGACCAAGGTTCCGACGTAAATTTGATGCCTTTATCCATTTATGTCCAGTTAACCGACGAACTGCCATCCATCACCCGTACTAAACTCTCCTTTGCAAAACATTCTTATGAGTACCCGTTAGGAATTGTAGAAGATGTGTTGGTCAACGTTGCCGGATTCCTGTATCCGGTCGACTTCATGATTATTGAAAGAAATGATATGAATATGCTAATAATCCTTGGGGCACCCTTTCTTGTTACCACTAGGGCACAAATCGATTATGAAAATAGTACCATCCAAATGAAGAAGGGGAAGAAAACAATAAACTTCCCAACGATCCCACGACATATACGAGATGTTGCTCTACAAAAGAAGATGGAGGCGAACCCCAATATAATCCGTGGTAATGTTCGAGAGAAAATCCTTGCATGGGAGGCAAGGATTAAGAATTACAATGAAAATGAGATTAGAGAATGTAAGGGTGGAAATAACGATTATATTGAGGCTGATGAGCAGACCAATAACCCCGTTGAATTTACAAAAGGAGACTCAGTGCTCCTAAGGCATTCAGAAACAAAAGCACCTACCGATGAAACAAGTCCCTGGTGGTACGGACCATTCACAATTAAAAGTCTACACCAAGATGGGGTAGTAAGCTTGACCAGCAAGGGAGGAGGTGAAGTGACTGCGAATGTCGAGCGATTGAGACACCACCACCCTGATAACAAGGATTATCTCTATCAGGGATACGTCATTATGAATGATGGAATCACGTAATGTACGTGACTTTGAGTCTAGCTACAAGACTCGTTAATAAAGAAAAGCGCTTCTTGGGAGGCAACCCAAGCTTTATTTGCTTTGTGTGTTTATTTATTTGTTTGTTTGATTTTATATGCTTCCGTATGTATGTTTAATTTTTATTATTATTGATTCATGTTCAAAACTAAATTGTGAAAATGCTTTATCTTGTTTTTAACTTCGTCTTAACTACATATAAAGGTATTTTGCAAAAGATAAGTGTAAGGGAAATCC
Organism: Artemisia tridentata subsp. tridentata; assembly: GCA_021014915.2. Classification (NCBI taxonomy): domain Eukaryota; kingdom Viridiplantae; phylum Streptophyta; class Magnoliopsida; order Asterales; family Asteraceae; genus Artemisia; species Artemisia tridentata. The sequence continues at coordinate 398,036,797 of CP139508.1, forward strand.
AAATCGGTTTAGTAGAACAAATGAACATGAATCATAACAATATTAAATTAACATACATATTAGTAATTGTTTGAGTCAAATGCTTGTATCGAGTCATAATGATGTTTTGCAGGAATTCCAGGAAGTAAGGTACAGGTTTTTCCAGAAATTTTCCGGAAACTTAACATGAGAATTCTGTCAGATCATTTCTGACGGCGTCAGGCCTTACAACCTGACGTCGTCAAGTTTTAATTTTCTGAAATTTTTGAAAGTTTTGTTTTTCTACCGGAATCATAAAAAGTTTTTATTAAATCTCTAAATTATAAACTCCAGGAATCTGCAAAATAATCATTCCACAAGCATTATATCCTTATATAGATTTATCCCGCCGATGTTGTGCAGGTTTTCGTGTTTGTTTTCTCAGGTTTAACAGGTTATTTTGGACAAGGAGATGTATGTGGAATCTAGCTTTTGGCGATGCATTAGTCTTAAAGCTTCAACATTACCTTTGAAGAAGATCTAACCATGTTACCTCTTTATCCACCAAACGAATCAGGGGAGTATTTGATTTCATTCTTTTACCTTATTTACTTTTACATCTTGTTATTTGAACATTGGGGACAATGTTCATCTTAAGTGTAAGGGGGGGGGGGTAAAGTACGATACCTTAGAGAATGCTATTACGCTTGATTTTTGTTTGTTTAATGGTAGATGTGTAATAAAACTGAGAGAAATACCTGTTAAGGCAATTTTAGTGCCAAATTTAAAATTTTTTACAACATATAGGAGTGAAACTTTGATCTTAATGAGCGTCTCACGGATAGGAGTTATATGACTAGCACAAAACCGTACCACTAAAAAATTTTCCACCGCCAAATATGTGAGGTTCGCCCCTAGAATTGGTAGGAAAAGCATTTATGCTATGATGTGTGTACCGGTAGCACTTAGATTCTAGAACTTGCGTTAGGACCATTCCGAGGCCACAAGTGAGACTACATTTGGTAGTTAGATTTACTACATGATAAGAGGCATTAGGATTAACCCATTGTTTTACACCTGTGTTTTTGTTATAATTACATTGGCTACATTGGTCAAGTAATTCTCCCACACCCTTTGCGTTGTACTCATTTTTAGTACACGATACCCCTAGTACACCCCTCAGAGCCTATCTTTTCGTTTCTAACTTTAAGCATTTTACTTAAAGTAAGAATTTGTTTACACCCCACTTAAATGTACACCCAAATCGCCTTAGCCTACCTTGTATGCACTCATTTTTAGTGCATTATTGTGACAACATTTGTTTAAACCCCAAGTTAATTATCTAATTGATTACATGGTTGCTAAGTCGAGTCATATCCTTGTACATATTGTTTTGGGACGATTGGGACTCATGGGTAAAGTACTAGTGTAATGGAGTAATGGGGAAGAACAACATTATTACCCCCATATGTGCTAAATATTTTAAAAGTACTCCAAGTGTTTCGATTATCTTAATTCGAGTCATTAGAATAGTTATTTGTAAAGTTATGTAAAAGTTCAAGTGTAAGGGGAATGCAACGCCCCTATGATGTATTATTTTGGATGGTAGGGCAAGAGTGTATGAAAAAAAAAAAAAAAAAAAAATACGGACTACCATCCCGTTTCATTTTATGTTTATTTTATGTTTTTGTTATTTTTTTTCATTAGCTTAAGTCGAGTCTAGTCTTGGCTTAGCAACGCCATTTGTACATGTAATTAATCAAGATCTTTAACTCGCCACCAGTAAAATATCCCTTATCCAACAAAACCGTGTTTATCATATCCCTACACCTAACGTTATAACCCGTTTAAAAGCCCTCTTTGATAGTTTATCTTAGGTGCTTACGCCTAGTGGAGGAGGTTTTTGATCCTTTCCCAAGCCTATGGTAATCTATTTGCTATGACAGGTAGTGAGAGATATTATCCATTTTCATTTATGAGATATACTTTTATGACACCTGAGAGATGTGAGTATCTAAACACTACTTGTAAGGTGCTAGTGTGTAATCTCCGGGCTTATTATGATTAAAGTGGAACGACTATTTGTTGTAATTACTTTTATATTAGCGTTAAATGACCCCTAACTTGTATTTTGATTAGAATAAAAGCGCATTTGCTTGAGGACAAGCAAATCTCAAGTGTAAGGGTATTTGATGAAGCGAAAAGTGTACCGCTTTTAGGGGGTCATTTAAGCCCTAAATCGTATTTATTTGATCAAATATAGCCCTAAATCGTTCCTTTTGTCATTTTAGGTACTTTGGAGAAGAAATCTGGAAAAGGAAGCATTTTGGACTTTTTGGAGCATAAAAGTGAAGAAAACGACAAAGTCTCCAAAGCTGCTGGAAAAGTACACGTGACGGCGTCAAGGATTGCTCCTGACGGCGTCACGGCTTGGCAAAAGAGGTGGATATGACAAAATACACGTGACGCGCCAGAGAGTTTTGCAATGGAAATCTGACGGCATCACCCTTTAAGGTGATCAAGGTCGTCACGGTTTAAGTTAAAGAGAGACGGCGTCAAGCACTATTTTGACGGCGTCAACCCTTGACGCGCCAGAGCGGATTTTGGAGGATTAAAGAGGGACGGCGTCAGGAAGACCATCCGGGAACCCTAGCCGCGGCGAGGTGACGGCGTCACCTCCTACAACGTGACGCCGTCGGACCCTAAATTCTATATATAGTTTTGTAATTTTTATTCATAGTGTGCAACTTTGTGAGGAGAAACCCTAAGACGAATTTTCTGCCATTTTTAAGGGTTTTATACCCTTGGATCTCCCATGTTTAATTGAAGATAAGTAATCTCTTAATCATTCAATATGTCTATGTGTTGTTTGATTATATCTTGTTCTTGTCTTTTAATTAACATGCTAGGCTAGATTTATCTTGTGTTTGCTTAGATCTAATGAAACCTAACTGTTGATTATTGGTTGTTGGTGTGTTATTAATTGTATTGGATGATTGTTTATCGATGTTAGGCTTAAGAAAACTGGCTAACCTCCTATACGGTAACTTGCTTGAACGTCTTAAGAAACATGAACCAATGCGTACTGAGGTTATTATGGTTGTATTTAATGCATGAGCGAATTCTAGTGATCCCATGTTAGGAGCTTCTTAGCCGGCTCGACATAGGAGTGAAGTAGGAGCTTATAGAGTTGGGGAAGTACGTACGCCACCCCACGATTGGTATTAAGGAATACACCCGTCATCCACGCAATTAATACACACTAATCAATCGGTAAAAGATAGTTAGGGAGTAAGGAAATCTAAGTAAACACATTTCTCTCCATATAAGTTTCACAACCTTTTCATTTTCAGTTATTTTATTTTATTTGCATTTGTAGTTATTTGGGTTAGTTGACTAGCAACTAATTCCGCCCACTCCTTCAAACCCGAGATTTTACTTGCTTTTATAAAAATATAAAAAATACAAAAAGAATCTTCCCTCACCCTTAGACCTATTAGAGTAGTTTTTCAATCCTAACGACACTATTCCCCTAGAGAACGATCAATCCCCCGGTACTTGCCACTTCACTATACTACATCGGTCAGGTACACTGCCTGGTGGGGATTGCAAGCTTCTCGAGATCCCTCGAGAGGTAAAACCTGTTGTAAGGTCGCAAAACCACGCAACGATAAGTTCAGATAACCCTTCTTCATCAACATAATTTCTTCTATCAAAGATAACCCTACTAGAACCTTATCACTAACTCCACAACCTTGAAGATTCTATCTTCTTAACCCTTAGCACATTTTCACGTAATCACATGCCTCATCATATGAATGTTCCATGAATATTCATAATGATTGAGAAGAGCTACATGACTTCAAAGATGAAGTTTATTGTATGCTATCCACCACTTGTCACAACATTACTAAGCTCATCGCTTCCGTCAACGTTTGTTTTCCTCTTTAGTTTTGATTCATCTCTCAAAACAATTTGTCCGAATGGCCAACAATTAAGGGGGAGCTAAAACACATTCGTACACATATAGTCCTTCACCAAATACTCTCAAGAACACACAAATATGGTTCTTATTCCCTAGAATTTTTCACATTAAACCTCACAATAATATCATTCATCATCACACTCAAACCTTGTAACTATTCTTCATTCTTGATAGTGATAATTAGTTCAATAACCTTCAATCCTCACAACCCAATGTGTATAACTACACAATCACGCAAAATCCGTCATGCACCAAAATTATCTCTAAAACACAACTAGGATCATCCAAAACTAGAATTCTAGAACTTTGTTACACCAACCCCGTTAGAGAAATTCACCCTCACTAGGATCACATGCATATTTTTTTCTCCTTTGAAATATATCATGCATCTCATTGTCAGTGCAAACGATATATTAATCTAAACCGTCTTTTCCCACCTTTCTTAAAGGTCAAATCCAACACTTCTGATCTTATGGAATCATTTCCATTCGCATCTAGGTGCATATCGTTCTCATTTTAATTTTTTTTTTGGTATAACTTCTATCGAGTCTACTTTATGGCATGACTTGTCATAATAGTAATCATTTAGAGTATGTCTTATCAACAAACTATCATTAACACCAATCATCTTAGGTAGATGATTATATTGTTCCAAAGGTTTGTTAGAACTTGCCTTCCTAATGACAACTTGGAAGAAGTCATTTTGTGTGTCGGTCAACGAACGAATCTTGTTCTTGTTAGTGTGATTGATTGAACAGTTACTGTGAAAAATGGTAAATTTTCCCTAATATTAAATTTATGACCGTCCATTTATTATGACTAAATCACCAGATTAGGCACTTACATGATTATCACGGAAAATAGACCCGCACACTGTGTCACACAGAAATCTCACCAAGAACAGTGAAATTATCCCATCTCACATTTTATCCACTATAATGTAGTAAAAACGAGAGGTTGTCTCATTTTTACTCAGAATGACACCACACGCGTACCGATGTCTCAACAGTAATAAATTAAAACTCAGGAATTATTGTAAATTCATAAAACTCTAAAATTCATCTCAGTATATTAAAAGCGTCTCTAAAAATCCATTCCTCCATATTTATATCGGTTCCGGGAAGGACCCGAGTTCAACTCAGTTCAGCGAGACACGGGTATAATTTACTCATTCCTTAAATTAATTCTATCTCTATATACTTATAATAAAAATCCTCCACTCACACTTATCCCAAAAATTTGTCTTCCCCTAGATCTCTTTTGTCCGCCCCTCTTCTTCCCCAAAAACCATATACGACCCATCACTATCCACCAACTCTGCCATCCCTCCTTTTTGACCTAAACGCTCCCACTCGTTTTCATAGACCTTGAAAATCCCCAAGTCAAACCTAGGAGATTACATTAGAAGGAGAAATAGCACTCGAATGGAAGTATTATTCCTCCCAAATCCGAAAGTAACCATGGAGTTACTCTCCATATTCATCTTTTTAAACCAATATTCCAAGGGAAATCGAATCACACCTCAACAACTTCACTCAAAGTTTCTGAGAAGGTTTAAATCACTCAAGGGAGAACAAAGGTTGTGGTGGGTTGTGGTTCGATTTGGAATAGCTGGGTTGTCGGATTGAAGTCTTGTTCATCATCTCTCGAAATCATTGTAAGGAATTAAGCTTTGTATTCCAATCTTATCCATTCGTATCATTTTAGTTTGATTCGATCAAATAAGAATAGATTTAAGTTGTAAGACCTTGTTGTTTCGATTATTAATTATTGTCCAGAAGTTGATTAGTGTTGTTGTAAAATTTTAGATGTTGTTGCTTCGTGTGGCGTAGGTTCTGTAGACCTAGAAATCATTGAGTAGGATTGTTGAACATTTCATCTTTAGGTCGAATAAGCCAAACAACCCTTAGGATTGATATGGAAATTAAGCCGAATGATTTTGGGTGAAGGGATTGTGTTTTAAAACCGTTCAAACGACTCACCCTTTTTATTTAGTGACATTGTTGAGGTTGTAAATCATGGTCACATTTTAGCCGAATAGAACCACCCAAACAAGGTGTTTGGATGGTGGTCTTAGGCTGGGAAACCACCCTACATAGGGGAGGTTTTGGCCGAACGATTGTGCCAAATTAGATCTACCCAGAGCAGCCACCATGGTGGTGAGCTAGCTGCGGGTTAGACCTCAACTAGAGGCAAAAGAAAACTCACTTAACCTTCTCGGTATAGCATGGTTTAGAACCCAAAACATGAGAGGCAAGAACTAAGGGAATGTACCCTTGGTTCAAGCCTAGAACGACCCACAAAGGCTGTCAATACTCGGGTAGATTATTCCTTTTGACGGATGTTGTTAGGCTAAGGCACATAAGGTGCCAAGAGTGCTTTTGGTCACAAGGACTAATCTCATACTCGAAGTGGTTCTTTTCCTTGTCGAAGCGTGAAGATTATGCCAAAAACTAAAGTCACTTACAACACCGAGACTCCTATATTTTGGAGTTGAGTAGTACTCAACCCAAAGTGAGCCAAGTTGTGAGCTCTCTAAGTTCTTTGATATCAAAATGAGGTCTAAGCTTTCCCAGGAAATACACCAATTCCCTTAAGACTTGTATGTGTATGTATTGTGTTTTTCGTTCCAGGTCAAACCAAAAATACAGCCCACTTAGGGCCCATGTGCAAACCCAATCGAAACCCCTTTGTTTTAGCCCAGGTTGTACCTGCGAGGAGTAGTCTCGGCCCACCAGGCCCAATGTGGCTATGAGTGGCTAAAATAGTCAGTCCAGCCCAACACCGACATTTCCCCCCCCCCCCTTCTCCTCGGATTCTGTTTGGCCGCAGCCCAACAAATATTGCTCATGCTAAAAATAGCTAACCTATACATATTAGTCACAAAAATAAAAATAGCCGATCATGCAAAAATTCTTGTATTGAAACTAACGTACATATATATAAAATATGTATAGTCACAACTTAAAAAAAAAAAAAAAAAAAAAAAAAAAAAAAAAAAAAAAACTCGTCAACTATACAATTGAACCATTGACTTGTGATTGTCACTTAAATACCGGTTTACACTTATATATAAATGTAAAACATAAAAATTGGCATGAAAGGATACAAAATTTTATATACACACACTTGTCGTTAAAATATAAAACTCGAGTAAACTAACAATAAATCAAATCTATATTAAGTATAGGCTAGAATACACACTAGTGAGTATGCAATTTGACATTTACTTTAATCGACCGATGATCATGTCATTAATACTAGAAAATGAAATATTAACATAAACCAAGCTTAAATTATTTTACGAGATCAAATGTTTTTTTTTAAACTTATAATTTATAAAAACGAGTCATAACTAATCATTAATAACTAGATAAACTTAATTCATTTTTTTTATAAACGAAATAAACCAAATTTTTATTAAACCAACCATATAATACAATTTTTCTCAAAACATTTAAACTTTTAATAAACGTCGCTTACGCTTAAAAATTGTTTCAAAAATTTACATAATTAGATATAACGACCAAACTACACGACCTTAATATATATATATCACATCTCGATTATATCTATTCGTGCTTTAAATCGTTCATTTCATCTTCTTTCCAAATTCCGTCACTCAAATTTCTATAAGATATTCTCGTTTCCTCAATACCGTACATTTAAGTCATTCGTAGAACTAAACCTTACCATTTGTTAGGGAATTCCTTCGTAACCACACTTGCCGCCACACAAGTGACAACAACATAAACACTTTAAAACATTGAAATTAAATTCTGAAAAGACTTAAATTTAATACTTGAAACTAAAACATGGTTTATTAATCTAGGTTGCGTGTTGGTGCCGTACACTTCCTAATTTCACAGCATTCACTGTTCAGACCATTAAAGGTGAGTTTATAGCCCCTTTTTACTTATACTTGTTTTATATGAATGGGGTAACAAACATGCAAACCAATTTTATGGACCATTAATACTATTTTTACCAAAGTTATTGTGCAGTTAGCCTAAGCCCTGTTATGTCCCCTACTGCCCGAATTTCATGAACCGTTAATTACCGACAGGAAGCGTGAATGTTATAAATAGATCTATTGGGAGTAACGTCCCCGTTTGGTTTGACCGGATAGGCAAACGAACGTATACCATATCAGAGTACAAGTGTCTAGGATAAACACTTGCCAGGGCCTTTATATTTAACATGCTTCTAGAGCATGCAGACCTGTTATAGCTTCGGTTGCATGAACTTAGTGCTAGCGTAATAGAATAATGTGACATTTCAATGCTCACAAACTAAACTGTTGATCCAAATTTGTTATAACTTAAACCTATGAACTCACCATCTTTTTGCTGACTTTTAGCATGTTTTTCTCAGGTATCTAGACTTAAGCAATTGTGGCAAGGCTTGGCAAGGCGGTGGACTTATACTATTGGCCAAAGTGTTTTTAACAAATGTTTAAGACTTGTTTTTGAGGGACCATTAAACTTGTAAACAAACTTGAAACATAAAGATTTTTATAATTGAATTAAACAAATGAATATGTTTTTACAAAGTGTGTAATTAGTTCTTCGTTACCTCGCGTTATGATTTCCATTTCAGTAGCACCCCATGATTCTAATGCTTCCGCAAAGTCAGATTTTGGGGGTGTTACAGTTACACCTTAGGTTGTCAGTCGGGTTGTGACACTCAAGTGTCTTTGAATTGCAATATGCATTCTTTTTTTTTCTCGCTCAACTTTCTTGGGCTTTCTTATTTGCTTTTATCCTTTTGGCATACCTTCATCACGTGTCTAACCTCTAGGATACTTTGATATGCTCACATACCTCATCAAACTCATTACTTTTAGGTAGCTACATTTTAACATAGTTTAACCCTTGCATGTCTCGCTATGTGTTCTATAATGATTGCTCCTATCTTATTATATATTATGTTGCACGTAGCTAACCCTTGATGTAGGAAAAGCCTTTGTAAGAATTTGATCCATGGATTCGCTAGAAACAAAGGTAAATATAAAAGGGGATACAATTACCATAGGAGAGAATTGAGCTAGGGGAAGCTCAGGAGTATTTGAATACATAGCACGGAGTCTTTCTAATAGTGGTGATAAAAGACTTCACTGGGATGATGCAAGCTCGACTTTCTAGGGAGAAAGGAATGTGTTGTAATAAGGGGGAGAAGTTGAATGATAGAAGTAGAGAGCTCAGGGCAATTACCTTTTTGCTTCGACAAAAGGGGGAGAAGGAAGTGTAAACAGGTAACTTTTACATTTTACTATGTGTCACAGTTTACATATTTGTCATCATCAAAAAGAGGGAGATTGTTAGTGCAAATATTACGATATTTAAACTAAACGGTTTCTTCGATTTTAATAATCACAAACGTGTAATTTGTAATGCATAATGTAAAATGCACAAGTTACTTGTAAAAACAAATCATCAATGCATACTTACATCAACATCTCTTGATGTCTCAAGTATGCCTCAACAGAGTCGTTGATTTCCATCTCGACGTAAATCACTCAAGGTATAAACAAATAAATTTAAACTTGACGGATGATCAAAGAAATAAATTTTTTGTTCTAAACTTCACATTTTTAATGTGACAAAACATTTTTTCAAAAATACATTTTACAAATTATTTTTGAATTAAAAAGAAATGTTTTATTTTGAAAAATTAGTTTAAAAATCCCAATAGCTATTTTTCCCCCCAAATCAACTCCAAACTTCTCCAAATAAACCTTCACCACTAAAAACAAAAACTGTAGCGTCCCTTGTCTGGCACGGTACCACTAAATTTAGTGGTACCATAAGGTATTTAGTGGTACCGTCTGTCTATAACGGCTAGTTTTTCTTTGCCTATAAATAGTGGACCATTTTACACTTCCAACTTGATTTTTCCAGTCAATTTTCTCTGGTCTAATCCCTTTTTATTTAGATCAATTTCTTTGATCCTTTAGAGAGTTTTAGTTTGTTTTAGAGTGATCTAATCATCCATTCAAGTGATCACCCTCATTCCTCTACTAATGCAAGAGAAGAACACATCGTATCACAAAGATGCAAAGTGTTATGGTGTTAGTGTTGTGCACTCGTAACATTCGTTACGCACTTGTTGTATCTTGATATATATCAAGTTGTCTATCATCTTGTTTAGTTAGTTCGTGTGGATCATTGTGATCTTGTAGAGATCGGAGAGATCTTTTGTAGCTTGTGTTGATAGTGAGTAGATCGGGTAGATCGTGTGAAGATAAGGTAGATCAGGTAGATCGTGAGTAGATCGGGTAGATCGTGAGTTGATCGGGTAGATCGAATGTAGATCATGTGGATCTTGTAGCTTGTGTGATTTGTGAGGATCGGGTAGATCGTGAGTGAGATTGGTACTAGCTAGATTAGTACTCGACATCTAGCTTAGTGTCGGAAAATAATGTAAGCGGCGAGGTTTATGTGTTTAGGCCTTAAAACACAAGGTTTGTTATGTTGGGCCATAAAACATAACGGGTTTGGTTTTACCCGAAGAAGAACTCGACATCTAGCTTAGTGTCGGAAAATATTGTAAGCAATGTTGTATGGTTTTCTCCGCCGAGAAGGGAGCTTGTTGATTAGTTAAGTAGCTCTCGAGTTGGGTACTCGGGGAGTGGAGTAGGGTGAAGAGGAGCTTCGTGACCGAACCACTATAAATCACCGTGTCCGGTTTGCACTTTCTTTACTTATCTCTTTACATTTATTTTCGCATTTACCGATTTACATTTATATTTGCATTGTTTTTATGCTTGTGTGGTTAGTTGCTTATATTATGTTGATTATATTTGTGTTATGGCATGGTGTTTATATTGTGTCTATGTTTGTGCTATTATGACATGCTTCATTTATTGGTTTCTACTATGTCTAGTAGTTGCAAGACTATTGTTGACACATTTTATATTACGTCAAGCTTGATTGGTTATTTGAAATAAAAGATTTAAGTTTTTAAACGGGAACGTATTCACCCCCCCTACGTTTTCCACAGCCTAGGTTTGTCCTAAACTAGCACATCACAACTCTATTGTCTAGAACACTATCACATATCCTCTTATCTCTCAACACATACCTTACACACCATTGTTAGTGCACTTAAGATAGTCCCTTTCACTCATAAATCGAACTTATATAGGCTCGAAGCACCTAAATACACACTAATCCTACATCTCCATGTCTCAGTTATCCGGATCCCTTAGCTAGTACTAGCCAGATCCCTTTTGAGAAGGATCTGGTGGATCCGGGCAAACAGAGCAGTTAAAAAACAGACTCTTTAATTTATAATCTTCCTTTCTCCACCCAAACACTAGCTCAACACATAGGATTATCAGTTTCTTTTAAGACCTTGTTCTATAGTCTTTCTCTTTAAAGCTTGTTGCGACATTCATGGAAGAAGAAACTATTTATGTTTATAATTGTGTTCCATATATATGACTATTTATGTGTTCTCTTTTGCTTTCATGATATTATGTGAACAATTTATCTGTTTGTACTAATTGATATAATTTTTTTCCTTTCGTACTAACTCATTTGAATTTGTGTAGGTTAACAATAGTCGATTTCATTATCAAGTCAAGTTGTGCTCATTCGCACATTTATCATAATCCTCATCTTGCATTATCCTCACCATCTCCCTCCACCTCTTTCACTACTCATAAAGTCATCATGTCTACCACCACAACTCCATTCTATCAAACCATCACTTTCATCTCTTAAACCAACTTCTTCTAAACCTACACCCCAAAACACTCCCATATCTACACAACCTACATGATTTTCTCCTATTGAACCTCGACTTCTCTCCTCTATTACACCTCATTCTTCACCTCACCACATCCTTTCTTGAACTCTCTAGAAGATTTACCTCCGAGAACTAAAAATCCTCAACCACAACCTACTTGTGTCAACTATATCCTACTAGTGTCTCACTACCACTACAATCCATGGTTATTGAACCATTTTCCCCAAACATCTATGTTGTTAAAAGCCAAGTGAATTTCGTAATGAAATGCGTCTCATTCCCAAATACATTCTTTCTACCTTGAACAACCTTACAACCTCTAAACCAACCACGATGATGCAAGTAGTAGGATTATTTTCTTTTTGACACTAATATTTTCTTTGTAGGTTCTTCTTGATGCCTTCGAGCAAGAGGGAGCTTCCGTCAATCATCTATAGAGTGCATCATATGATATACTCGTCCAAGGACGAATATAGTTTTGCATTAATTCTTGTTTTGTAGGTTATCAAAAAACACACTTGGAGTACTTTAACGCCCTCAACAAGGGGGAGCTTTCATCAAAGCATAATCATTGCCCATTTTGCAATGATCTCGTCTCCCTAATTACTTGACGCCCTCATCAAGGGGGAGCACTCGTCAAGGGGGAGCATACTTGCATTTCTTCACTTTCTTTTTCTCTTCTTATCTTATCTCATTCTAACTCTTCTCATTTCCTCTAATCTCTATTATTCTTATTTCTCTCTAACCTCAGATCCAAGGATCATTCTAATAGCTTTCTTGTAGCTTTCTTTCTCTTATGTTTCTCAAGGTTCTTCTTACAAGATGACATCACAATTCTTTCATACAAGTCTTCCAAGCTTCAAAAGAAGTGTTGCTAGACTTAGGGGGAGCAATAAGGGGTTTTCAATTTAACTTTACTAGGGATGATGCAAGCTTGCCATTCTTGGGAGAAGTAAAGTCTAAGTCCAAAGACACACCCTTTTTGTTTCGAAAAAATGGGGATAAGATTGTAAACGGAGAAGGTAATGTAAAGGAAGTATGGACACAAGTAACTTTAACATTTTACCTATCTATTACGTTTACATATATTTTTTCATCATCAAAAAGGGGGACATTGTTAGTGCAAATATTACGATATTTAATCTATGCAGTCTCATTTGTTTTGATTGATGACAAACCATGTATCTTGTAATACATAACGTAAAATGTACAAGTTACTCGCAATCATATTTTGCGTCAACATACATTCAACATCTCTCGACAATTCAAGTCTTTGTATGCTACAACACAGGCTCGTACATGTTTGATATGTTGCGATATGATCAAGCCCCTAACAAACCATTAAACATATTTAGTTAAATAGATTACACAAAACCAAAACCATTTTTATAAAACACTTATAAGTAATATTAGTTACTTACATTTTATAAAAATACATACTAGTTAAATGTAAACTTGTAATATAAAGACTTGGACTATCCATGACCCATAAACCATATCCAAAGCCCATGACCCATGGAGCTTGACCCAAAACCCATGACCCATTACATGATATCATCCATGACATAAAAAATGGGTAAAAACCATGACCCATGACCTAAAGTCCATAACCCATGACCTAAAGTGCATAACCCATGACCCAAGATGTCTTTGACATCATGCATGACATCACAAGACCCATGGACCATAACCCATAACCCAAGACCCGGTGTTTATAACCCAAAACCCGGATTTGTTACCTAGATGGCCGGATCCCCGCGGATCCCTTGGTTTACAAGGTTCGAATCCCTTTCAGAAGGGATCCTTGGGGACAGAAACATTTTTGGTACTTTTGCCTATAAATACCAACCTTTGCACACCCATTTCAACACACCTTTCACACACTTTCTCTCCACCATTTCTAACACATTTAGATCAGTATGAAAACATGTAAAACACCTTCTTTCTCATATGATCATAATGCTTCTAACTTTCATTTTGTTGTAAGCATACTCCCGAAGTGATCCTCCAAAGCAAGCCTAGAGATCCTGCATCCTTACCTACTTAAGTGATCCTCCAAAGCAAGATTAGAGATCCTGCATCCTCATCCACCACAACCATACATACGTGAAGATCTATCACAACAAGCTTAGGGAACTTGTGATCTTCATTGAAGGCTTTCTATTAAAGGAAGTTCATTTAGTTTAGTCATTCATATCCATTAGACACATTGTCTTGGATCTTCTCTTGTATCTTCTTCTTGTATCTCTAACTAGATTAGGTGGTTTATGTGTTTGTGCTATAAAAAACAAGGTTTGTTATGTTGGGCCACAAAACATAACGGGTGTCATAGATGTGTTGTGTAGATTGGTGTAGTAGGGCGTTGGTCTCTCATGATGTGTTGTGTTGATCGGGTAGTGGTTCCTCCATTGTAATGGAACTAGGTATCTAGCCTTGTACCGGATAAAGTGTAGGCGACGAAGGTTTGGCTCTACCTCGTGGAAGAGCTCGGTACCTTGCCTTGTACAGGATAAAGTGTATTCGACGTCGTGTTGGTTTGGTCCGCCGTGTTAAGGACCCAGTATTTAGCTTTGTACCGGATAAGGTGTAAGCTATGTTGTGTAAGGTTTCTCCGCCGAGAATGGAGCTTTTTGATCTAGTGAAGTAACTCTCGAGTTGGATACTTGGGGAGTGGGGTAGGGCGAAGAGGAGTTTCGTGACCGAACCACTATAAATCCTCGTGTTGGTTTGCGTATCCTTCTTACTTATTGCTTTACTTTTATTCTTGCTTTATATTGTCGATTGTCTTTGTGTTGACACTTTACATATTACGTCAAGCTTGATCGGCAATTTGTCATAAGGATGTTTTTAGAAAATAAATATAAACCGGACTAATAATGGTGAAACTTGATTTATACTTTATTTGATCCAAAAGTTTTTAAGTTTGAAACGAAAACGTATTCACCCCCCCCCCCTCTACCGTTTCCATATCGTTTCCACATTTTAGTTTACCAGTGCTGACAACTGTTTGTAGCTCCTTGTACTAACTTTACTTTAGTGATTTACATCCTCTGATAACCTCAGGGAGTGAGTCACCCTCTGATATCCATCAGGGAGTAGACTTACCCTCTGATATATCAGGGAGTGACTTACTCTTTGATTGTTATTATAGAGTGGATCACCCTCTGATATATCAGAGAGTAACATACTCTCTGATCATTTTCAAATACCAGAATACTCACTGATATTGAGTGAGTAAATTTAGGCTATTTTATGTTTAAATATTTGTCAGAGACAACTCGGTCAGATTTTGACCCAGCATACACATACCTCGTGAACGAGAGGTTGCGGAACAACGACTATTGAAAGATTATTTTGGTGACAAAAACAATCCACCTAAATACCTGGAGAGGAATTTTAGACGAAGGTATCGTGTGAGTTCAAAACTTTTTAAACAAATAGTCAAATATATTACCAATTACAATGATGAACCTCTTCCCGAATACTTTTTTTTTTATAAAGAATGACCAGATGCTTTGGGTTGTTTAAGTATTAGTCCCATCATGAAATGTACATCGGCCATCCGCCAATTGGCATACGACACAACACACGATGCATTTGACGAGTACTTAAAAATTGGTGAATGTTGCTCACGTGGGTGTTTACAAAACTTCACAAAATGCATACATATTTTATATATAAAAGAGCTTTTCAGAAAGCCTGATTTAAATGATATCCCAGAAAAGCTCGAGAGCATTGATTGTATACATTAGGAATGGATAAACTGTCTGAAGGCCTTACACAGGCAATTCAAAAGACGTGATCATAAATACCTAACTCTAATACTTGAAGCCATTGCATCATATGAATTGTGGATTTGGCATGCATATTTTGGTGTTATGTGGGCAAATAACAACCTCAATATTCTATATGGTTCGCCGTTATTTGATGACCTTTTTGCTGATATGGCTCCGGAAGCTCCATTTATAGTAAATGGAAAAATATAAGAAAAATATTATTATTTAGCGGATGAAATTTATCCTCTATGGTCTATGTTTGTCAATCTTTTCTATTACAAGGGATGAAAAAATAATGAAGTTTAAAAGAGTTCAAAAAAGTGCAAGAAAAGACATTGAACGAGCTTGCGGATTCCTACAAGATCGTTGCATCATAGTACATAACATGATATTTAAAGAGCATGATTTCGCAGTTGGTGAATTTAACGAATTCTACGTTTTTTCACAACCGAATATCCAACGTGCTTTGGTCGAACAATGCGAAATACATTGAAGGAAAAACAAAGAACTTTGTAACATCCCCAAAATCGGGTCCAGCGGAAGCATACATGTCACTAGGGTGCTACTTAATTGGTATCACAACACAAGGTACAAAGAATGGTTTTACCTCAACCGTTTAGAAGAAAATTTCATTATCAAAACATTAAGTTTACATCATTCGAAATATAGTGCGGAATACAGGCCCATAATAATAAAGCGGTCCCAAACATATATATCAGAGTCGTCTATGACCGTGCCCCTTGCCAAACGCCTCCAGAAATAATCTATCACCTTAGACCTGAAAATACATGCTAAAAGTGTCAGCTTACGCTGGTGAGTTCATAAGTTTAAGCAAAAGTATAACAGTGGACCAATATAAGTGATTTGCTACACTGGACTAAGATAGATATAAATCACAAATTCCACATATATCAACAACCACAAATCAAAGAGTAACAATATGATAGGTCATGGTGGCCCTCTCTCATATTGGCAAACACAGTAGGGTTCTAGGATATATTTGACCTTAGCCAGGCAACATGTTATAGCAAAAAGTATCCGAATTATTTGCTACCCTGGTCTAAGACAAACTTCTAACGCATATCTAACCTTAGCCAGTTAACAAGTTATAGCAAATCAAAAATAACAGTTAGGTCCATTCAAAACAGTTTTGAATGTTTTCTCACCCCAACGTTTCAATAAACAGTTCACGAGTAAAGGTGGGGCTGTGAAACTCACATACATTTTAGTCAATCACATAACGCCTTCAAATAACCAAATCAAATATTTCAGCCAGACAGTCAAATATTGAGTAAATAGTTCGCATATTTCAAATAAACAGTCATGAGTTTAGTTAAAACGATAATCTATTCTCACCCAAAAGAGTTATAAAACCAGTAAAAGTAGGAGCCACGAACTCACCTTAGCCACAGCAATACAACATTTCACGACTGACACAACTGGCATCTAGCTAATCACAACAGTATCCAGAGGACAGGCACAACGGTACACGGAGGTACAAGCACAACGGTTCAAGATCGGCACAACCTAATACGTATACGGTTATCTCAAATTACGTCTCGCACAATAATTAAGTCTACCAGAGACAACGTGTCGTAGTTTTTGTGGATTACTCTGTGGAAAACTAGAGGGGGGGTTGAATAGTTTTACCGGTTTTTAGATCTTCTTAAAAACTTTACTATTGAAAAAATTTGATTCGAATCTTATGTGCAATCAATCAACACCAATATGAACACTACACTATACTAACTAATATAAACTATGAATGCAAGATAAAAGATGGAAAGATCTAACCGGGACAAAGAGATTTATAGTGGTTCGGTCACGAAGCTCTTCTTCGCCCTACTCCACTCCCCGAGTACCACACTCGAGAGTTTCAAGCACTATGTCAACAAACCTCCCTTCAGGCGGAGAAAACCGTACAACATCGCTTATCCTATTTCCGACACTAAGCTAGATGTCGAGTGCTAATCTTAGCTACCACCAATCTACCACGATCTACCCGATCCTTTCTACTTCACACAATCAAAACACTAGAATCGATCTACCCGATCTACCCTTGATCCACTTGATCAATCACACAAGCCCAATGGCTTCAAGAGATCTCCAAGATCTCGACAAGATCACAATGATCAACCCTCACTTGACTCAATCTATCCTATCTACCCTTGTTCAACTTGATCAACACACTAGCTCACAAGCTACAAGAGATATTCAATATCTCTATAAGATCACAATGATCTTCTCTCACAAACTCTCAAAAGAAAAATGAACTTGATGTATATAAAGATACAATCAAGTGTGTAACAAATGTTACAAGTGCTCTAACTACAACTACAACACTTTGTATCTTCTTGGATACCTTGTGTTCTTCTCTTGCACTTGAAGAGGAATGAAGAGGATCACTTGGATGGATGATTGGATCACTCTTAAAACAAAAGAAAACTAAACTAAATGATCAAGAAGAGAAAGCGTGATGAGAGTATTGAACTCTGAAAATTCTGTGTGAAAAAGGATGCCCAAAAACTGTGAATAGGGCTGGTATTTATAGGCAGAGAAAATCTGGCCGTTATGTGGACACGGCACCACTAAAGTTCACACGGCACCACTAAATTTAGTGGTACCGTGGTACCGTGCCAGACAAAAACGCTCCTCTTTTTGTCTTTTGTGGTGAAAGTTTATTTGGGGAAGTTTGAAGCTGATTTTGAGAGGGGAAAATAGCTGTTATGATATTTGAACTTATTTTTCCAATAAAACATTTCTTAATTATTCAAAAATAATTTGTAAAGTATATTTTTGAAAAAAATGTTTTGTCACATTAAAAATGTGAAGTCTTAAACGCTAATTCACGTCTTTGATCATTTGTCAAGTTGTAAATTTGTTTGTTCATACCTAGAGTGATTTACGTAGAAATGGGAACTTTCGATTAAAAACTTGTTTACGTTAATTTTAACGTAAAGTGTTTTCGCATTCTGTCATCCTCAAAATGTGAAGTTATCGAAAGATATAAATAACGTTTTTAGAACATTATTTTCATCAACAATCTCCCCCTTTTTGATGATGACAAAACATAAACTCATTTTAAGTTAAAGATTAATTTTAACAAGTTTTTAATGAGTTTACGTCCCATTTCTCCCCCTTTTTGTCGAATTAAAAAGGTTGCAAAAGCTCTCCTTGATGTATACTCCCCCTCGTTTGGAGGACACTAAGGAATCGAGCAATGGTTCGTGCTACAAAACAAAGTTAGATGACACATATATAATATCTAACATGTAGCAAATAAGACAAATATCCAACCACAAACAAAATGACTAAGAGCCAATCACCGTAACAAGAAAACAACCACATGAAAAGCCCATTCATTCATAAAAATAAGTGTCATACATAAGTATGACTCCCACAACAAAAAAAAAAGTGAAAACACACTACAAGAAGCAAGAATAAATCCTTAATGATAAGAGGCAAGCTTCATTTCCAAAAGGGTCCTAAAGGTTTATTGTTGAAAACTAAACATGAACATGTTTAGTTGTGTGGGCTAGGAGGTGGTGGAGATGGTGACATGATTGGGGGTGGTGGTGGTGTCAAGAGATGCTCCACATAGGAAAACATGAAATGAATCTCATCTCTCAAGGAGAAGATGAGGTTACGGTTGTGGAGGCAACATAGGCAATTAGCACAATGTAGATCAAAGGGATGAGGTTGGATTGGTTGTCCCATGATTGGGGAACGAGGTGGTGGTGAGTTAGTTGATGATGGGGTTGGCATGGCATAATCCAATGGAGTGATGGATGAGATAGTGTAGTCCATGGATGATGGCATGGTGTTGAGAGAGGGAGATGATGAAGATTTGTAAGTAGAGGATGTTTTGGAAGGTGCATTAGGTGGAGATGGTGAGTTGGGAGTGGCTTGGGAAGGTGGTGTGGTTACTTCATCATCTTTTGTTAGATCAACAAAGAGAGGTTTGGATGGTGGTCTTACAGTTATTCTAGGTTTCTTGGAAATGTGGTTTGTTGATCCTTTTGTGGAAGACATGGTGATTGAGTTGTGTGAGGTTGAAGATGAAGTGCAAGATAAGCTTGCAATGGTGAGGCCTTATATAGGCAAGAGTTGGGTAATTTGAATTAAAGGTGATGGGAGTGTCCTATGGTGTAGGAAGGGAATCTTGGGGTGTATGTGAGTTTGCAAAATTTGCAGGTTTGAGGTTTGAGGTTCAGGGATCTAGAGGAAACAGTGAAAATTCGTCAAAAAAGGGCACGGTACCACTAAATACCACACGGTACCATTAAATTTAACGGTACCGTGTGTAAGGAATTAAATATTCCATAGATTTGATGATCACAAACAAGAAGAATGAAACATATTGTATCGCTAAAGTGAAGGTACTGCTAGTGTATTTTATGGTACTGATGGTCCAAAGAGCAAGGTACTGCTAGTTCAAGAACAAGGTACTGCTAGACGATGAAGGTACTGCTGATTCAAGAGCAAAGTTCTGTTCTTGCTGAGAACTCTGCTGATTAGCCAGAGCACTCTGCTGATAAACCAGAACACTCTGCTGATAGTGCAAAAACCTCATTCCTGCTGATAGTGTATTGTTTCTGCTGATTAGTGTTCCTGCTGATAGTATTACAATCCTGCTGATAGTTCAAATGAAGTAACTGCTGAATCAATGAGTCACTCTGCTGCTACAAAGATAAGAACGAAGAAGATATTTATTTTGTATGAGTCATGTTTATACAAAATATAATATCTAGATATTTTATCAAGTCATCAAGTTGAACACTCAACTTGACACATGTTAAAGCAAGTGGATGACTAAAAGCTTATCAATTTGTAAATGATCTCCTTATGTTATAAAAGGAAGATCATACCCTTTAGTTAAGGTGTGTGTCACTATGTGATTAGTGATCACCAAAGTGCTTCGTACTCTCAAATTACAACAACACAAAGTTGTGTTAAAATGTAAGAGCACTTAAAGAGTGTGTGTGGGAACATTAGACATGGGGTCTAATGTTGTTTAGGTTTGTTTAGCCTCAAGGATCTTCGATCCCTGATTAGATAGTAATCGTGTTATATTGATCATGTAACATTGGGGCTTAGTTGGAATAAACAAACGGTGAAGTTTGACAAAACCTTGTTGTGATAGTATTGTATTCTTTCTTTGAATATTCCGCCAATATTATCATTGTTCTTTAAACGCAAACTCCCTAGATCAAAGGATTAAAACCCTAGAGCCCATAAATTAAAAAACAAGAGAACTAACTACTTATAAGTTTTCAGATCGTTTATGGGCTCTAGGCTGTTAAGCCTTTGATCTAGGATTTTGTCTATGAAAAGCATGATGATAATATTGACGGAATATTCTAATAAAGAAAGAATACTATCACAACAAGGTTTTTCCAAGTTCATCATTTGTTATTCCATTAGCCCCAATGCTATGTGATCATTTATAGCACGGTTACACTCTAACAGGGATCAAAGATCCTTGAGGCTAAACAAACTAAACAACATCAGACCCCATGTCCAATGTTCCCACACACACTCTTTAAGTGCTCTTACATTTTAACACAACTTTGTGTTGTTGTAATTTGAGAGTACGAAGCACTTTGGTGTTGATTGTTTCAATCACAACCAAGACACACTTTTATCTAAGGGTGTGATCTCCTTTTTATAGTATAAAGGAGATCATTTAAAAATTGATAAGCTCTTAGTCATCCACTTGCTTTAACATGTGTCAAGTTGAGTGTTCAACTTGATGACTTGATAAGATATCTAGATATTATATTTTGTATAAACATGACTCATACAAAATAAATATCTTCTTCGTTCTTATCCTTGTAGCAGCAGAGTGACTCATTGATTCAGCAGTTACTTCATTTTAACTATCAGCAGGATTGTAATACTATCAGCAGGAACACTAATCAGCAGAAACAATACACTATCAGCAGGAATGAGGTTTTTGCACTATCAGCAGAGTGTTCTGGTTTATCAGCAGAGTTCTCAGCAGGAACAGAACTTTGCTCTTGAATCAGCAGTACCTTCATGGTCTAGCAGTACCTTGTTCTTGAACTAGCAGTACCTTGCTTTTTGGACCATCAGTACCATAAAATACACTAGCAGTACCTTCACTTTAGCGTATTTTGCTTATCATTTCAGTATACAATATGTTTCATTCTTCTTGTTTGTGATCATCAAATCTATGGAATATTTAATTCCTTACAATCTTCCCCTATTTGATGATTACAAAACAAACACATTCTTGTACGAATTTCCCTAGACGAAGTAGAGAAATTGAGATAACTAAATCTCACCATGAATGAAACCATACTGTCTTCCCTTAATCTATGCTATCCACCACATCTCTTCCCCTTTTTGTTATCAACAAATAGAAAAAGTATACAAATATGATTTTTACAACTACAAACTAATACTAATCAATAGTAGTAAGAATCAATAACTTTCCCTTGTGGTGTTGCACAAATACAATAAATGGTTATACATCTAAACATTTAAGCTTCCCCTGAAACCCATATGTTAACCATTTCGAATCTTCAATTCTGTAGGCTTTTATGACTGATGAAGAAAAACCAATCATTACCAACTTGTTGATGAAGCTGAATAAACCATCTTGTGTCCTATATCTTGTACTAAAACTGACTTTGAACTTATACTAACACCATATAAGTAGACCGCAGTCTCTTGACTAAATCCTCATTTCCAATGAGACACTGAGCGCGACAAAGCAACTCCTTTAAGTGATAGTTAACTAGGTCTTCGTCCATCCTCCCCTTGACCTATGAAAACTAGATTTAACAAGTCATCGCCATAATTTATTGAAGCACAAACAAGTTATCTTTTCTTCCAAAGATATGACAAAACACAATCTTGAAAAATTCAACCTCAACTTCAAATAAGCAACAAATAACCTTTTTCACCAATAATAAATTGATAAACAAGCCTTTTTAACTTTTAAGAACCAACTCTCTTCTGTGTGTGATTCTTCCCCTTTGTGTGTGTAAACCAAGAAAGAAAACCAAAAATTCGACCATACCTCAACTGTTTCTGCAGCAGTTTTCAATGATGCATATTTTGCAATCTAAGGCTCAGATTGAAGATCCCTCCGGTGAAAATCTACCTTGATATACCAAGAACCTTCAACAAAAATTTCAGCCCAATCCAACGGTTAACGAAGGAGTTATCGCCTTTTGAAAACAGCTCTGCAACAGTTTTGTAAAATATAAGCAATAAGAATTTTTCTTCTTTCTATAAAAACCTTTTCTTTTCCTAAATCCAGAGCCCCCCCCCCCCCCCCCTCCCCCCCCCCCCGCTCTGATACCAATTGTTGAAAACTTTAAAGAACAAGAGAACTAACTACTTATAAGTTTTCTGATCGTTTATGGGCTCTAGGCTGTTAAGCCTTTGATCTAGGATTTTGTCTATGAAAAGCATGATGATAATATTGACGGAATATTCTAATAAAGAAAGAATACTATCACAACAAGGTTTTTCCAAGTTCAGCATTTGTTATTCCATTAGCCCCAATGCTATGTGATCATTTATAGCACGGTTACACTCTAACAGGGATCAAAGATCCTTGAGGCTAAACAAACTAAACAACATCAGACCCCATGTCTAATGTTCCCACACACACTCTTTAAGTGCTCTTACATTTTAACACAACTTTGTGTTGTTGTAATTTGAGAGTACGAAGCACTTTGGTGTTGATTGTTTCAATCACAACCAAGACACACTTTTATCTAAGGGTGTGATCTCCTTTTTATAGTATAAAGGAGATCATTACAAAATTGATAAGCTCTTAGTCATCCACTTGCTTTAATATGTGTCAAGTTGAGTGTTCAACTTGATGACTTGATAAGATATCTAGATATTATATTTTGTATAAACATGACTCATACAAAATAAATATCTTCTTCGTTCTTATCCTTGTAGCAGCAGAGTGACTCATTGATTCAGCAGTTACTTCATTTGAACTATCAGCAGGATTGTAATACTATCAGCAGGAACACTAATCAGCAGAAACAATACACTATCAGCAGGAATGAGGTTTTTGCACTATCAGCAGAGTGTTCTGGTTTATCAGCAGAGTGCTCTGGCTAATCAGCAGAGTTCTCAGCAGGAACAGGACTTTGCTCTTGAATCAGCAGTACCTTCATGGTCTAGCAGTACCTTGTTCTTGAACTAGCAGTACCTTGCTCTTTGGACCATCAGTACCATAAAATACACTAGCAGTACCTTCACTTTAGCGTATTTTGCTTATCATTTCAGTATACAATATGTTTCATTCTTCTTGTTTGTGATCATCAAATCTATGGAATATTTAATTCCTTACAATCTTCCCCTATTTGATGATTACAAAACAAATACTTTCTTGTACGAATTTCCCTAGACGAAGTAGAGAAATTGAGATAACTAAATCTCACCATGAATGAAACCATATTGTCTTCCCCTTAATCTATGCTATCCACCACATCTCTTCCCCTTTTTGTTATCAACAAATAGAAAAAGTATACAAATATGATTTTTACAACTACAAACTAATACTAATCAATAGTAGTAAGAATCAATAACTTTCCCTTGTGGTGTTGCACAAATACAATAAATGGTTATACATCTAAACATTTAAGCTTCCCCTGAAACCCATATGTTAACCATTTCGAATCTTCAATTCTGTAGGCTTTTATGACTGATGAAGAAAAACCAATCATTACCAACTTGTTGATGAAGCTCAATAAACCATCTTGTGTCCTATATCTTGTACTAAAACTGACTTTGAACTTATACTAACACCATATAAGTAGACCGCAGTCTCTTGACTAAATCCTCATTTCCAATGAGACACTGAGCGCGACAAAGCAACTCCTTTAAGTGATAGTTAACTAGGTCTTCGTCCATCCTCCCCTTGACCTATGAAAACTAAATTTAGCAAGTCATCGCCATAATTTATTGAAGCACAAACAAGTTATCTTTTCTTCCAAAGATATGACAAAACACAATCTTGAAAAATTCAACCTCAACTTCAAATAAGCAACAAATAACCTTTTTCACCAATAATAAATTGATAAACAAGCCTTTTTAACTTTTAAGAACCAACTCTCTTCTGTGTGTGATTCTTCCCCTTTGTGTGTGTAAACCAAGAAAGAAAACCAAAAATTCGACCATACCTCAACTGTTTCTGCAGCAGTTTTCAATGATGCATATTTTGCAACCTAAGGCTCAGATTGAAGATCCCTCCGGTGAAAATCTACCTTGATATACCAAGAACCTTCAACAAAAATTTCAGCCCAATCCAACGGTTAACGAAGGAGTTATCGCCTTTTGAAAACAGCTCTGCAACAGTTTTGTAAAATATAAGCAATACGAATTTTTCTTCTTTCTATAAAAACCTTTTCTTTTCCTAAATCCAGAGCCCCCCCCCCCCCCCCCCCCGCTCTGATACCAATTGTTGAAAACTTTAAAGAACAAGAGAACTAACTACTTATAAGTTTTCTGATCGTTTATGGGCTCTAGGCTGTTAAGCCTTTGATCTAGGATTTTGTCTATGAAAAGCATGATGATAATATTGACGGAATATTCTAATAAAGAAACAATACTATCACAACAAGGTTTTTCAAAGTTCATCATTTGTTATTCCATTAGCCCCAATGCTATGTGATCATTTATAGCACGGTTACACTCTAACAGGGATCAAAGATCCTTGAGGCTAAACAAACTAAACAACATCAGACCCCATGTCCAATGTTCCCACACACACTCTTTAAGTGCTCTTACATTTTAACACAACTTTGTGTTGTTGTAATTTGAGAGTACGAAGCACTTTGGTGTTGATTGTTTCAATCACAACCAAGACACACTTTTATCTAAGGGTGTGATCTCCTTTTTATAGTATAAAGGAGATCATTACAAAATTGATAAGCTCTTAGTCATCCACTTGCTTTAACATGTGTCAAGTTGAGTGTTCAACTTGATGACTTGATAAGATATCTAGATATTATATTTTGTATAAACATGACTCATACAAAATAAATATCTTCTTCGTTCTTATCCTTGTAGCAGCAGAGTGACTCATTGATTCAGCAGTTACTTCATTTTAACTATCAGCAGGAACACTAATCAGCAGAAACAATACACTATCAGCAGGAATGAGGTTTTTGCACTATCAGCAGAGTGTTCTGGTTTATCAGCAGAGTGCTCTGGCTAATCAGCAGAGTTCTCAGCAGGAACAGAACTTTGCTCTTGAATCAGCAGTACCTTCATGGTCTAGCAGTACCTTGTTCTTGAACTAGCAGTACCTTGCTCTTTGGACCATCAGTACCATAAAATACACTAGCAGTACCTTCACTTTAGCGTATTTTGCTTATCATTTCAGTATACAATATGTTTCATTCTTCTTGTTTGTGATCATCAAATCTATGGAATATTTAATTCCTTACACCGTGGCCTATTTAACGGTACCGTGACATTGGAGTCACGAATTTTCCTGTGCATGCTAGTTCTGGGCAGCTAAGGTGAGTTTTCTAGAGGGACTATTTGCAAGAAATATTGTTGCCTCAAATCACTAAAGATTTATTTGCCTAATGTGTCCCATATTAAGCTACTTCTAGCACATAAAGATTATCATGCAATTTGCTAAGATAATCCATAAGCATGCAAACACAAGGGACAAAATAAGCTATCATCCAAGAATTATATATAAAAATTCATGCAAGGTGATAGGATGAATGTCAAGCATGCAAGATAATAAAGAAGATTAATCCCTAATATAATTAACCTAGATAAATCCTAATAAAAGTATTTCCATTGACTTGAGCACACCCTCATTCATCATCACTTGATGAAACATCATAGCAAGATACCGAACCGTCATCATGGTTCCCTTGAGATGATGTACATTCCCAGTATAGAGAGGTATAGGTGGTTTGGGTTAGAGGAGCCATGGTGGGATTGACAAGGAGATATCAATTGTTTTGGAGGTGAGGGAACGAGTTCATGACAAACCGATATAGACGAGTCAACAACATGCCATAGGTATCGCCATATTTAGTCGACCCTTGACACCGACAATTCTCCTTGCCACAAAGTAAGAGAGATTGTAGGGTTGCTCGGTGACTAGACAATACAACATATGAGCACAACACGCCGGAAGGTGCTCACGGTTGTGAGGAAGACAAAAGACATTTTCACGAATGACTTCTATCCATCTACGTAGATGTGGATGAATTTCATCAACACATACTTTGAGTGGATCTAAGTCATACTCATGAGACTCACGGAACTCAATTTCACCATTTTCGTTAAGAAAACCATGAACTTTTTGAGGAAGAAGAATGTGTTCTTTAATTGCACATGGAGTGGGAATTAGGGTATTGTAAGGACCGGACTCAATTTGGTGACTCGTGAGGGTTTTGAGAGACCAACCTTCCATGTAGGAGCATTGTCCATGGTTCAGAAGTTTAAGAATGTTAGCAAATTGGTCAAGAGTGAGTGAGATTTCATGGTTTTGTATCACGAATTGAAGAGACAATGTTTGATCCTCGTTATGTACGAGTTTAACTTGTCTATAGAACTCAAGAACAAACCAAGGAAAAATTAGATCATTAATCCGAAACAAGCAATCGAATTCGATTTCTTGAAACATAGGTTGGATATGATCATGATTGAGGAAAGAGGACTCGACAATACGTCCTTCGTGGAAAAGATGAGACTCTAGGTGACGGAAGCTTTGTATGTGAGATTACCCAAACGCTCCTAATTTTCACTTTTGCTCAAACGAATATGTTGATAAATACATATTGGTTATGTAATTCAATCAATATTCGCGAGATCACGTATGCATGAGAAAAATGTTTTTAGTTTGTATCAACAATGCACGAAAAGTGTTTCATGATCCTAGGTTCGTCAAATTATTCGAAAATAATGGAATAGGGGTGTTTGGCGACTTCAATGTTTTGGCGCCAAAAGTTTTTGAAAAATTTAGGTGTTGATGACTCCTAATCCTAATTACAAGTATCCTAGACATGATTCCTCTTATCTTACTTAATCTAATAAGCACAAGGTTTGAACTAAAAATATGTGGTTTAAGTGGGTTTATGCAAATCCTATGTTAAAGGAATCATGAAGGTTATGCATTGTCTAATCCTAGTCCTAATTTCATAAAGACTTAATCAAAATTGAAAAACCCCAATTCAATTTTTATGCATGAACAAACCCTAGACTCAAGATTAAAGAAAAATAGAGTTAAATTGACTTACAGGTCGATCATGTTAAAAAGGTGAAAGTAGTTGGTAATCTTGAGAATCAATGCCTTGAATTAGATCTTGAAGGGGTGTAATTAAATTTTGGGTTGTGAGGTTTGGTTTTGACAGCAATTGCAGAATTTGGGAAAGGTTAAAGATGAGTAATGTGGGAAGAGAGGACTGAAAACGGGCTTGTCAGATACACGGTTCCACGGTACCGTTAAATTTAACGGTGCCGTGCCACTTTAGTGGTGCCGTGATTTGCTGGGATGAATTTTCGTCCCATTTTAATTTTTGACGAATAAGTCTCGCTATTTTAGTGAGACTTTTTGACACGAGGAAAGAATTTATACCTAATAAATTCTTTTGACGAGGAGAACCTAGACTAGACGAA
Organism: Artemisia tridentata subsp. tridentata; assembly: GCA_021014915.2. Classification (NCBI taxonomy): domain Eukaryota; kingdom Viridiplantae; phylum Streptophyta; class Magnoliopsida; order Asterales; family Asteraceae; genus Artemisia; species Artemisia tridentata. Next base: position 398,064,913 of record CP139508.1, read on the forward strand.
AAGAGATGACTTAATATTTCCAGTGAAATATTTAAAGAGCCATGAGACAAGACGCATGAGATGACTTTAATATTTCAAGTGAAATATTTAAATAGTCATAAGAGGGATACGCGGGATGACTTTAATAGTCATGAGATTTATGGAATATGTTCCATCATTCCTAGACCTAGACGAAGATAGTTGAAGGATTCTCGTTTGAGAGGTTTGGTTAGTATGTCGGCGATATTGTCTTGAGAGGGAACTTTCTCAATAGAAATGTTTCCTTTCTGAACGTTATCGCGAAGGAAGTGGTGACAAATTTCGATGTGTTTAATACGAGAGTGTTGAACGGGGTTTTTGCTCAAGTCAATAGCACCTTTATTATCACACATAATGGGAACATCGTCTAGATGGATGTCATAGTCATTAAGAGCTTGTTTCATCCATAGTGCTTGTTGACATGCCTTTCCAGCGCTTACATACTCGGCTTCAGTCGTGGAGATAGCAAGAGCCGTTTGTTTCTTGGAGAACCAAGAAGTTAGACAACAACCCATGAAGGTACAAACGCCACTCGTACTTTTTCGATCCACATAATCTCAAACATGATCAGAGTCGGCATAGGCAACAGTTTCTACACCAGTCCCCTTGGGATAGAATAATCCCAAGTGTATAGTGCATTTAATGTATCAGAAGATACGCTTAACCGCTTCAAGGTGAGAGGTTTTGGGATCCTCTTGGAAGCGAGCACAAAGGCAGACACTAAACATGATGTCGGGCCTACTTGCCGTGAGGTATAATAAACTTCCTATCATACCTCTATACTTAGTGCTATCCACGGACTCAACTTCTTCATCTTTCGTGAGTTTAATTTCCGTGGACATGGGAGTTTTCATGGGCTTAGACTCTTCTAAACTAAATTTCTTAAGCATCTCCTTACTATACTTAGGTTGATTGAAGAAGATACCATCTTTCATTTGTTTTATTTGTAGACCAAGGAAGAAATTTAATTCACCTAACATGCTCATCTCAAACTCGTCACGCATGATCTTAGAGAAATCATCGCACAGTTCTGGACAAGTTGAGCCAAATATGATGTCGTTGAAATATATTTGAACAATGATGAGATGTGAATTACATTTCTTTGTGAAAAGTGTGTTGTCAACCACTCCCATGGTATATTCATGTTCAATCAAGAATGCCTTTAGTCTATCGTACCAAGCTTTAGGAGCTTGTTTAAGACCATAGAGTGCTTTCTTGAGTTTATAAACATGATTCGGTTTTTCGAAATCAACGAATCCCGTAGGTTGTGCAACGTATACCTCCTCGTTGATATAACCATTTAGGAATGCACTTTTCACATCTATTTGGTATAATTTAAAGTCTAAGGCGCAAACATAGGCAAGGAGTATTCTAATAGACTCTAATCTAGCTACGGGTGCATAAGTTTCATCGTAATCTATTCCTTCTTGTTGGTTATAGCCTTGTGCTACTAACCTTGCCTTATTCCTAGTTACGACGCCATTTTCGTCGAGTTTATTCCTAAACACCCAATTAGTTCCTATGATGGTTTGATTCTTAAGTGGAGGTACTAAATCCCAAACATGGTTTGCGGTGAATTGATTTAACTCTTTTTGCATGGCAACTACCCAACTTTCATCCTTAATTGCTTCACCGACATTCTTAGGTTCTACGGTAGATATGAAACAAAAGAAATTACTTTTGTTTTGTGCTTGTGACCTAAGAGTTCTTTGGTTTAGGTTTCCTATGAATTTTGAAAGGGATGGTTCTTAGATTCCTTAATGTTGACAACTTCGTCAACTTCAACTACTTCATCCTCAATGTCATTTTCTAAGGTTTTCTTGCCATTAACCTTAATGGCTTCTTCCTCATCTAAGTAATCATCCACCCAGGGTGATGTCTTAGTTGGAGGAGGGCTTTCATCGAATGTCACGTCGAGTGATTCTTCGAATTTCATTGTTTCCTTGTTTAGGATAACATAGGCCTTGCTATTTTGGAAGTAACCTAGGAAAACACCTTCGTAAGACTTTGGGTCGAACTTGGTGAGGTAGTCTTTAGTGTTTAGTATGAAGCACTTGCTTCCAAACACTCTAAAGTAATCAAGAGTAGGTTTCCTACCTTTCAAGATTTCATACGGGGTTTTTCCTAAGATATGTCTAATTAGAATCTTATTTAGTATGTAAGTTGAGGTGTCCACCGCATTACACCAAAAATTTTGCGGAATTGATTATTCATTCAACATCATTATACTCATCTCTTGTAGAGTACGATTTTTCCGCTCAACTACCCCATTTGATTGTGGAGTGCGTGGAACCGAGAAATTGTGTGTAATACCATTAGCATCACAATATACTCCAAATTGCACTTCATTATCAAATTCCCGACCATGATCCGTCCTAATTGAAATTATTGTACACCCTAGTTGATTTTGGACTTTCTTACTAAAGATTTCAAATTCCTCGAAAGCTTGTGTCTTATTCTTAAGAAATCTAGTCCAAGTATACCTAGAGTAGTCATCAACTATTACTAAGGTGTAATAATTTCCTCTGTAGCTCCGTACGGCGGATGGACCAAATAAGTCCATATCAAGGAGTTCTAGGCATCTAGAGGTCGAGACCATATTCTTCGCTTTGTGACTAGAATGAGCTTGTTTTCCAACTTTACAAGCGTCACAAAAGTGTTTATCAAACTTAATCTTAGGTAGGTTTCTAACTAGTTCCTTAGACGCCAATGATTGTATCAATCGCATATTGGCGTGACCTAATCTCCTATGCGATAGAGTGGAATTATCATCTATGGTTGCTAAGCAAATCTTATCCTGAGGCTTATTTCCTATTTTCATAACAACTAAGCCATTCCTCCTAACTCCTTTGCCTATGGTTTTACCATTCTTAATGATCTCACTACCCTCTTCGGAGAATATAACTCTACACTTATTATCTACCATTTGACTAATGCTAACCAAGTTAAATCCTAAGTTATCTACATGCTCAAAATCTCTAATAGTGAAGGAGTTTTGAGTAATCGTACCTTTGCCTATTATGTTGCCCTTAAGTTTGCTACCGAAAGTAACATTACCTCCGTTGTATGCCTTGTATGATGAGAATAGGCTTCGGTTACCCGTCATATGATTAGTGCATCCACTATCCTTGACCCATTCGTCAGGTTCCAAGTCTTTTCCCAAGCATATCTATTGAATAAGACAAACATTCAAACATTTGGTCCCCAATATCTCATGGGTCCAAAGTTGTTAGTATTAAACATCCCATGCATTAGTTGCATTTGGTTAGGATGTTGGAACGGAGGACAAATTTCCCATGGTAAGTAACTTTGTAGTTGACGATTATTCCAGGTTACGGGATAGTTACTTGGATAACTTTGTCTTCTAAAGTTACCCCTCGGTAGAGGAGTTCTTGACCGAGGTTTAGGAACACTTGTTTTTCTAGGTGGAGGAGTCTTTGACCTATTGTCGGGTTTTACAAAGCCAGGCCCGGGGGTTGACAAAGGTTTGTAAAATCTTTTGACTTCCTTTATACTAGCAATAGGTACTTTGGTACCATTTACAACTATGTGACTTGGTTTAGGACTTGAATTATTTTTCAAATTTGACTCAGTTCTGTCTTCAGCACCAGACGGTACCACGGTACCATTAAATTTAATGGTGCCGTCTGTACCTTTAGTAGTATCATCTACTGCTTTAGCAGAACTTGTGGGTTTGACAAATTTTACTTGTTTCGTTTTACTTGTCGAAGCTTTATTTGGGTCAAATCCTAAGCCCGCTTCGGTATGTTGACCATACTTAACGTTTTCAAGTATATCATTAAGTGTCTTTGTTCCTTTTTCAAACTTAATGATTCTTAAAGCATTTTCTTTGAGTTTCTCATTCTCTACTTGAAGACTTATGCATAACTTACATCCTACGTCTACTTCTTTATTTTTCTCAAGTCTTTTGACTTGATCTTTTAGTTCTAAAACTTGCACTTCGAGTTCATGCAATTTTAATTTTAGTGTTTTGTTTCTACCTAAAATTTTAGAACTTACCTCACATAGCTTATCATATTCATCATATAATATGTTATCATTTATTGACGAATTATCATCACTATAATAAGAAGAGTCGGAATGTACCTCATTCGAAGCCTGAGCCATTAGGCATGTTTCATCGTTGGGCTTCTTCTCTTCTTCTTCACTGCTATCACTCCAAGAGCCTCCTATGAAAGCTCTTTGGTTGTTGGTTTTCGGTGGTTTGGGACATTCTCCTATGAGGTGATTAGGATCACCGCATCTAAAGCATTTCCTATCACTCGTTCCTTTCTTCTCAACCCGGTTCTTGTGTGACGGCTTATTGTCATCACGAGGTTGCCTAACAAACCTACCTCTTCTCCTAAAGAACTTTTTAAAGTCTCTAACGGCTAGTGCATACTCTTCATCTTCACTATCGGAATCCGAACATTCCTCATCACTAGACTCCTTTTTGGCTTTCAAAGCTAGAGATCTAACTCTCTCTCGCTTTTGCCTTTGACTATATCGGAGTCTTTCTTGATTATCATCTCATGAACCTTCAAGTTTCCTATTAGTTCATCGAGAGATAATGTCACCAAGTCCTTTGACTCTTCAATGGTGGTGACCTTTGCTCTCCATTTAGGATGTAAAACCCTAAGAAACTTTCTAACATAGTTCTTGCTAGAGTAACCTTTATCAAGAGCTTTAAGACTAGTGATAATAGTATTAAATCTAGCAAAAGCATTATCAATAGATTCATCTTCCGAAATGGAAAATTGTTCATATTGTTGCACAAGAAGATCTATCTTGTTTTCTTTGACTTGATTATTACCTTGGTGAGTGACTAACAAAGTTTTCTAAATATCTTTTGCCGTATTACACATGAAAATTCTTTCAAATTCCATTTTAGGCAAAGCATTATAAATCATCATTTTAGCCTCATTGTTTTTGGCCAGTTTTCTTTTAAGTTCATCAATTTGTTTACTATAAGGAACTATTTCATCCCTTTTAGTTTCAAGATTCTTTTGAATCGGTTGAAAGTCACCCTCGGTAATAATATGCCAAAGATCAATGTCTTTTGATTTCACATACGTTTCGAATCTTGTTTTCCAATAAATAAAACAATCGGTTTCGAAAAGTGGTGGTCTTTGCATAGATTGCCCTTCTAGATATTTGTCGGAATCCATTGATCGATTCAAGTTTTAAAATACAATTTACTTTAAAATCTTGACTAAAGTGGCTGCTGATACCAATTGTGGAAAACTAGAAGGGGGTTGAATAGTTTTACCGGTTTTTAGATCTTCTTAAAAACTTTACTATTGTAAAACTTTGATTCGAATCATATGTGCAATCAATCAACACCAATATGAACACTACACTATACTAACTAATATAAACTATGAATGTAAGATAAAAGATGGAAAGATCTAACCGGGACAAAGAGATTTATAGTGGTTCGGTCATGAAGCTCTTCTTCGCCCTACTCCACTCCCCGAGTACCACACTCGAGAGTTTCAAGCACTATGTCAACAAACCTCCCTTCAGGCGGAGAAAACCGTACAACGTCGCTTATCCTATTTCCGACACTAAGCTAGATGTCGAGTGCTAATCTTAACTAGCACCAATCTACCACGATCTACCCGATCCTTTCTACTTCACACAATCAACACACTAGACTCGATCTACCCGATCTACCCTTGATCCACTTGATCAATCACACAAGCCCAATGGCTTCAAGAGATCTCCAAGATCTTGACAAGATCACAATGATCAACCCTCACTTGACTCAATCTATCCTATCTACCCTTGATCAACTTGATCAACACACTAGCTCACAAGCTACAAGAAATATTCAATATCTCTATAAGATCACAATGATCTTCTCTCACAAACTCTCAAAAGAAAAATGAACTTGATTTATATAAAGACAATCAAGTATGTAACAAATGTTACAAGTGCTCTAACTACAACTACAACACTTTGTATCTTCTTGGATACCTTGTGTTCTTCTCTTGCACTTGAAGAGGAATGAAGAGGATCACTTGGATGGATGATTGGATCACTCTTAAAACAAAAGAAAACAAAACTAAATGATCAAGAAGAGAAAGTGTGATGAGAGTATTGAACTCAGAAAATTATGTGTGAAAAAGGATGCCCAAAAACTGTGAATAGGGCTGGTATTTATAGGCAGAGAAAATCTGGCCGTTATGTGGACACGGCACCACTAAAGTTAGTGGTACCGTGCCAGACAAAAACGCTTCTTTTTTTCTTTTGTGGCGAAAGTTTATTTGGGGAAGTTTGAAGCTGATTTTGAGGGGGGAAAATAGCTGTTATGATATTTGAACTTATTTTTCCAATAAAACATTTCTTAATTATTCAAAAATAATTTGTAAAGTATATTTTTGAAAAAAATGTTTTGTCACATTAAAAATGTGAAGTCTTAAACACAAATTCACTTCTTTGTTCATTTGTCAAGTTGTAAATTTGTTTGTTCATACCTAGAGTGATTTACGTAGAAATGAGAACTTTCGATTAAAAACTTGTTTACGTTAATTTTAACGTAAAGTGTTTTTCACATTTTGTCATCCTCTAAACGTGAAGTTATCGAAAGATATAAATAACGTTTTTAGAACATTATTCGCATCAACATACTCAATTTCAATACTCATCAAAAGCTTAGTATCAATGTTTCGCATGGTGGTAAGAAGACGCGAACTCCAAAATACAACTCACGCCAAGGTATAATAACTCACGCCAAGGTATAATAACTCACGCCAAAGTATAATATATGTTCCAATATATTATAGCACGAGCAAATACTGACGCGGACGCAAGTTAACAAGGAAAATTTAGAAAGTAATAACACGTAAGCATATTAACACAAATAGGTCGTTTGACAAGTTCTGGAATTTTCCCAAATAAATTGGTATAATTCATAAACGTTTTATAATTAAAAGTAAGTTTAAAATCAGTTTTCCCAAGTCGTCGTGACTTTAATTAACCAAGTCTGAAATTACAATATTTTATAAGTTTTTTGTTTCGTTATCATTCGGGTAATTATTAGTTTTTGGTTTATTGAATATTTTGTGTCCGGTCCGAGTCTAGTATATTAAATTCTTTTCGAGTTTAATATATTATACCGTCTCAAGTCCCAATAAGTCCATTATCTAATATCGTAAATCCGATAACGATCCAAGTATAATATTCATAATCTAAGTATTTAATTCGTTAGGTATCCGTATCATCAAACTTTCAATCACCAATCCCAAGTAAAATCCAAAATGTACCAATATCACAAGAGTCCAAACCGAATAAGTTACACTAAACATATGTAAAATTAAGCCCATTAGGTTTAGTGGGCTACGGCCCATGTTTAAAACCAAACATACTCCATTCTTATGGGTTGGAGGCCCAATTTCAAAACAAACGTACCCTTTGGTACTTGGGCTTACTAGCCCATTTTTAGATCAAAAACTAAACACACTCATCTAGTTGGGCTCAGCCTGTTTCATAACCCAAATGCGTCCAGATTTTAGTCCTGCTAGCCATATATATACAAACACAACAGCGACTCGACTCGAACCCATCCTAATGGCTAATCCAAACCAAGGAAAACGTATACACAATCACCAGCACAAATCAAACATCCCCTCGGTTTAGGTTGTTACTGTATCTAGTACATACACACACCCTATATGGGTTTCCCTTTAACTTGACGCAAACTCAATTCTAATGCGAAAACAAACCAATGAAAGCACAAACCAATCAAACCAAAACAAACAAAAGCCACCCTTATGGTTCTAGTAGCCACGGCCACAAACACCCGTACGCACCCTAAGTGGGTGGTTTCCCTCGACTGATAGCAACGAGACACAATAAACGAAACAACATATCCAAATCTGAAATCCAACAACATCAATAACCTCGAGAATTTATACAACAAACCCCAAAGGTTGACCCGTACTAAATGGGTTCGACCCGTGTCCAAACCGGATATAAACCCGACCCGATTCAAAACTAGACACAAACACCATCTCAGATTCTTACCACACAAATAAAGACATGATTTTAAATCGGTTACATTCTGTTTTTAGATCCACGAAAACTATTAACTCGTTATATATATGTACTTAGTTTAAAACAAAAAAAAAAAAAAACGGGTTTCCACGGTTTACCAAATCGAGGAAGGGAGAGGAGGGAATGACGGCAGTGGTGGTGTCGGTAGCGCTATGGTGGCGACAAAACACGAACCAAAACAAAATCCTGAAACAAACCTTCGATCTACACTTATCTTGATTCAAAACAGAGAAAGGCGGCGATGTCGCGATTTATGGTGGTGGCCAGAGGAGGTGACTGTGATAACAGTCGTGAGGTGATGGGAGTGACAGTGAGGTGCTGATGGTGGCTGTGTTGGTGGTGGCTAACGGCGGCAGAGGTTGGCTGGGTTGATGGCCGGGATGATGACGGCACCAGTGGGGAGAGGTGAGGGGCTAGGGTTTTTTAATAAAAATGAGGGGGTGTGTTATATGCGCCCTTTTATAGTGTAACCCTAGGGCCTAGGGACCAAATTCGTAACCCACAAAGTACAGGGGTGGCGGGGAAAGTATTACCACAGGGACCAATCCTGTCATTTTAGCAATCTTTCTTGAAATGAGGCTCCGGGCTCGTTTAGACTAGTAAACGGTTGATTCAAGACACGTGAATTACGCCATCATGCTTAGAAAAATATTTCAAATAAAAATGACTATTCATACGCCTCATTTCCCACAATAATAAATTAATCAAATCAAATCGTTGGTTGTACCAGTCCGCGTTGTGTGCAAATTCCGCGTTTTGCGAGATAACTTCACGTTTTAGAGTCAAATAAGCTCGGAAAGGTTCGTAAATGAAAAACAGGGAAAATCTCGTATAAAAATACGTCTGGAAAATTACGGGGTATTACAGTCTCACCTACTTAAACGGAATCGCGACCTCGCGATTCAATTCAAGTTACTCGTTATGGTTTAAAAGAGATGATAATACTTACGCTTGATATCATCCATACGTTCCCACGTGAACTCAGGACCTCTCCTGAAGTTCACCGATCTTTGACAATAGGAACACGATTTTACTAAAGTCATCTGACTTCGCGGTCCATGATTTTGATAGGTTTCTCAACAAGGTTTAAACATTCATAAATCTGGATCTCTCCCGGAGGAATAGCAACTGCCTCATCGGCAAGTCATTTCTTCACATTGCACATAAAAATGTTGCGAACACTGCTGAGTCCTGACGTTAGCTCGAGTCTGTGAGCTATCGGTTCAACTCTAGCAAGGATTTAAGAAGGACCAATATAGCAAGGATTAAGCTTTCCACGTTTACTAAACGTATCACACCTCCTCCTGGTGAATCTTTAAGCATAATCTAGACTTTAACTAGGAATTCAAGAGGTTTACATCATTTGTCAGCATAACTCTTCTGACGATTCGTGAGCAGCTTGCAATTCGGTTTTGATCTGAACGATCTTCTCGGTAATTTCATGAACAAGTTCAGGGTCAGTAAGTTGGGTATCCCCAACTTCTACCCATCAAGTCGACGATCGGCACTTGCGACCATAAGGTGCCTCGTACGGTGCCGTTGAAATACTGAAGCCGTAGGCATTGTTATAAGAGGATTTGGTCAACGGGAGGTGTTTATCCCAACCATTGCCACACTCGATTACTCAAGTAGAGGTACGGGATTTGCTCCTGCGGTCTAGCTTATGTTATAGTAGCAAAACAACAATTCGACTTACAAAATGATTTGTGAAACGGCTTATAGGATAATAGGAAAATAATTCATCGTTTATAAAATTGTAGCAAGGTCAAAACTTTGATTTTCAGCTTGATTCATAACATCATAACAAGGCAGCAAAACGTTTTATGAAATCATTTTGCTAAACAATTTGTAGAACAGTTTACGGGGTAACAGGAAAACAGTTTGCCATTTATAAAATGGTAGTAAGATCAAAATTTTGATTTTCGTGAAATAGCAGTAAAACATTTTGTAGGATGACTGCAAATAGTCGGTAGAAAAATCGTAGACAGTTTGTAAATTAATGGCAAAACAATTTATTATCCTATAAGATGTTAGCAAAGATAACTGTATTCCCGAGGGACGAAAGGAAAGTTAGGTGGTTTTCCCAAGGAACGCGGTTCAGGTTACTCCTTAAGGTCTTAAGATTTCTACTGGGCGCGGAATCTCTGCCAAATGGAGAGTTTAGCGAGTTCAGAGTACAACTCTGAGGAAAGATGTTGATTGCTACTAGCAATCAGTCGGTCGAATCAGTAATGTACATAGTACTTAAAGCAGAGGGTACAACATTGATTGAACCATTTCGATTGAACAACATCGATTGAGCACAAGGCTTAGGGTAGTGGCGACTGTAACAATACCACAACAATACAAGGCCGAATAACCATTCCAAATCCAGAATGAGGTCCAAAATCACAAAATCCAGCGATTCCAAATTCAGACATAGCCAAAACCAAATCTAACATAACCAAAACCAAATCCAAACGTAGACAAAATCAAATCCAAACGTAGCCAAAATCAAATCCAAACACTCCAATAAGCTCAAATGAGCTTATTACAATTTCAAGGAGTTACAAATAAGCAACTCGAATTCAAACGGTGACAATCGGGTCTAGCCCGTCCTGATGCAAAACATGATCAGACAGCGACAAACAGGAATTTCATATAAATGGAGAAGTATAGCGGTGCCAGGAGTATTACGGTTCATGAGGTGTTGTGATGCCAGTGTGTCGCGTATGCGGAAGTAATATCCAATGCCCGTGTACACACGCAAAACTTTTCCATTTCCAAAATCAAAAACCAACCCGAACATAATTCCATTATAACTACTCCCAGTATCGCAAAATTCACCTCTAAGTCGGTCATAGGTGATCAGGCCATGTCCCACTGTCCCTGGTTGAATATAGGTGATCAGTCTATATTCACCCTAGGTTCAATGGATTTTGAAATACTCAGCCTAGTTTTACTAGTAGTATGTCCTTTACATCCAAAATCATTCCGAAAAACCACAAAGAGTGTACAAACTCGAAATCAAATAGTGAAATCCAAAATCATAACAAGGCAGCAAAACGTTTTATGAAATCGTTTTGCTAAACGATTTGTAGAACAGTTTACGGGGTAACAGGAAAACAGTTTGCCATTTATAAAATGGTAGTAAGGTCAAAATTTTGATTTTCGTGAAATAGCAGTAAAACATTTTGTAGGATGACTGCAAATAGTCGGTAGAAAAATCACAGGCAGTTTGTAAATTAATGGCAAAACAGTTTATTATCCTATAAGATGTTAGCAAAGATAACTGTATTCCCGAGGGACGAAAGAAAAGTTAGGTGGTTGTCCCAAGGAACGCGGTTCAAGTTACTCCTTAAGGTCTTAAAATTTCTGCTCGGCACAGAATCTCTGCAAAATGGAGAGTTTAGCGAGTTCAGAGTAAAACTCTGAGGGAAGATGTTGATTGCTACTAGCAATCAGTCGGTTGAATCAGTAATGTACATAGTATTTAACGCGGAGGGTACAACATTGATTGAACCACTTCGATTGAACAACATTGATTGAGCACAAGGCTTAGGGTAGAGGTGACTGTAACAAGACTACAACAAAACAAGGCCGAATAACAATTCCAAATCCGGAATGAGGTCCAAAATCACAAAATCCAGCGATTCCAAATTCCGACATAGCTAAAACCAAATCTAACATAACCAAAACCAAATCCAAACGTTGCCAAAATCAAATCCAAACGTAGCCAAAATCAAATCCAAACACTCCAATAAGCTCAAATGGGCTTATTATAATTTCAAGGAGTTACAAATAAGCAACTCGGATTCAAACAGTGACAATCGGGTCTAGCCAGTCTTGATGCAAAACATGATCAGACGGCGACAAATAGGAATTCCATTTAAACGGAGAAGTATAGCGGTGCTAGGAGTATTACGGTTCATGAGGTGTTGTGATGCCAGTGTGTCGTGTATGCGGAAGTAATATCCAATGCCCGTGTACACACGCAAAACTTTTCCATTTCCAAAATCAAAAACCAACCCGAACATAATTCCATTATAACTACTCCCAGTATCGCAAAATTGACCTATGAGTCCGACATAGGTGATCAGGCCATGTCCCACTATCCCTGGTTGAATATAGGTGATCAGTCTATATTCACCCGAGGTTCAATGAATTTTGAAATACTCAGCCTAGTTGTTGACGCAAATAATGTTCTAAAAATGTTATTTATATCTTTCGATTACTTCACGTTTTGAGGATGACAAAATGTGAACTCACGTTACGTTAAAATTAACGTTAACAAGTTTTTAATTGGAAGATCCCGTTTCTACGCAAATCACTCTTGAACAAAGTTACAACTTGAACTAGTGATCAAAGAAGTGAATTTATGTTTTGAAAATTCACATTTTAAATGGGACAAAACATTTTTTCAAAAATACACATGACAAATTATTTTTGAAATATTAAGAAATGTTTTAATGGAAAAATTAGTTTGAAAATCACAACAGCTATTCCCCCCCCCAAAAATCAGCTCCAACCTTCCCCAAATAAGTTTTCACCAAAAAAGTCAAAATTTGGAGCGTCCTAGTCTACCATGGCTCCACGGTTCCACTAAATTTAGTGGAGCCGTATGGTATTTAACAGAGCCGTCCGTACCATTTTGAATTGTAACGTTCAGATTTTCTTTGCCTATAAATACCCACCTCTTTCACAGTTTTAGGCACCCTTCACACACAGAAAAATCCCTTAGTTAAATCCTCTCACACCTTTCACTTCTTAGGTTCATTTAGATTAGTTTTTCTTTGTTTCAAGAGTGATCCAATCATCCTTCAAGTGATCCTCTTCATACCTCTTCACTAGCAAGAGAAGAACACAAGTATCCAAGTTGATACAAGGTGTTGTCATCCCTCTTCATTAGCAAGAGAAGAACTAAAGTAATCAAGAAGATACTAGAGTTATAGTTGATAGGTTTTTGTAACACTTGTTACAACCTTGTTGTGTCTTAGCATACATCAAGTTTATTTTCTTTTTGTGAGTGAGAGTGAAGATCAAGTGTGATCTATAGAGATAGTGAACATCTCTTGAAGCCATTGGGCTTGTGTGATTGATCAAGAAGATCAAGGGTCATTAGGCTAGTGTTAGTTGAGTAGAGTGAAGTGAGTGTTGATCATTGTGATCGTGTTGAGATCTTGGTGATCTCTTGAAGCCATTGGGCTTGTGTGTTTGGTCACGTGGACCTTGGTAGATTGGTGCTAGCTAAGATTAGCACTCGACATCTAGCTTAGTGTCGGTAAAAGGATAAGCGACGTGTACGGTTTTCTCCGCCTTAAGGGAGGTTGTTGACATAGTGCTTGAAACTCTCGAGTGTGGTACTCGGGGAGTGGAGTAGGGCGAAGAAGAGCTTCGTAGTAGAACCACTATAAATCCTCTGTCTCGGTTTGATCTTTCCAACTCTACTCTTTACTTTTATTATTTATCATTAGTTAGAATAGTGTCTAGTTCATATTGGTGTTGATTGATTACATATAAGTTTTCGAATCAAAGTTTCCAATATCATACTTTTAAAACAAGATTTTTAAAAGAAGTTTTTAAACCGGTAAACTATTCAACCCCCCCTTCTAGTTTCCCACAATTGGTATCAAGAGCCACGTCAGTCAAGATTTTAAAGTATATTGTATTTTAAAACTTGAATCGATCAATGGATTCCGACAAATATCTAGAAGGGCAATCTATGCAAAGACCACCACTTTTCGAAACCGATTGTTTTATTTATTGGAAAACAAGATTCGAAACGTATGTGAAATCAAAAGACATTGATCTTTGGCATGTTATTACCGAGGGTGACTTTCAACCTATTCAAATGAATCCGGAAACTAAAAAGGATGAAATTGTTTCTTATGATAAACAAAGTGATGAACTAAAAAGAAAATTAGCCAAAAATAATGAGGCTAAAATGATGATTTATAATGCTTTGCCTAAAAAGGAATTCGAAAGAATTTTCATGTGTAATACGGCAAAAGATATTTGGAAAACTTTGTTAGTCACTCACCAAGGTAATAACCAAGTCAAAGAGAACAAGATAGATCTTCTTGTTCAACAATATGAACAATTCTCCATTTCGGAGGATGAGTCAATAGATAATGCTTTTGCTAGATTTAATACTATTATCACTAGTCTTAAAGCTCTTGATGAAGGTTATTCTAGTAAGAACTATGTTAGGAAGTTTCTTAGAGCTCTACATCCTAAATGGAGAGCAAAGGTCACCGCCATAGAAGAGTCAAAGGACTTGGCGGCATTGTCACTCGATGAACTTATAGGAAACTTGAAAGTTCACGAGATGATCATCAAGAAAGACTCCGACATTGTCAAAGGCAAAAGTGAGAGAGTTAGATCTCTAGCATTAAAAGCCAGGAAGGAGTCTAGTGATGAGGAATGTTCGAGTTTCGATAGTGAAGATGAGGAATATGCATTAGCGGTTAGGGACTTTAAAAAGTTCTTTAGGAGAAGAGGTAGGTTCGTTAGGCAACCTCGTGATGAGAAGAAGACATCACAAAAGAACCATGTTGAAAAGAAAGGGACAAGTGATAGGAAATGCTTTAGATGCGGAGATCCTAATCATCTCATTGGAGAGTGTCCCAAGCCACCGAAAGTCAACAACCAACGAGCTCTCATAGGAGGCTCATGGAGTGATAGCGGTGATGATGAAGAAAAGAAGCCCAAGGACGAAACATGTCTAATGGCTCACGCTTCAAATGAGGTACGTTACGACTACCCTGATTTCATAGATGATAATTCGTCAATAGATGATAACAAACTAAATGACGAACATAATAATCTATGCAAAATTGTCTCAAAAATGTTAAGTAGAAACAAATTACTAAAATCAAAATTGCATGAACTAGAAGTGAAAATGTTAGAACTAAAGGATCAAGTCAAAGGACTTGAAAGATATAAAGAATTAGACATAGGATGTGAGTCATGCATAAATCTTAAAGTAGAAAATGAAAAACTCAAGGAAAACACAATTAGAATTACTAGTTTTGAAAAGGAAATAGAAAATGCTTTGATGGATAAAACTAATCAAGCAAAATCTGTTAAAACCTCAAACTCTGTCAAAACTCCAGACGGCGCCACTAAAGGTACCAACGACTCCATTAAAGTTAACGGAACCGTGGTACCGTCCGACACTGGAGACAGAACTGAGTCAAATTTCAAAAATGAATCAAGTCCTAAACCAACTCACATTGTTGTTAATGGTACAAAGGTCTCTATTGCTAGCATAGAGGAAGTTAAAAGATTCTACAAACCTATGTCAAAACCCAAACCTAGATTTGTAAAATCTGACACTAGGTCTAAGACTCCTCCACCTAGTAAAACAAACACTCCCAAACCTCGGTCAAGAACTCCTCTACCGAGACGTAACTTTAGAAGACAAAGCTTTCCAAGTGAATATCCCATAACTTGGAATGACCGTCAACTACAAAGTTACTTGCCATGGGAAATTTGCCCACCATTTCAACATCATAACCACATGTAAATGATGCATGTGATGTTTAATGCTAACCACTTTGGACCCATGAGATATTGGGGACCAAACATTTGAATGTTTATCTTATGCAATAGATATGCTTGGGGAATCGACTTGGAGCCTGATGAATGGGTCAAGGATAGTGGATGCACTAACCACATGACGGGCAACCGAAGTCTATTCTCATCATACGATGAGTGTGTAAATACTCATCATTTTTGTCCCATCTGAACTGCAAAAACATTTAAAAACACTCAAAAATGCTTCAAAATACAGAAAATATCCTTGGATTGTGTTTTTATCTGTTTCATGTGCAAAAGGGTTGAAAACGGGACAAAAACAGGCAAAACCGAGCACAAGATTGGAAAACCATGAAAAGCCGATACCGGGAATGAAATTTACAAGTTTGGACCGCAAATATGCTCAGATTGTCAAAGTCAACCTTCAAGAATGTTAAATTTACAAGATTGACCCTTGGTAGTAATTTTGCAAAAATGGCAACAATGGTCCCTGAACTTTCAGAAAATGGCAAGTTTAGTCCCTAAAGTTAAAAACCATTTAAGTTAAATACTTAACTTATCTAATACTTCACTGGACTTAAACAAATACCCAATCCAATCCCAAGCCCAACCACTAAAGCCCAAAACCAACCCTGACCCGTTCACTTTAACTAAATATCGGGGTCAAACAAAACCCAGACAAGTCAAACTTGTCTTCTTCAAAACCACCCCGCCAAATACCACAAACCCAAACCAGGGATACCACCCTTATTCCCTCACCTTATCCCTGCTATTTCCCTGATTTACGCTTCCTTTCCCCTCCTCTTAGCTACTCACACCTCACCCCCACATGGTCAGAAAGAGTTAAAAATCCCACATGCCCATTTCCCGTCAAAAATAGATTTAACAGCTGAGATGAATTGAGAGCAATTGGACGAGTGGGATTTAATCAAGATTGATCAAGGAAGCTTCTGAGAGTGCTATAAAAAGAAATGAAGACTCAATGAATTAGTTGTCACTAGTTTTAGACCCTTCGTAGTGTAGATTTAATTTATTGTCATTTTAAGTTTCAAGTTAAGTGTTTATTGTCAATTCTAGTTTGTTTCAAGTCATATGTCTTTAAAGATTTCTATATTGTACTAATGTTCCAAGTTTATGAAATTCCATGTTTTCAAAGTTTCCTGTTAAGTTCAAATTCAGTTAAGAGTTAATTAAAAAAAACCTATTATCTATTTCTATAAGCTCATTTAAGCTTATTATAGCTTAGTGTGAGCTTATTGTAGTTCATATCTGTTCTAATTCAAGAATCCCAGAAAAGTCAACAAAAGTCAACCAATAAGCTGGGAATAAGCCTCCCTCTAAACATTTTCACATAAGCCCAACCCTAAAACATTTTCATTTATCCCGCCCTAAATTTCCCCAATGATGATACTTAACAAAAATCAAACCTCCCTCTAAACATTTTCATTTATCCCGCCCTAAATTTCCCCAAAAATCAAACCTCCCTTTAAACATTTTCACATAAGCCCAACCCTAAAAATATAACACGCCTCCTCTCTCTCCCTTCACAGCCACCACCACTTCACTGTCGTGACCACCAGGGCACCGCCGCCGCCACCTTGCTTCACTGCCACTTGTCCTTGCTAGGTCAAGAAGATACAAGACGGTTTTAGATCGTGAATATTGTTTTGGTTCGTGGTTTTTGGGTTATGTTTCGACTAATCCACCACAGCCGCCACCTTATTCTCTCCTCCTCTTCATTTCTTTGGTAAAATGGAACCCTAATCTCGTTCTGTTATATTTTTTAAAATTTATTTTCTTTATTATTAAAAAAAAATCGAATGTAAATCAATTTATAAGTTTTCGTGGATTAAAAATCTAATTAAAAACACTTTTAAACCAAGATTTAACTTGACTTCGTGTGGTACTAAATTTTATAGGGTGTTTGTGTTATTGATTTGAAAACGGGTCGGGTTAGACCCGATTTGGTTTCAGTTCGTGGCTTATTTGTTCACAGGATGGAATTTGGACTGCGTTTTGTTTTAATAGTGTGTCGGTTTGAACTTGGGATTATTTGTATGCTTATGCTAGTAGTGTATTTGAGTATTTTTATTAATATCATTTTTGTATGTCTTGTGGTTAATTTAGTATTCAGAGACATATGTCATCAGCCTTGAAGTTTTATGTTTGTATCTGTATGAGCTTGTAGTTCGAAAAAGTTTTATATGTGCAAGTCAATCATATCACTAAACATTGACATTGACAGGCCTGCTTAAACTTTTAGTACACAGACTAACTTAGATATATTAAGGATGCGGTAATCTTCCGTTTGGATTGAACTTGTTAACTGTGTTGCGCTACTGATATGTATAATGGTGGTGAATATCATATAGGCTTGTTCAAATCATATAAAGCTTACATCACACTATCTCTGATTGTGCTTATGGTTTTACTCCAACAGAACAAGTTTGTATTTTGGTACACTCGCCGCACTCCAACAGAACAAGAATTCCAAAAAAAAGAAAAAAAAAAAAAAAAAAAGCTTAATTTTTTAGACTCTTTTGTGCTTATCTATTTGAGGTTATAGCTTATTCTGTGGCTTATTCAGTTGCTTGTGTTCCTATTTTGTTTATTCCTAGTCTAATGTTTCCAAATCAGTAGATAAAGTGATGTTTGACTTATGGGTTAAAATGGGTCGAATTGGCTTATTACTGTTCGTCTGCATGTTTGAATTTCCCATTTTGTAGCCTGGTATTTACTCATTATTTGGTTGTGTTGTTGTTTGTCTCTGTGGCTATCTGCTCCTTACTTGCTATTACTTGTTTTTTTTTGTGTTTGTTCCTTCTTGTTGCTATATCTGCTGCTTGTTAAACTTGTTTGTTGTTGTTTGGTTTATGCTCGGTCACAAGAGAGAACACCCAAGAGGTTTTGGATGTTGCTATCACAGCAACCCAACCTAAAGATGCGCTTGATTTGACCTGTTTGCTTAGGCCTTCACCACAGCCACCCAAAAGGGTGCGTGTGGCTTGGTATTTGATCCACCAAGACAGCCCGCAAGGGGCGCTTGGTTTCGGTTGTTCGACCCATCTCTGACAGCCCCAAATGGGGTGTTTAATTGCTGAAACACAGCCCCCAACGAGGGGTGTTGTGGGCTGCAAAAAACCAGCCCAACGAGGGTGTTTGGTTGCTGCAAAACGGACCAAAAAAAGGCCATGTTTAAATGCTTTTTTTCTGTACTTAAAGAACATGTTGTATGCTGTTTTCTTTCAGCCCCAAAAGGGTAATATTGCTGCTGATTTTACAACAGCAGGAGGGGCATTTGTTTGCTTATTTGCAGCACCTAAATGGGGTGCGTTCTGTGTGTTTATCTGCTGCAAATCTGCCCTAAATGGGGCTTTTTTTGCTGCTGAAAATCAGCATGTATACTGGTGTTTGGCTTGCTGTTTTTTATGCTATTTATGTTGCTATGTTTTGTGCTTTTTATGAGGTCTTTGATGCTTCTGTTGTTGCCTTTCATGACCCAGGTTTACATGTGTTTGTGTGCTGGCTTTCTGCACCAGTAGGGTGCGTTTAGTTTTGTGTATAGCAGCCCCAAAGGGGGTGTATAGCTGCTGGATCCACAGCAGCACCAAAAGTGTTCTTTATCATTTTATTTTGTGTGACAGATTTTTTTTTGAAGAAAAAGGAGGGTAGCGACTAAAGTCATAGCTAGCCTTTTGATGTTCATATCATTCAAGCTTCAAAAAGCTCAAAGGTTGGACTCACTGTTCTCAAGAAGAAGTGTCGAGAGTTTTGGCTATCCACCTGCTGTTGGTCATTACCATTTATTGTTGCTGTCAAGACACATGGGTCTTCTCCTTTGTATGTGTGCTTGGCAGAGATAGCCAACGGCTATATTCCCTTTCCTTTGTATATAGTCTGCTTAATTAGCTCCTTGTAAAGTATCCAAGTTTATCATCTATGAGTATACTTTCTACTCAGTGAGGTTGGATCATCCAACTCTATTATTTCCTTGTAATATGTTCTTCAATTATCATCAATAAAAAGGGAAGAGTTGGTGTTATCATGTTTTATCTTTTCTACATTTTGATATATATATATATATATATATATATATATATATATATATATATATATATATATATATATATATATATATATGCAATGCGTTATTTGGATATTTGTGTTTTTAATTTTGTATTATCAGATTTTTAATTGTCATTTAATAAAAAATTAGGAACTGAAAAAAATTAATTTAAAAAAAAAATTAAGTTATGACTCGCAAAAAGGAGAGTCATAAAACGTGGGTCATAAATGCGCGTCATAGAGGGATGACGCAAAAATGCGAGTCATGAAGCTTTATGACGGGTCCATCCTTGACTCGCATTTGCGCGTCATAAAGCCTCTTCTTGACTCGCATTTGGAGTCAAGAATAGCCCTTTTTCTAGTAGTGAATCCATTTCATCTCCTATCCCCATAAAGGATAGTGACCTGTTTTCCGATGACTCTATACCGGAATTTGAAGCCTTCCATTTTGATCATATGGGAGAGAAGACTAGTGGCAGTGACACTTCTCATTCTCATATTTCTCTCCCCGAATATGAATCATTTGCCTTCGAGGAGTTCTCCGATGAACTCACTCATATCATATCTCCGCCGGAGTATGATAACTTCTACTTTGATCTTGACAAAGATTATCTTTATGTCCCGGAGGGAAATATTCTCAACGCTGAGAATTTGCATGATATCAAAATCCCATCCCTCCCACCCAGAATATGTCTTGATCAGCCGAGCTTAAATAATGAGATTCATGATGCGGAAATCATAAATTCTCCTTTTGAGGATGAATATCTTTTCATGATTTTTATCATGACTTTCTTTCTCTTCTTCACCTACACGGTGACATCTCCTGTTCTTCACTCTTTCGGGAGTGGGGATACTATCTTTGACCCCGGCATTTCCATTTACCATTCTTTGTGAGCCGGTCATATATCTCATCGGAGTGGATCTTTCAAGTACTTCAATGTTTATCCAAACATCTTGAATGAAAGTCCGATGGAGATTGTTTCTTCCACTTGCTTCCCCAAGAACCAATGAATGCGGGGTCGAGTCAAGCTAGTGACTCGGTGAACAAAAACATTAGCACAACATGGGTTTTCACCCATGTCTCTGACTTCTTTCTCTTTTCTAACACCCAAGTGTGGGGAGATGCCCCTGCTATTAGTAATGTTACCTTTTTACGTTCTAAGTGTCGGCATAATAGCCAGTACTTTGAATATTGAGGGCAATATTCAGTTCTAAGTGTGGGGGGGAATTCTAGCAAATTTGATCATATGTACCATCTAGTACCCCCATTTTGGCCAAAATTTTAAAATTTTTTTCTCACTTAGAACGCAATAAATGGTTATCAGTCCGCCATGTCTAACCCACATAAGGATTGGCTAATCCGAGAGCAAACGGCTCTTGGTAAAGATATCTCAAATCCGTTTATGGCTTACAATTTGCCAAAAATTGTATGGTATTCAACTCCCCATATCTTTATAAGTGAAGAGTTGGCTAGCCCGCAAGGTTATGGCTTGTGGTAAAGGCATTAAAATACCATGATTGGTAATCAGCTCACCAAAGATAATAACTGTATTTTATCTAAGAGTTGGCTAGTCCAGAAGCAAACGGCTTTTGGTAAAGACAAATCAAATCCGTTGACAGCTGATGGTTTGCTCAAAATCATTTGGTTATTAATGTACCAAAGTA
Organism: Artemisia tridentata subsp. tridentata; assembly: GCA_021014915.2. NCBI lineage: Eukaryota > Viridiplantae > Streptophyta > Magnoliopsida > Asterales > Asteraceae > Artemisia > Artemisia tridentata. The sequence continues at coordinate 398,086,237 of CP139508.1, forward strand.
TCATACTAAAACATTGGCTACTCCAGAAGTAATGGCTTTTGGTAAAGAGACATAAAATCCATTAAATTTTCATAAAAGATTGCTAGGGACTAGCAATAGTTTAGTGTGGGGGATTGATGAGTGTGTAAATACTCATCATTTTTGTCCCATCTGAACTGCAAAAACATTTAAAAACACTCAAAAATGCTTCAAAATACAGAAAATATCCTTGGATTGTGTTTTTATCTGTTTCATGTGCAAAAGGGTTGAAAACGGGACAAAAACAAGCAAAACCGGGCACAAGATTGGAAAACCGTGAAAAGCCGATACCGAGAATGAAATTTACAAGTTTGGACCGCAAATATGCTCAGATTGTCAAAGTCAACCTTCAAGAATGTTAAATTTACAAGATTGACCTTTGGTAGTAACTTTGCAAAAATGGCAACAATGGTCCCTGAACTTTCAGAAAATGGCAAGTTTAGTCCCTAAAGTTAAAAACCATTTAAGTTAAATTCTTAACTTATCTAATACTTCATTGGACTTAAACAAATACCCAATCCAATCCCAAGCCCAACCACAAAAGCCCAAAACCAACCCTGACCCGTTCACTTTAACTAAATATCGGGGTCAAACAAAACCCAGACAAGTCAAACTTGTCTTCTTCAAAACTACCCCGCCAAATACCACAAACCCAAACCAGGGATACTACCCTTATTCCCTCACCTTATCCCTTCTATTTCCCTGATTCACGCTTCCTTTCCCCTCCTCTTAGCTACTCACACCTCACCCCCACATGGTCAGAAAGAGTTAAAAATCCCACATGCCCATTTTCCCGCCAAAAATAGATTTAACAGCTGAGATGAATTGAGAGCAATTGGACGAGTGGGATTTAATCAAGATTGATCAAGGAAGCTTCTGAGAGTGCTATAAAAAGAAATGAAGACTCAATGAATTAGTTGTCACTAGTTTTAGACCCTTCGTAGTGTAGATTTAATTTATTGTCATTTTAAGTTTCAAGTTAAGTGTTTATTGTCAATTCCAGTTTGTTTCAAGTCATATGTCTTTAAAGATTTCTGTATTGTACTAATGTTCCAAGTTTATGAAATTCCATGTTTTCAAAGTTTCCTGTTAAGTTCAAATTCAGTTAAGAGTTAATTAAAAAAAACCTATTATCTGTTTCTATAAGCTCATTTAAGCTTATTATAGCTTAGTGTGAGCTTATTGTAGTTCATATCTGTTCTAATTCAAGAATCCCAGAAAAGTCAACAAAAGTCAACCAATAAGCTGGGAATAAGCTGTTCAATGGGATAAGCTGTTTTGGAAAGCTAATATGGTTCCTAGCTTGTGTCCTGACAAGACCAAGTTCAGTTCATCAGTTTCCTTTCTTTCATAGCCTCAATCAGTTGTGAGCTTATTTTCTAAGTTTTTGCATAATTTTCTTTTTCATTGTATTAGTGCTTATTTATAGCTTATTGTTTTGATTTTCTGCTTATTAATAGTTTCTAATTATATTTCATCTGTTTTATCTGTTTTTAATAGACTTTCCTTTATTTTGCTTAAAAAACTTATAAAAAGCCAAAAGTAGCCCTATATTATTTAACTTATTGTATTGCTTATTTCTATATTAAAAGTTGTTAATTACAGTCAAAATAAGTTAGTTAATCTATAGAAATCAAAAATTATAAGTTACTTTTGTCTGTGCTAGTTTAAATCCAACACAGAACACTATAAAGTAGTGTTTGGTTTAAGCTTATTTTCTGGCCATTTGAGCTTGTACTGTTCATTGACCATAAGATAAGTTTTGATCTTGCATTTAATAGAATAGATAAGCTATTAGTGTCAAGTGTTAAGTTTATTTAAGTGCTTTTAAGGTTTTTAGCCTATTGGTGCTATAGTAGGTGCTTAACTGCCCTTTTTAAGCTCCAATAAGCTGAGGCTTATTTAGTGTTTCTTTTTGGCATAAGTTGGTGTGTTTTAGTGTGTTTAGTGCAATTCCAAGTTTTGGTTTAGTGTCGTTAAGAATTGCATGAGTTAGGTTCAAAAGTTCTTCACTGCTGCATCATTTCTATTTCTACTTTTATCAGCTTTTTCTTTTGATTTTATCTGCTTATTCAGTTGGTATCTCTGCATGATTTTTGTTTTTTTCAGTAGTATGCTAGTTAAAATTAATCTGTTTGAGCTTATTTGAGCATTTTGAGCTTATTTGTTAGTTTATAATTGGCCTGCAAGTAGCCCATTAGAACCTGATCCACCCCTGCACATTTGCCCTGCTCAGCTTTTTCATTTTTCACCATCTGATCTAGGCACTAATTAGGGTTCAATTGGGGTGTTTAAATTGGGGCTTTTGGTGTTTTTGTGTAGCCTGTACTGCTAGCAAGGTTTTGCCCCCATAATTTTCCACTTATCAGCTTATTTTAAGTGCTTATTTTGCTCTGCAAATTGGGGTCTCAACTGTCATTTTCTGCATAATCTTGAAATTGCTCAATTGCTTATTTTGCTTATTCAGTGAGTTAAGCTATTTGATTTAAGTTGTTTTATGCTTAATTAAGTTGTTTAAACTAGTCCTGAGCTTCAGGTAATTTTTATAGCTTTTTAGCTTATTTTTTGCTTATTTGCAAACTGCTCATTTGCCCAAAACAGCTTATTAGGTTTAGATAAGCACTACTTTTATTTTTCCTAGCTTTTAAATATTATTTTAGATTTACTCAAAAATTTTCAGATTTTTCCTAAGTCATTTACTATTTTAAAGCATTTAATTTGTTTTTAATAGTTTTTAATTCATAGAAAATAAAATAAAAATCAGAAAAATATAATTTCAATTTCTAAAATTTTCTTTTATTATTTAGGATTTAAGAAAAATAATTTTACACTTGTAGGATTAGTTTTCTAATATTTCAGTTTTTATCCCGTTTTTAGATTTCCCGTTTTGCGTTTTTTTAAATATAATTTGTTAATCTTTATTTTCTTTTGAGAATTTGTTTCTCATTTGTTAATTAGAATATTAAAAAAATCAAAATCTCATATCTAATCATCAGTCACTCTAATCCAAATCTTCAAACAATTGCCCATTCCAGCCTCGTTGGGAAACGACCCGGGTAATCACTTACCTGGTTTCACACTACACACAAACGTGAGTGTTTGAAAGTTATCCTTTTTCACAAGAGGGGTGATTTGTATTTATTCACGCGTATCCGTCTGCATAATATTTATATATACTATTTAGCACGGATCATCTATTCTCATCATAAAAGGCATACAACGGAGGTAATGTCACTTTCGGTGGCAAACTTAAGGGCAACATTATTGGCAAAGGTACGATCACTCAAAACTCCCTCACTATTAGAAATGTTGAGCATGTAGATAACTTAGGATTTAATTTGCTTAGCATTAGTCAAATGGTAGATAATAAGTGTAGAGTTCTATTCTCTGAGGAGGGTAGTGAGATCATTAAGGATGGTAAAACCATAGGCAAAGGAGTTAGGAGAAATGGCCTATTTGTTATGAAAATAGAAAATAAGCCTCAGGATAGGATATGCTTAGCAACCATAGATGATAACTCCAATCTATGGCATAGGAGATTAGGTCATGCCAATATGCGCTTGATACAATCATTGGTATCTAAGGAACTAGTTATAGATCTACCTAAGATTAAGTTTGATCAACACTTTTGTGACGCTTGTAAAGTTGGAAAACAAGCTCATTCTAGTCACAAAGCTAAGAATATAGTCTCGACCTCTAGATGCCTAGAACTCCTTCATATGGACTTATTCGGTCCATCCGCCGTACGGAGCTACGGAGGAAACTACTACACCTTAGTAATAGTTGATGACTACTCTAGGTACACTTGGACTCGATTTCTTAAGAATAAGACTCAAGCCTTTGAGGAATTCGAGGTTTTTAGTAAGAAAGTCCAAAATCAACTAGGATGTACAATAGTTTCCATTAGGACGGATCATGGTCGGGAATTTGATAATGAAGTGCAATTTGGAGTATATTGTGATGCTAATGGTATTACTCACAATTTCTCAGCTCCACGCACTCCACAATCAAATGGGGTAGTAGAGCGGAAAAATCGTACTCTACAAGAAATGAGTAGAACGATGTTGAATGAACAATCAATTCCGCAAAAGTTTTGGTGTAATGCGGTTGACACCTCAACTTACATACTTAATAGGATTTTAATTAGGCCTATCTTAGGAAAAACCCCATATGAAATCATGAAAGGTAGAAAACCTACTCTTAATTACTTTAGAGTGTTTGGAAGCAAGTGCTTCATACTAAACACTAAAGATTACCTCACCAAGTTTGACCCAAAGTCTTACGAAGGTGTCTTCCTAGGATACTCCCAAAATAGTAAAGCTTACATTGTCCTAAATAAGGAAACAATGAAAGTCAAAAGAGTCACTCAACGTGACATTCGATGAAAGCCCTCCACCAACTAAGACATCACCCTTGGTGGATGATGACTTAGATGAGGAAGAAGCCGTTAATGATAATGGCAAGAAAACCTTAGATGATGACATTGAGGATGAAATAGTTGAAATTGACGAAACTGTCAATATTAAGGAATCCAAGAACCATCCTATTGAAAATGTCATAGGAAACCTAAACCAAAGAACCCTTAGGTCACAAGCCCAAAACAAAAGTAATTTCTTTTGTTTTATATCAACCGTAGAACCTAAGAATGTCAGTGAAGCGATTAAGGATGAAAGTTGGATACTTGCCATGCAAGAGGAACTTAATCAATTCACTGCAAACCAAGTTTGGGAGTTGGTATCTCCTCCTAGGAATCAAACCATCATAGGAACTAAGTGGGTGTTTAGGAATAAACTCCACGAAAATGGCGTCGTGACTAGGAATAAGGCAAGGTTGGTAGCACAAGGCTATAACCAACAAGAAGGAATAGATTATGATGAAACCTATGCACCCGTAGCTAGATTAGAATCTATTAGAATACTCCTTGCCTATGCGTGTGCCTTAGACTTTAAATTGTACCAAATGGACGTGAAAAGTGCATTCCTAAATGGTTATATCAACGAGGAGGTATATGTTGCACAACCTCCGGGATTCGTTGATTTCGAACATCCGAATCATGTTTATAAACTCAAGAAAGCACTATATGGTCTTAAGCAAGCTCCCAAAGCTTGGTATGATAGACTGAAAGCATTCTTGATTGAACATGAATTTACCATGGGAGTTGTTGATAACACACTTTTCACAAAGAAAAGAGATTCACATCTCATCATTGTTCAAATATATGTCGACGACATCATATTTGGCTCAACTTGTCCAGAACTGTGCAATGATTTTTCTAAGATCATGCATGACGAGTTTGAGATGAGCATGATGGGCGAATTAAATTTCTTCCTTAGTTTACAAATTAAGCAAATGGAAGATGGTATCTTCTTTAATCAATCTAAGTATAGTAAGGAAATGCTTAAGAAGTTTAGTTTAGAAGAGTCTAAGCCCATGAAAACTCCCATGTCTACGAAAATAAAACTCACGAGATATGAAGAAGGTGAGTCCGTGGATAGCACTAAGTATAGAGGTATGATAGGTAGTTTACTATACCTCACGGCAAGTAGGCCCGACATCATGTTTAGTGTCTACCTTTGTGCTCGCTTCCAAGAGGATCCCAGAACCTCTCATCTTGAAGCGGTTAAGCGTATCTTCTGATACATTAAAGGCACTATACACTTGGGATTATTTTATCCCAAGGGGACCGGTATAGAAACTGTTGTCTATGCCGACTCTGATCATGCGGGAGATTACGTGGATCGAAAAAGCACGAGTGGCATTTGTACCTTCATGGGTTGTTGTCTAACTTCTTGGTTCTCCAAGAAACAAACGGCTCTTGCCATCTCCACTACCGAAGCCGAGTACGTAAGCGCCAGAAAGGCATGTCAGCAAGCACTATGGATGAAACAAGCCGTTAACGACTATAGCATACACTTAGATGATGTTCCTATTATGTGTGACAATAAAGGTGCTATTGACTTGAGCAAAAACCTTGTCCAACACTCCCGTATTAAACACATTGAAATTCGCCACCACTTCCTTCGCGATAATGTTCAGAAAGGAAACATTTCCATTGAGAAAGTTCCTTCTCAGGACAACATCGCTGACATACTAACCAAACCTCTCAAACGAGAATCCTTTAACTACCTCCGTCTAGGTCTAGGAATGATGGAACATATTCCATAAATCTCATGACTCTTGAAGTCATCCCGTGTATCTCGTCTAGTCAAGTTTAGGAACCCCTAGTCATAAGAATTTGTTAGGTACAAATTCTTTCCTCGTGTCATAAGATCTCACTAAAACAGCGAGACTTATTCGTCAAAAATCAAAATGGGACAGAAAACAGTCCCAGCAGATCACGGCTCCACTAAATGTGGCACGACACCATTAAATTTAACGGTTCCGTGGAACCGTGCATCTGGAACATTCAGGATTTCAGTTCCCTTTTTCCACATTACTCATCACAAACCCTCTCAATCTCAGCAACTGCTGTCATAACCTAACCTCACAACCCAAAACTCAATTACACCTCTTCAAGATCATATTCAAGACATTGATTTCAAGATCTTCAATCATTTTACCATTTTTTACATAAGTTGTAAGTTATCTTACTCTTATTTATTTCTAATTTTGAGTCTAGGGTTTGTTCATTGATGAAAATTGAATTGGGGATTTCCACCTTTTTCTAGGAATGTTTCAAAATTAGAAGTCATCAACACCAAAACACCCCAATTCCATCAATTTTAAAATCTCACAAAATTAGGATCATGAAATTATTCTTTTTCATCCATTGTTGATGCAAACTAAAAACACTTTCTCATGCATTCATGATCTCACAAATATTATTCGAATTACATAATCAATATGTACCTTTCGACATATTTGTTTGAGCTAAAGTGAAATCAGGAGTGTTTGGGTAATCTCATTATTTTTCTTTTGAGTCGAGATTACCGCACCTCCACATAGTCTGCATATAGGCACACACTAGGCACGTGTTGTATGTAACTGGTTTTTATTCTAAATTTTTCTTAAAATTTTCTTATAGGACACAAAAATGTCTCATGAATATGATTTTGATCATCTCCTAACCGATACCTATACACCCAAAATCTCACGTGAACCCACTACACCCGGTAACCACATTCGTGCCTATGTCAATCTTGAAACCCGTCGGTTTCATGAAGGTCGTGTCGTTGATCCATCCCTAATTTACCACCGGGACATCAACACTTCCTTTAGAGCTATAGGATTCGATTGTCTACTCCACATTAACGAGTACATTTGTCCTCGCTTTGTGTTAGAGTTCTTCCGATAAGTTTAACTCGTACGTAATGAGGATCAATCCTTGTCACTTTGGTTTTGGGTCAAAAACTTCAAATACGTTCTAACTCTTGAGCAATTTGCTCAAATCCTTAGAATACCCAATCATGGGCAATGTGCCTATACTGAAGATTGGTGTCTTGAGTCTCTCTTTCACTATCGTGAGGAGAATAGTCCGTACTGTTCGTACATACCCTCTCCAACCGAACTAACCAAAATCATCCGTACTCACCCTCACCCACATCCAACGAAAATTCATTTGGAAGAAGTGCGTCATGAACTACTTTCTTGGGCAGTCATCCTGCGAGAAAATGTTCTAAGTCTCATAGGAAATCTTGAGCAACTCCCGGCGTGTTGTTCTTATATGATTTACTGTCTCTTAACCCAACAACCATACAATCTTGCTTACTTCTTCGCTAAGCGAATTGTTCATCTCAAGGGTAACAAGAATAAATTGATACCCTATGGGATGTTCCTAACTCCTCTCTATCATCACTTCATGACCTTTCACCCTTACCTTCATGGTCCTCAATATTCCCTGTTCACACCTGTCATGAAACCCATAACCGAGTCATATGTCTCAACCATCCTCACTTCCGAATTCACCACCCACTATGCACCCTTTGATGATCCTAATCATGAGAATGAGACAAATACTCAAGACGAGAGTGTGACAAGAAGGGGGAATGCTCAAGTCATAAGTAATTAGGAAGAGATTTATGTCTCTCACTAGGGTATTTACTAATAGATAATTTTAGGAATTAATGTTCAAATTATCTTACATGCTTACATGAATATTCTATGTGATATTTGAATGATGTTTTATCTTGTCCTTTTATACTTGCATGCTTATGATTATTTGAGAACATTGCATGATCATCCTTATGTGCTAGATGTAGCATTGTATGAATATATTAGGAAAATAAGTACCTAGTGAGTTGAGGCACTCTCATTTCCAGGAATTAGTTTCCCTAGAAAATTCCCCCTAGCTGCCCAAAACTAGCCTGCAAAGAAATTTTCGTGCCAACAGTGTCACGGCACCACTAAATAGGGACGGCACCGTTAAATTTAACGGTACCGTGGGGTATTTAACGGAGCCGTGACCCTGTATAACGGATTTTTCCTATTGCTCCTACTTCCCTATCACCCTAACCTCAAACCTGCAAACCCTGCACCCTCACATTCACCCTAAGATTCCCCTCCTACACCATAGGATTAACTTTAATTCAAATTTCACCCAACTTGCCTATTTAAGGCCTCACCCTTGCAAGCTTATCTTGCACTTCACCTTCAACCTCCCATCACACAAACACCATGTCCTCCACACATGGTTCAACCTCTCAAATCTCCAAGAAACCTAGGATAACCGTAAAACCACCCTCAAAACCACTCTTTGTGGATCTCACAAGAGATGATGAAGCTATGACACCACCTTCCCAAGCCACTCCATACTCACCATCACCACCTTATGCACCATCTAAAACATCATCTACCTACACAACATCTTCATCATCCTATTACACTACATCATCAATGGAGTACACACCATCCCCCTTCACCCCATTGGACATTGCCATGCCAATTTCACCTCCAACAAACCTACCACAATCACCATCTCCTATCATGGTACAACCCAACCAACCACATCCCTTTGAGTTACATAGTGCTAATTGCCTATGTTGTCTCCATAACCGTAATCTCATCTACTTCTTAAGAGACGAGATTCATTTCATGTTCTACTTTATAGAACATCTCTTGACACCTCCACCACCTCAAATGGGGCCCCAATCTCCACCACCTCCTAACCAAAATAACTAAACACTTGGTTGTTTAGTCCTCCACAATAAACTCTTAGGACCCCTCTTGGAAATGAAGCTTGTCTCTAGTCATTAGGAATTTAGGCTTCTTGTTATCTTCCTTTGTGCTTTCTATGTAGACATACATTACTATGACACTTGTTTGTTTTATGAATGAATGTTTTTATGTGGAGGTTTTCCTTTTAAGGGATTGGTTATTTGTCACAATGTGCTACTTGTTAGATATTGTATATTTGTCGTCTAACTTTGTTTTGTAGCACGATCCATTGCTCGATTCCTTGGTGTTCTCCAAATGAGGGGGAGTACACATCAAGGGGGAGCCTTAACCACCTTTTTGATTTGACAAAAAGGGGGAGAAATGGGAGTAAACTCATTAAAAACTTGTTAAAACTAATTTTAACCTAAAATGAGTTTATATTTTGTCATCATCAAAAAGGGGGAGATTGTTGATGCAAATAATGTTCTAAAAACGTTATTTATATCTTTCGATTACTTCACGTTTTGAGGATGACAAAATGTGAACTCACGTTACGTTAAAATTAACGTTAACAAGTTTTTAATTGGAAGATCCCGTTTCTACGCAAATCACTCTTGAACAAAGTTACAACTTGAACTAGTGATCAAAGAAGTGAATTTATGTTTTGAAAATTCACATTTTAAATGGGACAAAACATTTTTTCAAAAATACACATGACAAATTATTTTTGAAATATTAAGAAATGTTTTAATGGAAAAATTAGTTTGAAAATCACAACAACTATTTTTCCCCCCAAAATCAGCTCCAACCTTCCCCAAATAAGTTTTCACCAGAAAAGACAAAATTTGGAGCGTCCTAGTCTACCACGGCTCCACGGTTCCACTAAATTTAGTGGAGCCGTATGGTATTTAACGGAGCCGTCCATACCATTTTGAATTGTAACGTTCAGATTTTCTTTGCCTATAAATACCCACCTCTTTCACAGTTTTAGGCACCCTTCACACACAGAAAAATCCCTTAGTTAAATCCTCTCACACCTTTCACTTCTTAGGTTCATTTAGATTAGTTTTTCTTTGTTTCAAGAGTGATCCAATCATCCTTCAAGTGATCCTCTTCATACCTCTTCACTAGCAAGAGAAGAACACAAGTATCCAAGTTGATACAAGGTGTTGTCATCCCTCTTCCTTAGCAAGAGAAGAACTCAAGTAATCAAGAAGATACTAGAGTTATAGTTGATAGGTTTTTGTAACACTTGTTACAACCTTGTTGTGTCTTAGCATACATCAAGTTTATTTTCTTTTTGTGAGTGAGAGTGAAGATCAAGTGTGATCTATAGAGATAGTGAACATCTCTTGAAGCCATTGGGCTTGTGTGATTGATCAAGAAGATCAAGGGTCATTAGGCTAGTGTTAGTTGAGTAGAGTGAAGTGAGTGTTGATCATTGTGATTGTGTTGAGATCTTGGTGATCTCTTGAAGCCATTGGGCTTGTGTGTTTGGTCACGTAGACCTTGGTAGATTGGTGCTAGCTAAGATTAGCACTCGACATCTAGCTTAGTGTCGGTAAAAGGATAAGCGACGTGTACGATTTTCTCCGCCTTAAGGGAGGTTGTTGACATAGTGCTTGAAACTCTCGAGTGTGGTACTCGGGGAGTGGAGTAGGGCGAAGAAGAGCTTCGTAGCCGAACCACTATAAATCCTCTGTCTTGGTTTGATCTTTCCAACTCTACTCTTTACTTTTATTATTTATCATTAGTTAGAATAGTGTCTAGTTCATATTGGTGTTGATTGATTACATATAAGTGTTCGAATCAAAGTTTCCAATATCATACTTTTAAAACAAGATTTTTAAAAGAAGTTTTTAAACCGGTAAACTATTCAACCCCCCCTTTTAGTTTCCCACACTAGTTATACTAGTAGTATGTCCTTTACATCCAAAATCATTCCGAAAAACCACGACGAGTGTACAAACTCGAAATCAAATAGTGAGATTATGCAAGGAAATAGCATAACTCTGTGATATGTTCGGTGCGTGCATAAGCATATGGAAATGCTTATAGTTTAAAACTAAAATAGGCGGATATACATTATCCAATAGTCAGGCACACATCTCAACGAATATATCATCAAGCATCTCATCAAACAACTCGTCAAATATATCATGAACATCTCATCTAATATATCATTACTCGTCTCATCAATTATATCCTCAACAAAATCACACGCGAGGCATCAGCTTGGCAGGCAGGCACGTGGCGGTCATAGGGTTAAGTTTTCATAAAAATTGTTGTAGTCCAGGTTTTAGAAAATATACCCATTTCTCTATAACCTAGGCTCTGATACCAATCTGTAACACCCCCAAAATCGGGTTCAACGGAAGCATACATGTCACTGGGGTGCTAGTTAATTGGTATCACAACACAAGGTACAAAGAACGGTTTTACCTCAACCGTTTAGAAGAAAATTTCATTATCGAAACATTACGTTTACATCATTCGAAATATAGTGCGGAATACAGGCCCATAATAATAAAGCGGTCCCAAGCATATATATCAGAGTCGTCTATGACCGTGCCCCTTGCCAAACGCCTCCAGAAATAAGCTATGACCTTAGACCCTGAAAATACATGCTAAAAGGGTCAGATTACGCTGGTGAGTTCATAGGTTTAAGCAAAAGTATAACAATGGACCAAGATAAGTGATTTGTTACACTCGACTAAGATAGATATAAATCACAAATTCCACATATATCAACAAACACAAATTAAAGAGTAACAATATGATAGTTTATGGTGGCCCTCTCTCATATTGGCAAACACAGTAGGGTTCTATGATATATTTGACCTTAGCTAGGCAACATGTTATAGCAAAAAGTATCCGGGTTATTTGCTACCCTGGTCTAAGACAAACTTCTAACGCATATCTAACCTTAGCCAGTTAACAAGTTATAGCAAATCAAAAATAACAGTTAGGTCCATTCAAAACAGTTTTGAATGTTTTCTCACCCCAACGTTTCAATAAACATTTCACGAGTAAAGGTGGGGCTGTGAAACTCACATACATATCAGTCAATCACATAACGTCTTCAAATAACCAAATCAAATATTTCAGCCAGACAGTCAATATTGAGTAAACAGTTCGCATATTTCAAATAAACAGTCATGAGTTTAGTTAAAACGACAATCTATTCTCACCCAAAAGAGTTATAAAACCGGTAAAAGTAGGGGCCATGAACTCACCTTAGCCACAACAATACAACATTTCATGACTGACACAACTGACTTCTAGCTAATCACAACAATATCCAGAGGACAGGCACAACGGTACACGGAGGTACAAACACAACGGTACGAGATCGGTACAACCTAATACGTATACGGTTATCTCAAATTACGTCTCGCACAATAATTAAGTCTACAAGAGACAACGTGTCGTAGTTTTCGTGGATTACTCAATTTCAATACTTATCAAAAGCTTAGTATCAACGTTTCGTGTGGTGGTAAGAAGACGCGAACTCCAAAATACAACTCATGCCAAGGTATAATAATTCACGCCAAGGTATAATAATTCACGCCAAAGTATAATATATGTTCCAATATATTATAGCACAATCAAATACAGACGCGGACTCAAGTTAACAAGGAAAATTCAGAAAGTAATAACACATAAGCATATTAACACAAATAGGTCATTTGACAAGTTCTGGCATTTTCCCAAATAAATTGGTATAATTCATAAACGTTTTATAATTAAAAGTAAGTTTAAAATCAGTTTTCCCAGTTCGTCGTGACTTTAATTAACCAAGTCTGAAATTACAATATTTTATAAGTTTTATGTTTCGTTATCATTTCCGTAATTATTAGTTTTTGGTTTATTGAATATTTTGTGTCCGGTCCGAGTCTAATATATTAAATTCTTTTCGAGTTTAATATATTATACCGTCTCAAGTCCCAAAATGTCCAATAAGTCCATTATCTAATATCGTAAATTCGATAACGATCCAAGTATAATAGTCATAATCCAAGTATTTAATCCGTTAGGTATCCGTATCATCAAACTTTCAATCACCAATCCCATGTAAAATCCGAAACGTACCAATATCTCATGAGTCAAAACCGAATACGTTACACTTAACAAATGTAAAATTAAGCCCATTAAGTTTAGTGGGCTACGACCCATGTTTAAAACCAAACACACTCCATTCTTATGGGTTGGAGGCCCAATTTAAAACAAACGTACCCTTTGGTACTTGGGCTTACTAGCCCATTTTTAGATCAAAAACTAAACACACTCATCTAGTTGGGCTCAGCCTGTTTCATAACCCAAATGCATCCAGATTTTAGTCCTGCTAGCCATATATACACAAACACAACAGCGACTCGACTCGAACCCATCCTAATGGCTAATCCAAACCAAGGAAAACGTATACACAATCACCAGCACCAATCAAACATCCCCTCGGTTGTGGTTGTTACTGTATCGAGTACATACACTGATGCGTGGTTTTGCGACCTTACAACAGGTTTTACCTCTCGAGGGATCTCAAGAGGCTTACAACCCCACCAGGCAGTGTACCTGACCGATGTAGTATAGTGTAGTGGTAAGTACGGGGATTGATCGTTCTCCACAGGGAATAGTGTCGTTAGGATTGAAAAACTACTCTAATAGGTCTAAGGGTGAGGGAAGATTCTTTTTTGTATTTTTTATATTTTTTATGAAAGCAAGTAAAATCTCGGGTTTGAAGGAGTGGGCAGAATTAGTTGCTAGTCAACTAACCCAAATAACTACAAATGCAAATAAAATAAAATAACTAAAAATGAAAAGGTTGTGAAACTTATGTGGAGAGAAATGTGTTTACTTAGATTTCCTTACTCCCTAACTATCTTTTACCGGTTGATTAGTGTGTATTAATTGCGTGGATGACGGGTGTATTCCTTAATACCAATCGTGGGGTGGCGTACGTACTTCCCCAACTCTACAAGCTCCTACTTCACTCCTATGTCGAGCCGGCTAGGAAGCTCCTAACATGGGATCACTAGAATTCGCTCATGCATTAAATACAACCATAAAAACCTTAGTACGCATTGGTTCATGTTTCTTAAGACGTTCAAGCAAGTTACCGAATAGGAGGTTAGCCAGTTTTCTTAAGCCTAACATCGATAAACAATCATCCAATACAATTAATAACACACTAATAACCAATAATCAATAGTTAGGTTTCATTAGATCTAAGCAAACACAAGATAAATCTAGCCTAGCATGTTAATTAAAAGACAAGAACAAGATATAATCAAACAACACATAGACATATTGATTGATTAAATGAATACTTATCTTCAATTAAACATGGGAGATCCAAGGGTATGAAAACCCTTAAAAATGGCAGAAATTCGTCTTAGGGTTTCTCCTCACAAAGTTGCACACTAATAACAAAAAATTGCAAAACTATATATAGAGTTTACGGGCTGACGGCGTCACGTTGTAGATCTTGACGCCGTCACCTCGCCGTGTCTAGGGTTCCCGGATGGCCTTCCTGACGCCGTCCCTCTTTATTGCTCCAAAATCCTCCCTGGCTTATCAAGGCTTGACGCCGTCAGAATAAGGCTTGACGTCGTCTCTCTTTAACTTAAGCCGTGATGGCCTTGATCACTTCAAAGGGTGACGCCGTCAGACTTTCCATTGCAAAACTCTCTGGCGCGTCTCGTGTATTTTTCATATCCACCTCTTTTGCCAAGCCATGACGCCGTCTAGAACAATCCCTGACGCCGTCAAAGGTACTTTTCCAGCCGATTTTGAGACTTTGTCGTTTTCTTCACTTTTATGCTCCAAAAACGTCCAAAATGCTTCCTTTTCCAGATTTCTTCTCCAAAGTACCTAAAATGACAAAAGGAACAATTTAGGGCAATATTTGATCAAATAAATACGATTTAGGGCTTAAATGACCCCCTAAAAGCGGTACACTTTTCGCTTCATCAAATACCCTTACACTTGAGATTTGCTTGTCCTCAAGCAAATGCGCTTTTATTCTAATCAAAATACAAGTTAGGGGTCATTTAATGCTAATATAAAAGTAATTACAACAAATAGTCGTTCCACTTTAATCATAATAAGCACGGAGATTACAAACTAGCACCTCACAAGTAGTGTTTAGATACTCACATCTCTCAGGTGTCATCAAAATAAATCTCATAAATGGAAACGGATAATATCTCTCACTACCTGTCATAGCAAATAGATTACCATAGGCTTGGGAAAGGATCAAAAACCTTCTCCACTAGGCATAAGCACCTAAGATAAACTATCAAAGAGGGCTTTTACATGGGTTATAACGTGAGGTGTAGGGATATGATAAACACGGATTTGTTGGATAAGGGATATTTTACTGGTGGCGAGTTAAAAATCTTGATTAATTACAAGTACAATATGGCGTTGCTAAGCCAAGACTAGACTCGACTTAAGCTAAAAACAAAATAACAAAAACATAAAATAAACATAAAATGAAACGGGATGGTAGTCCGGATGTTTTTTCTATTTTTCTTTTTCTCATTTTTTTTTTCTTGATTTTTTTTTTTTTTTTTTTTTTCATACACTCTTGCCCTACCATCCAAAATAATACATCATAGGGGCGTTGCATCCCCTTACACTTGAACTTTTACATAACTTTACAAATAACTATTCTAATGACTCGAATTAAGATAATTGAAAAACTTGGAGTACTTTTAAAATATTTAGCACATATGGGGTAATAATGTTGTTCTTCCCCATTACTCCATTACACTAGTACTTTACCCATGAGTCCCAATCGTCCCAAAACAATATGTACAAGGATATGACTCGACTTAGCAACCATGTAATCAATTAGATAATTAACTTGGGGTTTAAACAAATGTTGTCACAATAATGCACTAAAAATGAGTGCATACAAGGTAGGCTAAGGCGATTTGGGTGTACATTTAAGTGGGGTGTAACAAATTCTTCCTTTAAGTAAAATGCTTAAAGGTCGAAACGAAAAGATAGGCTCTGAGGGGTGTACTAGGGGTATCGTGTACTAAAAATGAGTACAACGCAAAGGGTGTGGGAGAATTACTTGACCAATGTAGCCAATGTAATTATAACAAAAACACAGGTGTAAAACAATGGGTTAATCCTAATGCCTCTTATCATGTAGTAAATCTAACTACACGAATGTAGTCTCACTTGTGGCCTCGAATGGTCCTAACGCAAGTTCTAGAATCTAAGTGCTACCGGTACACACATCATAGCATAAATGCTTTTCCTACCAATTCTAGGGCGAACCTCACATATTTGGGGTGGAAATTTTTTTTAGTGGTACGGTTTTGTGCTAGTCATATAACTCCTATCCATGAGACGCTCATTAAGATCAAAGTTTCACTCCTATATGTTGTAAAAAATTTTAAATTTGGCACTAAAATTGCCCTAACAGGTATTTCTCTCAGTTTTATTACACATCTACTATTAAACAAACAAAAATCAAGTGCACTTGTATTCTCTAAAGTATCGTACTTTTACCCCCCCCCCCTTACACTTAAGATGAACATTGTCCCCAATGTTCAAATATCAAGATGTAAAAGTAAATAAGGTAAAAGAATGAAATCAAATACTCCCCTGATTCGCTCGGTGGATAAAGGGGTAACATGGTTAGATCTTCTTCCAAGGTAATGTTGAAGCTTCACGACTAATGCATCGCCAAAAGCTTGATTCCACATACATCTCCTTGTCCAAAATAACCTGTTAAACCTGAGAAAACAAACACGAAAACCTGCATAACATCGGCGGGATAAATTCTATATATAAGGATATAATGCTTGTGGAATGATTATTTTGCAGATTCCTGGAGATTATAAGTTAGAGATTTAATAAAAACTTTTTATGAAAACAAAACTTTCAAAAATTTTAGAAAATTAAAACCTGACGCCGTCAGGTTGTAATGCCTGACGCCGTCAGAAATAATCTGACAGAATTCTCATGCTAAGTTTCCGGAAAATTTTTGGAAAAACCTATACCTTACTTCCTGGAAATCCTGCAAAACATCACTATGACTCGATACAAGCATTTGACTCTAACAATTACTAATATGTATGTTAATTTAATATTATTACGATTCATGTTCATTTGTGTTCTAATAAACCGATTTGGATTTCCCTTACACTTATCTTTTGCAAAATACCTTTATATGTAGTTAAGACGAAGTTAAAAACAAGATAAAGCATTTTCACAATTTAGTTTTGAACATGAATCAATAATAATAAAAATTAAACATACATACGGAAGCAAATAAAATCAAACAAACAAATAAATAAACACACAAAGCAAATAAAGCTTGGGTTGCCTCCCAAGAAGCGCGTGTTTTTGTTCGAGTCACGAGCCTGACTCTACCCTTATTTAACGGAAATAGGGGAGGTTTTCCCTACACTTAGGATTAAGTGCGGGTGGAAGTAGCGATACACACCCTTAGGGTGGAAATATGCCACGTGAGGTGAAGGGGGTGAGTGAATGGCTTCCTTCATCCTAAAACTACCCGGATAATATTGGTTTATGGGTGGGTTGGTTCCTCTTTTGTCTCCTAGATGTAAATCTAAGGATGAAAAGTTGTGTAAAGGTTGAGGTTCCGGCTCATCAACACTAGGAAATTCCCTAGAACTAAGAGTAAGGTCATCACTAAAAGTGTTCAAACCTATATCCTCTAGTTGTGCTTCGTCCAAGGGTTCTACCTCCATCGGGATTCCTAAAGTCTCTTCTACTTCTTCCGGGTAAGTCACGGGCGGTGTGGGTGCCTCAAATGATGGTTGAGTATTTTGTGGGCTTATGGTGTTTACCTCATCATTCCACGTGTCAAGATCACCTATATCCTCATCAATTGTTTTCTTAGGTAGTGATAATAACAAACCTAGTGCTTCATCCAACTTATGGTTTATTGATACGGCTCTATCCACAATTCCTTGGCAAACTAGGTCGCTTTTCCTATTAGCCTCACTAAAACAAGATCCTAAACATGGAGGTTGTTCATAAAAATCTATCCTAGGTGAAGGCTCATATGATTCATAAGTGTCTCTAAATGAGGAATTTTGAACTTCTTGGTGTTCTAGCCACTCAACCATATCTTGCAATCTTAGAAGTCTAAGTGAAAAGTCCATTTGAAGCAAATTACAAGCAAAATCACAAAGAAAAGATAGACTACGAGAAAGCTACAAAAATAGAAAGAAAAATCTCACTTGATAGGAATCTTGTGAGTAGACCTAATAAAAATAAATTTCAATCTAAGCAATAACTACTCCCCGGCAGCGGCGCCAAAAACTTGATGCGTGGTTTTGCGACCTTACAACAGGTTTTACCTCTCGAGGGATCTCAAGAGGCTTACAACCCCACCAGGCAGTGTACCTGACCGATGTAGTATAGTGTAGTGGTAAGTACGGGGGATTGATCGTTCTCCACAGGGAATAGTGTCATTAGGATTGAAAAACTACTCTAATAGGTCTAAGGGTGAGGGAAGATTCTTTTTTGTATTTTTTATATTTTTTATGAAAGCAAGTAAAATCTCGGGTTTGAAGGAGTGGGCGGAATTAGTTGCTAGTCAACTAACCCAAATAACTACAAATGCAAATAAAATAAAATAACTAAAAATGAAAAGGTTGTGAAACTTATGTGGAGAGAAATGTGTTTACTTAGATTTCCTTACTCCCTAACTATCTTTTACCGGTTGATTAGTGTGTATTAAATGCGTGGATGACGGGTGTATTCCTTAATACCAATCGTAGGGTGGCGTACGTACTTCCCCAACTCTACAAGCTCCTACTTCACTCCTATGTCGAGCCGGCTAGGAAGCTCCTAACATGGGATCACTAGAATTCGTTCATGCATTAAATACAACCATAAAAACCTTAGTACGCATTGGTTCATGTTTCTTAAGACGTTCAAGCAAGTTACCGAATAGGAGGTTAGCCAATTTTCTTAAACCTAACATCGATAAACAATCATCCAATACAATTAATAACACACTAATAACCAATAATCAATAGTTAGGTTTCATTAGATCTAAGCAAACACAAGATAAATCTAGCCTAGCATGTTAATTAAAAGACAAGAACAAGATATAATCAAACAACACATAGACATATTGATTGATTAAATGAATACTTATCTTCAATTAAACATGGGAGATCCAAGGGTATGAAAACCCTTAAAAATGGCAGAAATTCGTCTTAGGGTTTCTCCTCACAAAGTTGCACACTAATAACAAGAAATTGCAAAACTATATATAGAGTTTAAGGGCTGACGGCGTCAGGTTGTAGATCTTGACGCCGTCACCTCGCGGTGTCTAAGGTTCCCGGATGGCCTTCCTGACGCCGTCCTTCTTTATTGCTCCAAAATCCTCCCTGGCTTATCAAGGCTTGACGCCGTCAGAATAAGGCTTGACGCCGTCTCTCTTTAACTTAAGCCGTGATGGCCTTGATCACTTCAAAGGGTGACGCCGTCAGACTTTCCATTGCAAAACTCTCTGGCGCGTATCGTGTATTTTTCATATCCACCTCTTTTGCCAAGCCATGACGCCGTCTAGAACAATCCCTGACGCCGTCAAAGGTACTTTTCCGGCCGATTTTGAGACTTTGTCGTTTTTTTTCACTTTTATGCTCCAAAAACGTCCAAAATGCTTCCTTTTCCAGATTTCTTCTCCAAAGTACCTAAAATGACAAAAGGAACGATTTAGGGCAATATTTGATCAAATAAATACGATTTAGGGCTTAAATGCCCTAAAAGCGGTACACTTTTCGCTTCATCATACACACAACCTATATGGGTTTCCCTTTAACTTGACGCAAACTCAATTCTAATGCGAAAACAAACCAATGAAAGCACAAACCAATCAAACCAAAACAAACAAAAGCCACCCTTATGGTTCTAGTAGCCACAGCCACAAACACCCATACGCACCCTAAGTGGGTGGTTTCCCTCGACTGATAGCAACGAGACACAACAAACGAAACAACATATCCAAATCTGAAATCCAACAACATCAATAACCTCAAGAATTTATACAACAAACCCCAAAGCTTGACCCGTACTAAACGGGTTCGACCCGTGTCCAAACCGGGTATAAACCCGACCCGATTCAAAACTAAACACAAATGCCATATCAAATTCTTACCACACAAATAAAAACATGTTTTTAAATCGGTTACAATCTGTTTTTAGATCCATGAAAACTATTAACTCGTTATATATATCTACTTAGTTTTAAAAAAAAACTAACAAACGGGTTTCCACGGTTTACCAAATCGAGCAATGGAGAGGAGGGAAAGACGGCGGTGGTGGTATCGGTGGCGCTATGGTGGCGACAAAACACGAACCAAAACAAAATCCTGAAATAAACCTTCGATCTACACTTATCTTGATTCAAACAGAGAAAGGCGGCGGCGTCGCGATTTGTGGTGGTGGCCAGAGGAGGCGACTGTGATAACAGTCGTGAGGTGATGGGAGTGACAGAGAGGTGCTAATGGTGGCTGTGTTGGTGGTGGCTAACGGCGGCAGAGGTTGGCCGGGTTGTTGGCCGGGATGATGACGGCGCCGGTGGGGAGAGGTGAGGGGCTAGGGTTTTATAATAAAAATGAGGGGGGTGTGTTATATGCGCCCTTTTATAGTGTAACCCTAGGGCCTAGGGACCAAAGTCGTAACCCACAAAGTGCAGGGGTGGCGGGGAAAGTATTACCACAGGGACGAATTCTGTCATTTTAGCAATCTTTCATGAAATGAGGCTCGGGGCTCGTTTAGACTAGTAAACGGTTGATTCAAGACACGTGAATTACGCCATCATGCTCAGAATAATATTTCCAATAAAAATGACTATTAGTACACCTCGTTTCCCACAATAATAAATTAATCAAATAAAATCGTTGGTTGTGCTAGTACGCGTTGTGTGCAAATTCCACGTTTCGCGAGATAACTTCACGTTTTAGAGTCAAATAAGCTCGGAAAGGTTCGTAAATGATAAACAGGGACAATCTCGTATAAAAATACGTTTGAAAAATTACGGGGTATTACAAACTTTGGGATAGAAAAGTGCACAATGACTTTCGACAATATATCATGGAGCATTTATGAAACCTTAATCACTAAATTATATTTTGTTTTTAATGTATTGTTATTTTTAATGTGTCATTTTTTTTTAATGGAATTTTAATTTAATTTAATGTGGTATTTTATTTGAATAAATAAAGAAAATAAAAATAAAAACTGTGAGATTTATGGGTGTTTTATGACACTAGAAATAAAAGGAGGGTGTTTTATGCTAAATTATAAGTTATGATATTATAAGAAAAAGTGATAAGCTGGTAGCATTTTTACCCATAACATTAGACACATGACGTACCTCGTGCTCTTAAATAACGTCTTTCGATCTAGATGTACTTCGTATATGCATAGTCAATTTTTAGAGAGTCAAAAGTTAACCGTGTGAAAAGGTATAAGTATATATATCATAGGGAAATTTAAATTAATGTTGTTATGACCAATTAGAAAGAAGTAAAAATTAACTTAAACTAAAGAGAAGCGTAAAAGTATTCAAAGACGACCTAACAAAGATATCCAGTCAGCGAAAAAGGAAATTCTATAGAACCCAAAGTTGATTGACCTAAGCATGGATTTGATGCCTAACAAAATCATATATTTGTCTTGATTAATAAAAAGACCTTATATATTGGGGGGGGGGGGGGGGGGGGGGGGGGGGGGGGGGGGGGCATTCATCATAATTACCAAAGTCTGAATCACTACTAAGGGTGTGCCTGATAAGTACAGGGGAAAGGGAAAAAGGAAAGGGAAAGGGTAAGGGAATGCAAAAGAATGAATGAGGTGGGTAATCATTACCTTACCCCCCAATTTACTCTATAATGGTTGATTACCCACTACGTGGTAATCAATCCCTTTGCCACCTCCAACCAAGCACCAACTTTTGAGTGAGGTGGGCCCTTTTGAATACCTTACCCATTCCTCACCCCCCCCCCCCCCCCCCCCCCCCGTATCCCTCCAACCAAGCACACCCTAAGACCGATAATCTACATTAAAAGAACTACGGAGTAGTTTAATTTCCATTCGCGTAGGAGTTTCAAACTATAAATATAACTAATTATTATATTTAATCCACCTCACTATCAAATAGAAACGCATCACCAAAGATGACACCAATAACCTCAAATTCTCGTCCACCCTACCGAAGACATGTAATTGTAACTACATAGCACATCGAATAACTCCCCTTAACCGAAGAAAAACCCAAAACGAGCTTTTGGACAAGCTTCGACGCTTACTAATGATGCAGTTGTAGTTAAGCTATACTTTATAATTATTTTTATCAAAAATACGTTGGCCAGTAAGTGTCTATAGGAAATTGATTTAATGGTGATCTCGCAACACTCAATTTCACGAATAATATGTGAAAGATAAATCATATAGTACTATCACTAAAGGGATATAAAAACAGGATTAAACGTGTAATATAGGCGTTATGTCCTCGTACCGTTAATCACAATGCACAGTATACATATATAATTGTTCGTTATGCCAACTCAAACTCTCGCTATTAAGTTTTTGGTGACAAAAGGTAGTACATTCTGTACAAAGAGTTGCCTTAAAGCTATTGTCGGGTTTGTTTTGGACGGTGTAATTATTTAAGTAGTAAATACATAAAACCACATTTATTTTTTGGACGGAAGAGTTTTATTTATATATTGCATACTTTTACCATTTACAACTTCCTCATGCGTAGTTCATCAACTTTTTAATCTGTACCCTTTTGTTTCTTCTCTATGCCACCTTTTCCGTAGCCCCACATACATTCTCTCATCCGACAAAAGTCAAGACATGCCAACATTATAAAATCCGAACAATAACATCAACCTAGAACACAAAACAAACATGGAGAATATACAACATAGAAACATCAAAGTGAATGGCATCAACATGCATGTAGCCGAGATAGGAGAAGGCCCCGTCGTGCTTTTTATTCACGGCTTCCCAGAGTTGTGGTACACATGGCGTCACCAAATGTTGTTTATAGCATCTAAAGGCTATCGTGCCATAGCACCTGACCTTCGGGGATTTGGCGATACGGAAGCACCACCTTCTCCCACAAGCTACACCGCCTTCCACATAGTGGGAGACCTTGTGTGTTTGCTTGACTCATTAGGGTTGGACAAGGTTTACTTGGTTGGTCACGACTGGGGTGCTATAATCTCATGGTACTTGTGCTTATTTCGACCAGACCGCATCAAGGCTTTGGTTAACCTGAGTGTCGTATATAATCCTAGGAATCCTTCGTCAAACCAGTGGACTGCATGCGACATGTTTATGGCGATGATTTCTACATTTGTAGATTTCAGGTGATTACCGAGCTTTACTTCTTGCATGTTTTCTCCTAAGTTACACGAGTTAATATTAAAATAATTCTCTACTATTTATTATGATTTCTTTAGACACATTTCTTTTTGGACTAAAATCTGTTTAGACAGACGCCGCATGAATGCATGATGCATATATTATAAATTGGGAATATATTAGCTACAATTAATTGTAGCCAATTGGCTACAATTTTGTGCTATAAATGTGGGCCCCTGATTTTTTTTGTGGGTCCTGATTCTTTTCTGTGGGTCCCTGATTTATTGCTAGTGTGTTTTTTGTGAAGGAATTATAGCCAATTGACTACATATAATTGTAGTCAAGCTATCCCCTAATTATAAATATATATATATATATACCTACATTCCTACCTATATATATCTAAATAAACCTTATGTACTTATATTTTATGAATAATTAAGTAGCAATTTAATTTGCATGCATGCGCGCATACAAAGATTTAGTGAAATTAAACAAATTTTAAGTTTCATCGTCATCGTTAATTAAATTTTATCCAATGTTTTGTTATCATCTTAAACATCAAGTTATATTTTTTGTTGCATACCATTGATCAGTGTAACGTTAGTAGATCGCCAATTTTATCGAATAATGCATGAAAACATGAATTTTTTTATATAAATTTTATAAATATATTACTGGCGGTTTTTCTATAAAGAAAGGGTATATTGGGCACAAGAAGCTACAAAAATAATGTGGTTTTAGAACTTTGTCGTTTTTTTAAGTAAGAAGATTACCAACATCAAGAAAGGATTATATATTTTCAACAAGTCAAACTTATATCAAAATCGCTACAGCCACCTTTAATTTAATATTTGTTAAAAGAAAACCTTTATTATTTCGTATGTATTTATTTAACCTAAAAGCACAAGCACACCAACCACATTTGTCCACTTACGCGTTTCATATTTATATAGTTAGGTGTCTCATTTATTGACTTTCTTTTATAAACCTTATATCTGTTACGTTGGGATATAACTTCTTTAACGTGATGTTTATAACAGGGGAATATGACATCATTTAATAGTACTAACATTACAAATATGGAAATGCAAACGTGAAAAAAACAAGTCGTTTGACATCATAAACACACCATGCATGAAAATGGAAATTATGATGTACGCATAAACATGTGAGCATTGAATAGTTGAAACAAGTAGGTTTGGATTGATCAGCATACAAATTTTAATACAATTTCTAGGCATTTTAATTATGAAAAATGCGTGTTTTATACATCGGTAGAAAATTTTAATCATATTATTAAGAGACTATACTCTATAACCTTGCTAAGTTTAATTTATACATGTTTTAATTTCACCCATGTAACAAATTTCCTTGATACCTAGACTTTTTGATTTTCCGATTTGGACCGTTACATACAAAACATAACCCAAGTCGATGTTTACAGGAAATTGGCTGGGAAGAAGAGTTTGCAAAAGTTGATACCAAAAAGCTACTAGCCTCATTTTATTTCAAACGAATTCCGAACCCACCATTGCTGCCTAAAGACTTTGCAAAGATGTTTAACCCTCCTCCATACACCATACCTTCTTGGTA